>CAJNDT010005982.1:0-456717 GCA_905221615.1 Symbiodinium sp. CCMP2592
CCCGGAGCTCTTCTGTTCAGCACTCTTATCAGGCCCAAACAACCAGCCTGGAAGAGCGCTCTTCCCGGCTGGACTGGGATGGCCTCACTTTCAGGCAAGGCATGCTGTCCGAGCAAAAGATCTGAGGGCGATGGGCAATCGGTCTCTGTCTTGATGTTTTGGGGGTTCTTTTATCGTCTTACATATTTAACGGATACTAGCGGCTACTAGCCGCATAAGCATCAGGAAGCAATAAATTATCTGGCAAGCATGTCGAGTCATGTCGAGAACGATTCCTCAAACTGATGCAGGTAAAGCTTCACTGGACAGCTGAGGGTTGTTGGTAGAGACCTGGTAGAAAGGGTTGCAATACAGAATGGGGCAGTGTTCAGAAATGGCACTCTTATGGAAATTTCCGTTATTGTTCTGGTATCGTTCCAGGCCATGTCTCCTGATCTCATGTTTCGTTAACTCTTTGACGCCTTCCTCAACATGGGCATATCGTTTTGGATTCAGTACATCGTTTTACATTTCTCGTTTTTTAAACATCTGGCAGTGACATCGCGCCACATGCTCGTTGCTCGAATCTACAGACATGCAGCATGCAGGGACTGAGCTCTCTGCGAAGCCGTCCGGCAGCCCTCGTCCTGCCGATTTGCAAGTCTAGCAACAGCGAGCTTCACCCAAGCCTAGTCCCGAGTCTCATCCGAGTTAGCCCTCTCGATCAAAGGGGTTATCATGTGGTTTAGGGCGACTAAGGGTTGCTCGGGGGAGAGTATGCGGAGTATGTCATGCTATGGTTGAGGGGAAAAAGTGCGAAAGGGGTACACCCGGTGTAGCCAAGCTGCACGAGCAGCCAAGCTCTGAGCTCTAATGAAGGTGGGGTTTGGGAAAGGGTCCGTACACAAGAACTGGCAATCTGGGCAACCTCAGAGAACTTCCGGTCGTGCCTCAGCCCGCATGATTTCCACCACACAGCGTGGTGGCCACTCAGGACCATCATCGCAAGCCTTGACAGAAGCCGGGACTCAGCATCCGGATACATTATCTACTATCATAACCAAGTGTGCTGTCTGCCCTCGTTCCTTAGTGAGTGCGCATGCGACAACCCACAGCCGAAGCTGGAAACTTGGCGCCTTGTCTTCCTCATTGTCCGCCGTGAAGTAAGCTTTATGTTACAACATAACTTATACAGGACAATAGCGGATTGGTATCACTGGCTATTCAGGCCCCATTTAGGGATCTCTTTTCAGCGAGTCGCGGAGCGGGGAGATTTGTGAGTGTTTAGGGGAGTTGCTATGCTTCAGTGTCGGCACACTGCAACTGTCGATGAGCGGTCGTCTGGATCATCCTCCGACTCGCTAACGCAAAAGCATTCAAAAATTGACAATGGACAATAGTGTCACTTGACAACAGTCTGACCCTCGCCGTCCCGCACAACCTTTAGGGGTGAATTGCTCTTGAAAGTCTCTGCGCATATAGAACCAGGCGAATCCATCCTGAGCTTGCGGCGCTTCCTGGCGAACCAGCATTGGTTGCCTGTGGAACATTTAGGGATCTCTTTTCAGCGAGTCGCGGAGCGGGGAGATTTTTGAGTGTTTAGGGGAGTTGCTATGCTTCAGTGTCGGCACACTGCAACTGTCGATGAGCGGTCGTCTGGATCATCCTCCGACTCGCTAACGCAAAAGCATTCAAAAATTCACAATGGACAATGGTGTCACTTGACAACAGTATGACCCTCGCCGTCCCGCAGTAATCGTTAGGGTTGAATTGCTCTCGAAATAAGTCTCTGCGCATGTAGAAAACGGAGACACCCCTCCTTAGCTTGCGGCGCTTCCTGCGAACCAGCTTGGTTGCCTGTTGAACATTTAGGGTCTCTTTTCCGCGAGTCCGCGACAATGGGATATTTTTGAGTGTTGGAGGGAGTGTCTATGCTCAAGTAGTTGTGACTGGTTCGAGTGATCGGGGATCGTCTGCTCATCCTCCCGACTAGCAAACCGCAAAAAGCATTTCAAAAATTGACAATGTACACTATCACTTGACAAACAGTATGGAACCGCCTCGCCGTCCCGCAACAACCTTAGGGGTAATTGCTCGCGAAAGTCGCTGCGCATGATAGCACCAGCGAATCCATCCTGAGCTTGCGGCGCTTCCTGGCGAACCAGCATTCGTTGCCTGTGGAACATTTAGGGATCTCTTTTCAGCGAGTCGCGGAGCGGGGAGATTTTTGAGTGTTTAGGGGAGTTGCTATGCGTCAGTGTCGGCACACTGCAACTGTCGATGAGCGGTCGTCTGGATCATCCTCCGACTCGCAAACGCAAAAGCATTCAAAAATTGACAATGGACAATAGTGTCACTTGACAACAGTCTGACCCTCGCCGTCCCGAAGGACCTTTAGGGGTGAATTGCTCTCGCGAAGTCTCTGCGCAATGTAGAACCCCCGGCGACTCCCATCCTGAGCTGCGGCGCTCCTGCGAACCAGCATTTGATTGCCTTGCAGATTTTTGAGTGTTTATGGGAGTTTGCTATTCTTCAGTGTCCGGCCACTACTGCCACGGTCCGAGAGCGGGTCGTCTGGATCATCCTCCGATCGCAAAACGCAAGATCATTCAAAAATTGCCAATTGCCAATGGTTGTCACATTGACAACACTATGACCCTCGCCGTCCCAAAGGACTTTAGGGGTGAATTGCTCTCGAAAGTCTCTCGCATGTAGACCAGGCCGCATCCATCCTGAGCTTGCGGCGCTTCCTGCGAACCAGCTTGGTTCCTTGTAACATTTAGTTCTCTTTTCAGCGAGTCGCGGAGCGGGGAATTTTTGAGTGTTTAGTGAGTTCTCATGCTTATTGTCGGCACACTGCAACTGTCGATGAGCGGTCGTCTGGATCATCCTCCGACTCGCAAACGCAAAAGCATTCAAAAATTGACAATGGACAATAGTGTCACTTGACAACAGTATGACCCTCGCCGTCCCGCACAACCTTTAGGGGTGAATTGCTCTCGAAAGTCTCTGCGCATGTAGAACCAGGCGAATCCATCCTGAGCTTGCGGCGCTTCCTGGCGAACCAGCATTGGTTGCCTGTGGAACATTTAGGGATCTCTTTTCAGCGAGTCGCGGAGCGGGGAGATTTTTGAGTGTTT
Organism: Symbiodinium sp. CCMP2592; assembly: GCA_905221615.1. NCBI lineage: Eukaryota > Dinophyceae > Suessiales > Symbiodiniaceae > Symbiodinium > Symbiodinium sp. CCMP2592. The sequence continues at coordinate 3,120 of CAJNDT010005982.1, forward strand.
AGGGGAGTTGCTATGCGTCAGTGTCGGCACACTGCAACTGTCGATGAGCGGTCGTCTGGATCATCCTCCGACTCGCAAACGCAAAAGCATTCAAAAATTGACAATGGACAATAGTGTCACTTGACAACACTATGACCCTCGCCGTCCCAAAGGACCTTTAGGGGTGAATTGCTCTCGAAAGTCTCTGCGCATGTAGAACCAGGCGAATCCATCCTGAGCTTGCGGCGCTTCCTGGCGAACCAGCATTCGTTTCCTGTGGAACATTTAAGGATCTCTTTTCAGCGAGTCGCGGAGCGGGGAGATTTTTGAGTGTTTAGGGGAGTTGCCATGCTTCAGTGTCGGCACACTGCAACTGTGTCGATGAGCGGTCGTCTGGATCATCCTCTCCGAAACCGCAAACGCAAAATCATTCAAAAGTTGACACTGACACTGGTGTCACTTGACACATATGACCCTCGCCTTCCCCGCGCAACCTTTGAGGGTGAATTGCTCTCGAAAGCCTCTGCGCAATGTAGAACCGGCGAATCCTCCTGAGCCCCGCTTTGCGGCGCGTCCTGGCGAACCATCATCCTGTGCTGTTGAACTTTAGGGATCTCTTTTCAGCGGTCGCTGAGCGGAATTTTTTTGAGTGTTTAGTGTAGTTGCTATGTTCAGTGTCGCACCTGCAACTGTCCGATAGCGGTCGTCTGGATCATCCCCTCCTGACTCCCAAACGCAAAAGATATCAAAATTGACATGGACAATGGTGCCACTTGAACAATAACAGTTCTGACCCTCGCGTCCCGCACAACCTTTAGGAGGGGTGAATTGCTCTCGAAAGTCCCTGCGCATTAGAACCAGTCGAAAATCCATCCTGGCTTGCTGCGCATTCCCTGGCGAACCAGCATTCCTTGCCTGTGGAACATTTAGGGATCTCTTTTCAGCGAGTCGCGGAGCGGGGAGATTTTTGAGTGTTTAGGGGAGTTGCCATGCTACAGTGTCGGCACACTGCAACTGTCGATGAGCTGTCGTCTGGATCATCCTCCGACTCGCAAACGCAAAAGCATTCAAAAATTGACAATGGACAATGGTGTCACTTGACAACAATATGACCCTCGCCGTCCCGAAGGACCTTTAGGGGTGAATTGCTCTCGAAAGTCTCTGCGCATGTAGAACCAGGCGAATCCATCCTGAGCTTGCGGCGCTTCCTGGCGAACCAGCATTCGTTTCCTGTGGAACATTTAAGGATCTCTTTTCAGCGAGTCGCGGAGCGGGGAGATTTTTGAGTGTTTAGGGGAGTTGCCATGCTTCAGTGTCGGCACACTGCAACTGTGTCGATGAGCGGTCGTCTGGATCATCCTCCGACTCGCAAACGCGAAAGCATTCAAAAATTGACAATGGACAATGGTGTCACTTGACAACAGTATGACCCTCGCCGTCCCGCACAACCTTTAGGGGTGAATTGCTCTCGAAAGTCACTGCGCATGTAGAACCAGGCGAATCCATCCTGAGCTTGCGGCGCTTCCTGGCGAACCAGCATTGGTTGCCTGTGGAACATTTAGGGATCTCTTTTCAGCGAGTCGCGGAGCGGGAAATTGACAATGGACAATGGTGTCACTTGACAACAGTATGACCCTCGCCGTCCCGCAGGACCGTTAGGGGGGAATTGCTCTCGAAAGTCTCTGCACATGTAGAACCAGGCGAATCCATCCTGAGCTTGCCGGCGCTTCCTGCGAACCGCATTGGTTTCCTGTTGAACATTTAGGTATCTCTTTTCAGCGAGTGGCGCGGAGCGGGGAGATTTTTTGAGTGTTAGGGGATTTCTATTCTTCAGTGTCGGCCACACGGCACTGTCGATGAGCGGTCGTCTGGATCATCCTCTGACTCGCAAACGCAAAAGCATTCAAAAATTGACAATGGACAATGGTGTCACTTGACAACAATATGACCCTCGCCGTCCCGAACAACCTTTAGGGGTGAATTGCTCTCGAAAGTCTCTGCGCATGTAGAACCAGGCGACTCCATCCTGAGCTTGCGGCGCTTCCTGGCGAACCAGCATTCGTTGCCTATGGAACATTTAGGGATCTCTTTTCAGCGAGTCGCGGAGCGGGGAGATTTTTGAGTGTTTAGGGGAGTTGCTATGCTTCAGTGTCGGCACACTGCAACTGTCGATGAGCGGTCGTCTGGATCATCCTCCGACTCGCAAACGCAAAAGCATTCAAAAATTGACAATGGACAATGGTGTCACTTGACAACAGTATGACCCTCGCATTTAGGGGTAGAACCAGGCGACTCCATCCTGAGCTTGCGGCGCTTCCTGGCGAACCAGCATTGGTTGCCTGTGGAACATTTAGGGATCTCTTTTCAGCGAGTCGCGGAGCGGGGAGATTTTTGAGTGTTTAGGGGAGTTGCTATGCTTCAGTGTCGGCACACTGCAACTGTCGATGAGCGGTCGTCTGGATCATCCTCCGACTCGCAAACGCAAAAGCATTCAAAAATTGACAATGGACAATGGTGTCACTTGACAACAGTATGACCCTCGCCGTCCCGCACAACCTTTAGGGGTGAATTGCTCTCGAAAGTCTCTGCGCATGTAGAACCAGGCGACTCCATCCTGAGCTTGCGGCGCTTCCTGGCGAACCAGCATTGTTGCCTGTGGAACATTTAGGGATCTCTTTTCAGCGAGTCGCGGAGCGGGGAGATTTTTGAGTGTTTAGGGGAGTTGCTATGCTTCAGTGTCGGCACACTGCAACTGTCGATGAGCGGTCGTCTGGATCATCCTCCGACTCGCAAACGCAAAAGCATTCAAAAATTGACAATGGACAATGGTGTCACTTGACAACAGTATGACCCTCGCCGTCCCGCACAACCTTTAGGGGTGAATTGCTCTCGAAAGTCTCTGCGCATGTAGAACCAGGCGAATCCATCCTGAGCTTGCGGCGCTTCCTGGCGAACCAGCATTCCTTGCCTGTGGAACATTTAGGGATCTCTTTTCAGCGAGTCGCGGAGCGGGGAGATTTTTGAGTGTTTAGGGGAGTTGCCATGTGTCGGCACACTGCAACTGTCGATGAGCGGTCGTCTGGATCATCCTCCGACTCGCAAACGCAAAAGCATTCAAAAATTGACAATGGACAATGGTGTCACTTGACAACAGTATGACCCTCGCCGTCCCGCAGGACCTTTAGGGGTGAATTGCTCTCGAAAGTCTCTGCGCATGTAGAACCAGGCGAACCCATCCTGAGCTTGCGGCGCTTCCTGGCGAACCAGCATTCCTTGCCTGTGGAACATTTAGGGATCTCTTTTCAGCGAGTCGCGGAGCGGGGAGATTTTTGAGTGTTTAGGGGAGTTGCCATGCTTCAGTGTCGGCACACTGCAACTGTCGATGAGCGGTCGTCTGGATCATCCTCCGACTCGCAAACGCAAAAGCATTCAAAAATTGACAATGGACAATGGTGTCACTTGACAACAGTATGACCCTCGCCGTCCCGCACAACCTTTAGGGGTGAATTGCTCTCGAAAGTCTCTGCGCATGTAGAACCAGGCGAATCCATCCTGAGCTTGCGGCGCTTCCTGGCGAACCAGCATTCCTTGCCTGTGGAACATTTAGGGATCTCTTTTCAGCGAGTCGCGGAGCGGGGAGATTTTTGAGTGTTTAGGGGAGTTGCCATGCTTCAGTGTCGGCACACTGCAACTGTCGATGAGCGGTCGTCTGGATCATCCTCCGACTCGCAAACGCAAAAGCATTCAAAAATTGACAATGGACAATGGTGTCACTTGACAACAATATGACCCTCGCCGTCCCGCACAACCTTTAGGGGTGAATTGCTCTCGAAAGTCTCTGCGCATGTAGAACCAGGCGAATCCATCCTGAGCTTGCGGCGCTTCCTGGCGAACCAGCATTCGTTTCCTGTGGAACATTTAAGGATCTCTTTTCAGCGAGTCGCGGAGCGGGGAGATTTTTGAGTGTTTAGGGGAGTTGCCATGCTTCAGTGTCGGCACACTGCAACTGTGTCGATGAGCGGTCGTCTGGATCATCCTCCGACTCGCAAACGCGAAAGCATTCAAAAATTGACAATGGACAATGGTGTCACTTGACAACAGTATGACCCTCGCCGTCCCGCACAACCTTTAGGGGTGAATTGCTCTCGAAAGTCACTGCGCATGTAGAACCAGGCGACTCCATCCTGAGCTTGCGGCGCTTCCTGGCGAACCAGCATTCGTTGCCTGTGGAACATTTAGGGATCTCTTTTCAGCGAGTCGCGGAGCGGGAAATTGACAATGGACAATGGTGTCACTTGACAACAGTATGACCCTCGCCGTCCCGCAGGACCGTTAGGGGTGAATTGCTCTCGAAAGTCTCTGCACATGTAGAACCAGGCGAATCCATCCTGAGCTTGCGGCGCTTCCTGGCGAACCAGCATTCCTTGCCTGTGGAACATTTAGGGATCTCTTTTCAGCGAGTCGCGGAGCGGGGAGATTTTTGAGTGTTTAGGGGAGTTGCTATGCTTCAGTGTCGGCACACTGCAACTGTCGATGAGCGGTCGTCTGGATCATCCTCCGACTCGCAAACGCAAAAGCATTCAAAAATTGACAATGGACAATGGTGTCACTTGACAACAATATGACCCTCGCCGTCCCGCACAACCTTTAGGGGTGAATTGCTCTCGAAAGTCTCTGCGCATGTAGAACCAGGCGAATCCATCCTGAGCTTGCGGCGCTTCCTGGCGAACCAGCATTCGTTGCCTATGGAACATTTAGGGATCTCTTTTCAGCGAGTCGCGGAGCGGGGAGATTTTTGAGTGTTTAGGGGAGTTGCCATGCTTCAGTGTCGGCACACTGCAACTGTCGATGAGCGGTCGTCTGGATCATCCTCCGACTCGCAAACGCAAAAGCATTCAAAAATTGACAATGGACAATGGTGTCACTTGACAACAATATGACCCTCGCCGTCCCGAAGGACCTTTAGGGGTGAATTGCTCTCGAAAGTCTCTGCGCATGTAGAACCAGGCGACTCCATCCTGAGCTTGCGGCGCTTCCTGGCGAACCAGCATTCGTTGCCTGTGGAACATTTAGGGATCTCTTTTCAGCGAGTCGCGGAGCAGGGGAGATTTTTGAGTGTTTAGGGGAGTTGCCATGCTTCAGTGTCGGCACACTGCAACTGTCGATGAGCGGTCGTCTGGATCATCCTCCGACTCGCAAACGCAAAAGCATTCAAAAATTGACAATGGACAATGGTGTCACTTGACAACAATATGACCCTCGCCGTCCCGCACAACCTTTAGGGGTGAATTGCTCTCGAAAGTCTCTGCGCATGTAGAACCAGGCGAATCCATCCTGAGCTTGCGGCGCTTCCTGGCGAACCAGCATTCGTTGCCTATGGAACATTTAGGGATCTCTTTTCAGCGAGTCGCGGAGCGGGGAGATTTTTGAGTGTTTAGGGGAGTTGCCATGCTTCAGTGTCGGCACACTGCAACTGTCGATGAGCGGTCGTCTGGATCATCCTCCGACTCGCAAACGCAAAAGCATTCAAAAATTGACAATGGACAATGGTGTCACTTGACAACAGTATGACCCTCGCCGTCCCGAAGGACCTTTAGGGGTGAATTGCTCTCGAAAGTCTCTGCGCATGTAGAACCAGGCGACTCCATCCTGAGCTTGCGGCGCTTCCTGGCGAACCAGCATTGGTTGCCTGTGGAACATTTAGGGATCTCTTTTCAGCGAGTCGCGGAGCGGGGAGATTTTTGAGTGTTTAGGGGAGTTGCTATGCTTCAGTGTCGGCACACTGCAACTGTCGATGAGCGGTCGTCTGGATCATCCTCCGACTCGCAAACGCAAAAGCATTCAAAAATTGACAATGGACAATGGTGTCACTTGACAACAGTATGACCCTCGCCGTCCCGCAGGACCGTTAGGGGTGAATTGCTCTCGAAAGTCTCTGCGCATTTAGAACCAGCATTGGTTGCCTGTGGAACATGTTATGACTGCTGCGACTGGTGGTGTGTGACAGTGGCCTCATCTGGGGACGGGAGTTCTCGAAGCTGCTCCAGCCCCCCGAAGACGGAGTCCTTTAAGGGTTTAGGTTTAGGGCTCCGTTAAGGGATCCTTTAAGGGAGGGCTCCTGTCGGGTTCCTTTAAGGGTTTAGGGTTCCTTTAAGCAGTCCTTGATGGGGCTGCCCAGGTTTCGGACGAAAGGGTTTTCGGAGGCGGGGGATGTGGAGATGGTTCCCCTGGCGTGCGGGGTGGGGAGGAAGGGGTCGGAGAGAGGGGATGTGGAGAGGGTTCCCCGTGGATGATGCGGGCTGGGCTGGGGGAGCTGCGGCTGTGGCAGCTGCCGGACAGCCGAACTGGCCCGGACACTGGCGCTGGGCATCCCTGCCATGGCAGGCTGCGCCTGTGCCGCCGGTCGAGCGACAGCGACGGGGACATAGGCGACAGGTTGTGCCAGAGCTGAGGGCTGGAAGCGGTGCATCGCATTGGTCCCAGGAACCGCGAGGGACCGAAAGCCTCGCCAGTGCATTCCAAGCTTGGTTTCAGGACTCGGGCTTTAGCCTTGGCTCTGAGGTTGGGGAACTCCTGGGTGATGGATGTTGGGAGGGCCTCAGGATAGCAAATTAGCTACTGTTGGTATCAATGCTATGCTCAGCTGCAACTGATCCTCCTCCTCTCATCTTGATCTGCACCACCTCCTCGCTCTCCTCGTCTCATGCTCCTCCTCCTCCCCCGTCCTCCTGCTGCTACGCCACTACTGTGCCTGAACAAACTTCCACGACTACACTCACAACAAAGACAAAGAAGATATCGACGATGACGAGTGACGAGGACGCCCACGAGGAAACTACTTGCTCCTGCAGCAATAATCCATCCCCGCCACCCCAACCACCACCACCACCACAACCCCAACCACCACCACCAGCACCCAGCACCAGCACCCAGCACCAGCACCAGCACCAGCACCAGCACGAGCACGAGCACCACCACCACCACAACCACCACCACCACCACCACCACCACCACCACCACCACCACCACCACCACCACCAGCACCAGCACCAGCACCAGCACCAGCACTGCCACCTCCACCGCGCCACCGCCACCAACACCACCGCCACCACCACCACCACCACCACCATCACCACTACCACTCCCATTAGCACTACCAGCATCACCACCGAGGAGGAGCGAGTAGTGGTAGCGGCAGTAGTTTGTAGCGGTGACCGCACACTGCCTACTCGTGGTAGATTGGGTGGCCAAATCAGTAGCAGCAGTAATAGTGATTCAATAGTGTTGTAGCAGTTGCAAGCGTGAAGTATGCAGGAGGAGGAGGAGGAGGAGGCGGAGAAGGAGGCGGAGAAGGAGGAGGGTCGTAAAGATGAACACAGAGGTGCACGGCCGGTAGCAGCAAGTAGAGGTGGTGGTGGTGGTGGTGGTGGTGGTGGTGCAAAGTGATGCTGTTGGCAATGCATATCGCAAAAGCAATTGCTGCGACCGTGGTTTAGGATCCGAGCTCTGAAACGAGAATCATGACGAGCAGACCAGGTGCCTCCATGACCATATTGCACTGCTGGTACTCTCACCGGCGGGACTTGCACGGGCGGGACTGTACTGCTCGCACATGCCTGAGATGCGTTGTTTTTTCTTTCGTTGAGGGGTTCTCCAGCATTCCTACGCAAAACCTGAAAACGAATTTACCGCAAATCCATCAACCCCGTGACCAAAAAAGACCCGATGCCTGGGCTTAATCATGTCTGTGGCCTACAGTGAAGCGGTAAACCACGCATCAAAGGGCGTAAAAAAGTAAGCCCGGAACTCGGGGGCCAAAGTGTATACTATTTGGGTACATGGACCCTGGGTTAAACTGTTGAAAATGTCATATATAGCGGCTAAAGTACACCGAAAAATCTAAAGGCTACCTACTCTACTACTAAAGTTACTAAGGACTCGCCGTAAACTCATAAACTTCCAGGACCGTTATAGAACCCCTTGCAGTACCACGAAAAAAGCTCAAGGCAACCTACTTTACTACGAAATCTAGGGCGGGCTGATTCAAACCATGCTCCCCCGACAGAACTGGAGGACGACCTGACCGCGCAATGCGAAAGGAAATGCATTCAGGCTTTCAGGGCTTGAGGTTTAGTGGTTTACAGGGTCTAGGGCAACCCCAGTGTCCCCAAAATACAATCATGGTACTACCCAACGCATGCATAAACAAATCGGCGTCATCACAGGGGCACACCCCAAAGCTCAAGAAAGCTCAAAGCTCCTGCAGCGAGCAGCAGAGCAGCAGCAGACCAGTGCAGCCGGCATGGTGTCTCAGACGGAGCGGCCGCTTCTGCCAGGGCCTCTTTGGGCATGGCAAGGGGCAGCGCGAAGCAGGGCACCATTATCGGTGCGACTTTCCAGTGAGTAGCACATCGCTTCTGCTTCATGCGAGACACGCTCTGACAGTGCCCCATAATTACGTGAGCGTTGTCAATGCTGTTGGTCCTGTCCACACTGTGAGCCTAAAGCTCCAACAGCTAGCAAGAAGTCATTCTGCAGCTTCATCCCTTCGCGAAAGCACTGGGTGTGTGGCCTTACTGTGTGGATGTGCAACTGCAGCGCTCCCCGAATGCATTCACATGCCTGTCCTTTTCTTAACGATGCTGGTCACTACTCTGCCTCCTTCGCAGGGCGGGGAATGGCCGGGGCAGGGTCGAGTGGTTGTTGCCAGCAAAGATCCGAATTTCCTTCTCAAAAGCTTCGATCCCAGCGATCGGAGGGATTAGTTCCTTAATTTGGGGCGAGCCGTGCCCTCAGGTGACATCGTCTGGCACGGCGCAGCCGGCCCACGTGCAACTGCTATCCTGGCAGCCGCACGCAAAAAGAATGAGCCCTTGTTTCAACCCAGCACCCGTTTACGGCGAAGCCTCGGGGAGAGCAGCGGCACGATGTTAGCCGCATCGGAGCACCTTGTCCTGTGCACAAGCAGGCATTCGAAGGTGACCTCAGAAGCAGGTGGTCATGAGCAACATCGCCGGCGAACCTCTTCCAGGTGCTTTCCGATGCTTTTGGGGGCTCGCTGGTGCCCTTTGCACGACAGATCCAACCCACCGGTGCACGCCATAGCACTCTGAAACAACGGCAGAGCCGCCCAAGCCAGACCTTACGGAGGAACATCTGAATGAAGCGGATCGGCTGCCTCCAGTTGCTGAACCTGTGGAGAGCGGCACTCTCCCTTGGGCCCGGGACTGGAGGAGGGACCCACCCACCGCGACATCGAACCAGTCTTTCGGGCCTCATGGCAAGGCGAGGTGGCGCAATGCATGGCAAACGCAAAGCAAAGGCTTCGGTGCAGTCCAAAAGGCACTGAAAGTTCAGGACGAATAGTTCCCAAACTCCTGCGGAACGGCGTAGTTGTGGATCTGAGACTGAGAAGCGTCGCAGCTTCATGGCCAGTAGCAGTTGTCAAAAAAAGAGACATCTGTGCACTCCTCCGTACATGAAGACACAAATGCAGCTGCTCTTTCTATGCTTCAAGTCGCTTCGACTATTCGTCTCACATAACGCTCGCAGCACTCTCTCGAGGCTCTCTCTTCTGCCTTCTTATGGTGAGGGTGCCATCTCGCCAAGTAGATGTAGCAGGGTCCTGCCACTGGAGCCCGGTTGAACGCCGTCAACGCATCATGTTCTTAGTCTGGCGCCTTTGTGCCCGAACAGCGCTAGCCGCTAACAAAGTTGCAGCCGACGTCTCCTCCTGCTGCGACGATGCTGATCGAGTCGCCCTGGCCAGTGGGCTCTTTCAAACCACAGCTACGATTACCAGCTTCACCGCCGTTGCAGCGGATTCAATCACCCAGGCTTCTGCTATGCTGGGCTAACGGTCTCCGAAAGAAAATGTTGACAACCCAGCTGACGTTCTGCTTCGTCAAAACACACGCACCGAATGTGTCTAAACCCCGAGCCTTCTTGTGCCTGGAGATTTGCGGCCGTGAAGAGTCGCACGATGGACTCGTGTATCGGAGACGGCTCGATGAAGCGGCCATTTACGTAGAGGTACATGTCGGTGTTCTGAACATCTTCCAGCCTCGACACGACATCTCCCGAGGGGTTTGACAGCAAAGAGTCTCTCTGATGCATTGGACGCATGGCTGCCTCTCCATTAGATGCCACGCAGGTCTGCTCACGACACAGGTCTGCACACAGCTGCAGATGCTGAGGCCTTCTAAAGCGCAGCCATCAGAGGACCACTGAGCCCGCGAAGGCCACGAGTGCAGCCACATCCCAACCTCGGCATCAAGACTAAAGAGTTCTCATGGTCATTACGGCCGAACCCGGGCCATGCACGCCATAGCATCCGGTAAGAACCAGGCAAAGGCTCTAGTCTTGCTGCCTGCTCCGTGACCAGGTCCAAACGGTGTGCCTGATGCGTGCAGTATCGCGCGGACAACGCTTCCAGCAAGTCTTGTTGCCCGTCCGCCCTCAACTCCCGACCTGGATGTGCATGCACTACATTGACAGATATAATTATGCAGTTCATACATCATATTCTATCTATATTATATACATACACTCTTTCATCATACATGCCAAACTCCTCACGAAAAATTGCGAACACACACGGGCGCACAGACAGACACGGACAGCATACCAGAGAGCGAGCGAGAGCGAGAGCGAGAGCGGGGGAGGGAGGGAGAGAGGGAGAGAGCGAGAGAGGGCGCGAGCGCGAGAGGGGGACGGAGGGACAGGGGGTTAGCAACTGGAGACAGGTAGCTGAGTGCACACCCTCGTTCAAATAGCCGAGTTTTGATCTTGCGCTCAAGACGTCTGCGGCGAGTACTGTCATGTGAAAAGACTGAAGCATGTGGCGTCACACATGTTAGCCAATTCAAGTACTACATTCAGCAAAAACAAGTGAGGATCGTCACCACGGATGATAATGACAGACCGTTTTATCTACAGTGTGACGTCCGAAACATGCGAATTTAACCTCTTTGGGTCAGCTCTACTTCACCGGGTTTTACTGGGAGCTTTGCTCTGGCAACCGAGTCGAGCAAGGCAGCTCAAGACTCAAGGTTACGGTCTCAGGTTTCAAGCGGAGTGTTTTCGCTGGTGTCTTCCGTGCCGGTGCCGGGTGAGCTCCGCGCGGCTGGGGCAGGCACATCAAGCACTTGCACCTTGTTGAGATCAATACTTTGATTGATCAATAGCGGCTTCATGCTGTTGGTTAGGCAGTCAGCCAGTTGCAGATGCGTGGGGATCCAACGGAGTTCATCACCGTATGGGTGATGCAGGGTGTGCGTGGGAACGTCGTCCTCCCAGAGTCCTTGTCGCATACCCGTCATTTCGATTGCGAGTCTCTTATCCTCACACTGTTTCGGCACCTGGGCTGTGAGGTGGTCCGATAACGATCTGCAATCGGTATATATTGGAAGTGAAACATGGAACGTTTCGCGACCTCCCAGTTCTGTGACATGGGGAGCTTGCCAAGCACTTCTAGGACAGCCGCTCGTATGCGGTCACCATGCTCTATGGCATGTTGGAGCGAGTAGGCTTCGCACTGCAGCGTAGCTCGGCACACGCGCTTCATGGTTGACGATGAGAAGATATGAGAAGGATATCAAATGCATTTCGTGACTTGGCGTGTTTTTGTCAACTGCCGACTTTGCGGAGGTCAGGTAATGAAATCGTCCACGCTGTGACTTGTGACCGGCTTCTCCTGCAAAAGAAGCATCACACAAGGTGACAACTGCGATTTCTCCTGAATTCCAGGGAAGCTTTGCGCTGTACGTTATGGGGCGGTCGGCATCACCCAACGCAAGTGCAACCACGCGGTTCGCATCACGAAGCGTTTCCACTGTGGCTGTCGTGACTCCTTGTTGCAAGGCATTTACGCGATACGCGAGATCAGGCCTCGTCGCTCGCGCGACCCAGGCAAGAGAGCCGATGACGGACCTCAGCGCTGTGCGGTGGCTTGCTGAGACTGGGGCAGTCCCCTTCTCCGATTTATGGATTTCAATCGGGCGGATCGCACGGGTGTTGTCTCTGCAGCTTATGCGTATCATCCCGTCGATCTCTTGGACATATTCGCGTCCGCAAAAGCGAAACTTATCGGTCTCAATACGACCGATTTTGAATCTATCCAACAAGTCCTGAATCACAGGTTCCCCCTCAGTGGTCGCAGCCCATAGGAAGTCGTCCACATGAGTACAAATGGCTGCGCATAGGCGATCGTTCTCTCCTGTAATAAAATACAGGGCGGATAGGATTTGTGAGGCCCTATAAGGCCGAACTCCTTGCAACTCTCCTTTACGCGGAGGTAAAGGTTCCGTCCTGCGTCGGTGGTACCGTAGACTGGAACACGGGCAATCATATATACCCGGCCCGGCACGCTGTATCTCCGGATCGGGCACACGCTTGGGGTGTTTCGGTACGCGGAGTATGAGGAGTCTCGCAAGGGGTTTCCCTTGGATATAGGCGTTCGTTATGTCAGCTGCTTTGAGCCGCAGGCCAAGTGACACGGCCCATGAACATATGATTGCAATTCCTGCTGGCTCTGCGGTTGGGCTTTCAGCCCTGATATCTTCCTCGTTTCCAATGTGTTCAAAGTTACCGCGAGCCACCAAACGAGCTTTCCATTTGGGCGTGTACTCAGGCGTGGCTTTCAAATGTTCATTTTTGTCAGTCAGTACCCACATATGCAGACATGCCCTGCCTTAACAAGGTCTTTAAACTCCCTGTCTGTGCAAGGGACAACCGCATTGAATTCCCTGTATTTCTGCCATTCCGTTTTCATGGCAGCATCAAGTCCCATCTGCACGTCTATGTGTGCCTTGTGATAATCAACGAGCGAAGCCAAAAGACAAACATCGACATGGCTGCCGAAGACCTCTTCTCCGTCAGGAGTGAGAGTAAAGGCCTGTGACTCCGCTCCACGGCTATCCGTGGGCTCATCCAATGGCGGCACATGGGCGGCATGCGACTGCGCGTCGGCTACGGCGACGTTTGATGCATCCTCCTGCTCATCTGTTTCAATGATCACATGGTGATACGGATGAGTTTTCAGCATGCCGTTGGCTCGAATGTGTTCCACCAGCTTGGAATGTTCTGACCACAAGTATCGTGAGATGACTTGACGGTGACATCTTCGCCAACTGGCCTCCGGACACAAAAGTGCAATGCGACGGTGATCGTCATGCGACTCACTAGCTATCCTAGTGATCGTGGCGATTCCTTGATCGGTCTGCAAGTTCGCTTCAACTCCACCTTGATTCCTGTTTCCAAGCTCAGGCGCGTGACTATACACTATGCCGTGTGCGAAACATGCAGCTGAATGTTCTTCACAATTTTGTATTGCGGGTGACGCGCACTGTGCGGATGACGGGCTGATCAGCCTGTGTCGGCGCTCCTGTGCTGCGGGCACCGGGTTCACTGCCTTTGCCTTGCGAGCCAGCCGCCCGAGCCAACTTGGCCGCGGCTCTTTTGAGCCTGGCCTTCTTGCGCCTATTATGTGCCTTGGTGCTTGGCGGACAAGCCAAGGCATCTTGCGACGCAGTCAGGGGCCCCAGGAAAAAGCGGGCACAGCTCCTTACCTCTGGCAACCTCAGGGGATTTACTTGGGCCTTGCGGCCAGCTTGCACCACCGTCGTTGCTCAAGGCTCGTGTGGCGAGCCCAGCACTGAAAGCACAGCAACACACACTGTTGGCGCTCCTACAGGCACCAGTACGATAGGCAGCCTGAGTCTGCAGCCTGTTGTCGAAAACACGCGCGCACTGCACCTTGCCTCTGGCAAACTCCGGGGATTTACTTGGGCCTTTCAGCCGGCTGGTACCTCCGTCGTTGCTAAAGGTTCGTGCAAGCGGCCCTTCGCTGGAATCGTAACACTGTCTGGAAGTGCTGCACACTCTATTGGCGCTCCTACAGGCACCTGTGCAACAGCCAGCCTGAGTTTGCAGCCCGTTGTCGAAAGCATGCGGGCAAAGCACCTGGCCTGCAACATCAGGGGATTTACTCTGGCCTTTCGGCCGACTTGCACCACCGTCGTTGCAAAAGGTTCGGGTAAGAGGCCCATCGCCGAAAGCAAGACACTGTCTGGAAATTTTGTGCACATGTTTGGCGCTCCTGCAGGCATTTTCACAAAAGGTGGCCCGGGTGTGCAGCCTATTGCTGAGAGCTTGTGGAGAAAATGGTCCTGGCATTGCAATTGCACTGCCTCACGCTCAAAGACTGGAGGTTTTGCTGCTGGAGTCGACCGGGGTGTGCCGGGCCCACAGCAGCACTTTCTGCAAAGTTGGCGCTCCTTCTGGCACTTGTTGCCGTCACACAACATTCTGCCTGAGTCTGCGGCCCGTTGTTGAGTTGATGCCTGGAAACAGCACGTGGCCCTAGAAACGGGGAAGACAGAATGTTAAAGAACGGGCTTCACTAAGCTTTCCTACACTCTCACAAAGGCGGACACTTTTCCTGGACTGCGGAGTGTGTCCTGGTAGTCTCGAGCCTGCACGTCGCGTGTGCGTGACGGCTGTTCCTATGCATTAGCACTGTAGTTCCTGCAGGTGTACTGTCACAGGTGGAATGTTTAACACCCCGCCTTCGAAGTTAGTGCCGGTAAGCTTCTTACCAAACTGGCTTCGACACTTCGTTCCTTTACAAGACAGTACCTGCACGACTTTCTTTTCTACTCGAAAACAACTGTTGTTCCTCTGCGCAAACGTTTCCGTTCACTCGCAATCCTCTCCAAGGTTGCTTGACTGTACAAGACTGTTCCTGAACTTACTTAGATCACCACAGAAACAAAAAGGGCTGTGCCACGGTTCCTGTGTCCTGCTTCACTGCTCTTTCCTCGGCTCTCTGGCCTCAGTAATGCTCGTTGTTCCTTTGCTTCACTGGAAGTTCACTTCTTTGCTTCCTGCTTTTTCTTCGCTGTCTTGGGCAACTTCCTTCTGCTCGTCTAGCTGTTCCTTAAGCCACTCGGTGCGCTGCTTTGCCTGTGCCTTGCACTTCTCTTTTCCTTGCTTGTCCTTTCCTCCTGCTTTCCAACCTGTTGCCTTTGATCCTGAGTACCAGTACCATTGTCCTCGGGCTTCGTTCCACTTCCACTGGTAACTCTTTCCTTGAAAGCTGTAGACTGCAAGCCAGTTTCCTTCAAACTCTCCTTTTCCTTTTCCTTTCAAGTAAGACGCCTCGTTCACTGGTCCTTTGGCGGAAAGTTCCTCGTCTTCCTGTTCCTGCTTTCCTGGCTTGTGCTTTGTCACGCTTGGTGGCTCCTGTCCTTCCTTCTTTTCTTTTCCTTTTCCTTCTCCGCTTCCTTCTGGCTTTTCCTGCTCCTTGGTTGGTGTTGTGTCTGGCTCTGTGGGTGCCTGCGACCCGGCTGCTGATCCTCTGCTCTCAAGCTCCTGTGTGAGGCTTGCAATCCTTTCCTTGTCTTCCTTGCGTTCCTTCATCATCTCCTCCATCATCTGTTCCAGCTTCTTCATCCTGTCTTCTTCACGTCTCGGTTCCACTTCTCCTGATCCTGACGTTGTTCCTTCTGCTGCTGCCTTCTTTTCTGCTTCCTTTCGGGCAATGTATGCCGATGCTTCCTTCCTGTCTTCCTCTCTCTTCTTCCTTGCTTCCTTCTCCTTTCTCTTCTTCTCGTGTTCCTTTCTTTCCTGCTCCTCTCTGGCTGCTGCGGCTGCTTCCTCTTCTTTCTCCTTCTCTGCTTTGGCTGCTGCTGCGGCTGTCTCCTCCTTTTCTCTTTCCTCTCTTTCTGCTTTGGCCTTGGCTGCTGCTTCCACTTCTCGCCTTCTCTCGGCGGCTGCGGCTGCTTCCTGCCTTGCTGCTTCCTTGTCTCTTCTTTCCTGCTCTTCTGCTGCCGCATCCATGATCAACCTTGCTTTGGCAATCTGCTCCTCTGTTGCCTTTTTCTTCTCCTCTGCTGCCGCTTTTGCCTCTTGCTGTTCCTTTGAAATCCTGTCCTGTTCTGCCCAGTACTTGCGATCTTCTTCATCTCGAGGTCGAAATCCTGTGCTTTCTGCTCGCTGCTTTGGCTTTCCTCTTCCTTTGCCTGCTTTTGCGCCTTTCTCCTTTCCTTTTGTTCCTTTCTCGTGCTTGTACGTGTAGTCCTTGTCGACCCACTGCTTTTCTCCTGTAACTCTGTGCTCTCGGTAGATCTCGCCGTTCTCGGAGTATTCCTTCCACTCGCTGGTGTAGTCGTAGGGGTACGGAAAAAGTTTCTTTTCCTTCTCTTTCTCCTCAAGCCTTTCCTTGCTCTTGGCGTTGATCTCCTTGATCTTTTGTCTCCTTGCTTCTTCCTTTGCTTCTTCGTCTTCCTCTTCTGCTGCTGCTGCTTTTGGTGCTTCTGCTTCCTTTGCTCCTTCGGGGTACTCCCCGGGATCTCCTCCAACGTAGCTGTCCACGTAGGCCTCGTTCCCGTTCTCGCCGAAGTAGTCGTGGTCCTCGTCTCGTTCCTGAAGTCTTTCAAAGTAACCTCTGTCTGACCAGTTCCTTATGTCCTCTTCTCCTTTGTTCTCCTGGGAGGTAGGTGACGTAGCTCTCGACGGTGCTGTACCTGGTCCATGTCCTTCACGGCGTAGTTCTGCTTCTGCTTCTCTGTCCTTGGCTTCTCTTTCCTTTTGTTCTTCTTCGTCCTCTTCTTCTTCCTGCTCGTAGAAGTCGTTCACAAGCGTCTGTACCTGCTCCTTCAAGCCGTCGCACGTCTCAAAGACGTAGTTCATGCGTTCCTTGGCCTCTGTGCGGTCTCTTTCGTTCTGCTCGGCCATTTCCTGAACCTGAAACTTGACGTCCTGGATTTGTCCTGTCAAGGACTTTACGCAACCAGCCACGTGTTCCTGGGATCGACGCAATCGCGCCGAGTCTTCTGTGTTCTTCCTGATCGACTCTGCGATCTCGTTCCTCTCTGCGCTGGCTTTCCTGAGTTCTGTGGCGGCTTCCTTCAGTGCTTCAAGTTCCTTGAGAACTTCACTGTCGCTTCGTGCAGAACTGGCGCTGGCTTCCATGGCTGAGGTTCCTTGACCTTCTGCTACTGGCTTGACTATTCCTTGCACGCCTGAGCGTTCCGCGAGTGTTTCGCAGAATTCCTTGAGCTGTTCAAGCATCTCAAAACATGAGGTTTCATGCGCTGTTCCTGCAGACTTTCCTAGCTCACATGCACTCGTGTCACTGCATATGCCGTCCTGTGCACATGCACTTGCAAAACAGAAAACATGTTCCTGAAACTCTGGCTGAAACTCTTCCTGAAGAAAACAACTCTCAAAACTCTGTTCCTTGCAACTCTGAATCTGAAGACTGTCTGAAATTCCTGAAATACCTGCGAACAACAAAGCTGCAAACGACAAAGTTCCTGGGCTCTTAATCATCCTTACAACTGCTTTGGCTTGTGTTTGGGCCTTGTGTTCCTTGAGCTCTTCTCGGCCTACTGGTTCGTTCTCTCCAGTTTGAAAACCTAACCAATGCAACAGCAATCTAATGCGCTTCGCTGAAAGGGGCTTGGTTCCTATGTCGGCTGTGTTTTCCTTGGTTCCTACAGGGTGCACACTGATCGTTCCTTGCTTGTGGAGGTCCTGTAGAAAAAAGGTCCTGATCTGGAGGTGCTTCACTCTTCCTACACCTTGCCTTGTAATGATGCCTCTAGCTGCTGAAGAGTCCACGTACAAATGTACCTTGCAGATTTTCCTTGTCAAGAATTCTACTGCTTCCTTCAACAATATAGAATCCGATGCCGCGCTAGCTCCTGCGTAGTACTCTGCTTCACCACTGCTCAAGCTGACTGACTTCTGGTTCCTTGAAAAAGAATAGATACACTGGCCATCTAAGCAAACAATTCCTGAAGATGTTGAGCGCCTAGTGTCCTTCTTTCCTGCCCAATCTGAGTCGCTGTAGACTTCCAAAAGGTGATACTCCCTGGGCTGTGTTCCTGTAAAGTCGTAACTGCCGTTCCTAATGGATTCATGAAGGTTGCTGAGTCCTCTTGGTGTCTTCCTGTACACAAGATGATATCCTTCAGTTCTTGCCATATACTGCACAAGATGGACTAGGTGTTTCCAAGAACCATGCGTAGGTTCCGACATCTTGGAGGCTAAACCTCTTACGGCAAACTGCACGTCAGGGCGATCCTGACTGACATACAAGAGTATGCCAACACACTTCCTGAACGATGCTGCTTGTTCCTGGTTCAAGCTTTGGGTGTTGTCGGCTTCCTGAGACTCTTGGGTACACGGAGTTGGCTTTGAGGCTTTACTCGTCAACTTCAGTTCTTCCTTGAGTTTCACAAGATACTTCGGGTCACTCGTGATGTGAAGCTCATGATTGTGGTAGCTGAATTTCTTTTTGAGGAATCTGATGGTTTGATGTGACTCTCCTACTTCAAGTTCCTGTTCTGTCAAGAAGGGGCCTTCAACCTTCAGTTCGTAGGTCTCTCCTAGCTTTCCTAGCTTGGGCTCTAGGTGTCTGGTTTTCCCTGCTGCTTGAATGTCGTCCACATGCACAACAAGTATGCTGTTCCTATCATCACGAAACAAAGTAGGGCACGCAATGCACCTATCGAAGTTCTGCTCTTTAAGTGTTCCTGCAAAATGGTCACTCCAAAGAAGTGCTGCATCTCGCTGTCCTGGAAGTACTCTAAGCAGTAACAAACCTTCGTTCCTACAGTTAGGATCTTGGTCGCCAAACAGATCCACATATTCCTTTGGGAATTGACATGCGCAACGGGTTCTCTGCGGTACCTGTAAAAATGCGTCCTTGACGTCAATCGAGTACAGGGCATGTTCCTGTTGTAGTCCCAAGATAGGGATAAGTCTCACCAATGATGCGCTTGTAGCTGGGCTGAAAGTGTCATTCCTGACCTCTACACCTCGAAACTCTCTAGCTACTAACCTGGCTCTACGCATCCATCTGCCATTCCTGAATCTGAAATCGAAAACAAACTTCGTCGTGAGCCACTTTGTTCCTTGGTCTCTTTCTTCTTCTTCTCTCTCTCTCGGTTCTTCTCTCTCAAGTTCTTGCAAGGGTTTCCTTGCCAATGCCTTCATCTCTGTGAGTCTGTTGATCTCCGTGAGCATCGCCTCGCGGTCCAGTTCCTGCAACTGTGCCTCTGGGACTTCTGGAGGTCCTGAGTCCTCGCTCTTGAAAATGTCTTCTTCATCATCTGAGTCGCCGATGTCTGAATACGAATCTTCCCAGAAAATGTCTTCTGTACCTGGTTCTGCTTCAGGTAGTTCCTCGTCGTTGTGCTCGTACACTCTTCCTACGTTGAACGGAGGGTACCTTTTCTTGGGAGAATCTATCTTCGGAATCTTGGAACCTGTTCCTACATCTTCAAACTCTTGTTTCCTAAGAGGTGCAGGTCCTCTAGCTGAAAGTAGTTCGCTGGCCATTGCACTGTCTGGGATGAGTTCTGGTTCTGAGGCTGCGTCCATTTCCTTGTTGCTGCTACTGCTTGAAGACGTTGGGTCCGATGCTGCTTCATCCAGGTTTTCGTCAAGATACTCCTGCTCAAGTTCTTCTTCTGCTTTCCTTTTGCTTTGTGCTTGCTTGGCTTTGTTCTCTAAGTACGTTGACCTAGTAGGTCCTGGTTTTCCCGCAGGGTCCCCGCCTTGGATGACAATCGGTCCTGATGGCGCCGAAGGTGCCGATTCCTGAGCAATCTGTTCCTTAGTCCCGGGTCCATCCATGATCGGTGGTGCCTCTGCAAGTGGTCCTGGGATGTTCTTCCTCGGGATGTTCCTTGTCGTAAGGGTAGTGTGTTTGACTTCCCAAGTATGAATTCCTACGCTGCTTATTCCTTTGATGTCGAAATGTTCCACACAGCGTTTTGCGCTGCGGCTTGTCTTGATGCCGTCCATGTGCCATGTAATGAAGAGGTTGTTGTCTGTTTTTCCTAAGCACACTCCTCTCAACCAAATAGGGTCGCCTTTCCTATTGGAACGTGTTCCTGAACGATTGGTCAAAACCAAAAGTGATTCGCCAAACTCTGCAAGTTGGCCTTCGTAAGGCCGTCCTGCCATCCATTCATATGGTGTCATTCCTGTGCCTGTGTGGCGATGGCACCTGTTCAAGGTCCACGCTGCATGCCTGAAAGCCCAACTGAAGATTGGATGGGTGTGAGCAATATAGGTTCCTGTTTTGTGTTCCAGGTGCCTAATCAGGGTAGTTCCTTGTCGCCTAATAGTTTGAATTGCTCTCTCTGCCATGCCGTTGGTTTCCTTCTGGCCACTGACTGCGTCCTGCAAGATTGTTCCTAGACCTAAGGCTGCTCGTTGCTTCTGGATTACCTGCTTCAGCTTCATCATAGTTCCTTCGTTGTCGGCCTTCAAGTTGATGGCTCCATATCCTAGCTGAGTGCTCAAGTAGGTGACTCCCTCGCAAAGGTGCTCTACAAGATCTTTTCCTTTAGATGCTGTAGGGATACAGACCATGTTCCTACTCCAAGAATCAACACACACAAGACTAACTGCTGCTGGTGCCTCATCATGACTTGTTCCTGTAAAACAGAAATCCATGCAGAAAGTTGGTCTAGAAGATCTTTCCTTCTCTGGGTTCTCACGAAGATGTGGAGACTCTTTTCCTTTGCACGCTACACATGTAGGACACCACGATGCGTAAGGCAAGTGTGTGAGATTATGCACTGCAACTTCCTCTGGCTTCGGCTGCTTTGGTACCTTGAGGGGTTCTGCTTCAATGTACTCCTTGTACTTCTTCTGGGCTGAGGTAAGCTCCATGTGCCTTTCTGCTTCCATGATTGACCTGCTGAGTCTTCTAAGAATGTCCTGCTTAGAACCAAACTTTGAAACTCCAAGTTCCTTGCACAGTTCCTTCAGGGCCTTGAGGCTGTTCTGCTGGTTGTACTCATGACCGTTGAATGTAAATGATAGTTCTCCTGCAAGTTCGTGCCTGTGCGCTGGTGCTTGGGCCTCTGAGGTCTCTTCCTGTTCTTCTACTTCTTGTTCTGGGATCGTTTCCAGTTGGTGAACCTTCTGTTTTGGTTTCCTGGCCTTGGGGTTCACTGGTTCAATAAGTTCAAATACACTGCGTCCTGTCCAAGATAAACCTCCTAGTGGTTCTGGGTCTCTGTGAGGCTCATCCAAAGTCCAGAACTTATCATCCTCAAAGAAATCCTTGTTGATCGGTTCTTCTCCGTAGGTGTACCTGTCTGGTTTGAGATTTCCAATATCCACTGGAATGTCGTTGGTATCTCGAGGATTGAACAATGTCTTTCTCAACGAGTTGTGGTACCTAGTGAGTGTAGTACCATCCATGCTGATTGACCATGCATCCTCAGTGTACTCTTCGAACATCTTGCGATCTGCATCTTCCTTAGGTGTACCTATGAGGGTCAATGGAAATTCCTTGAGCGAGACTAGCGTCAGTGTTCGATACTCTTTGCTGCCGTCAAAGATTGTTCCAAATGGTTCTTCAAGTTCCTCGAACATGATGCTGTGGTGCAACAGAAACCACTGATCGTCGTCCTCAATAAGTACTGCTCTGTATGCAAACTTTCCGGGCGGAAACATCAAGTAGGTATCAACGTGCTCTGAAGTTCCTAGGCTGTAGTGGACTTGGTAAGGGTCTCTCCAGTTGGTCCAACCAACACGTTGCTCTTCAATGAGTTCCTTCAGGTTCTCGCACAAATATATGGGAATAGGCCTAGCTTCTGCTTCCCAGTTGACTGCTCTCACAAAGGCTTTTGTTGTAAGTGAGTTGTTGTTGTAGTTCACCGCGATCTTGGTTGTTCCTTCTGTGAGGAAAGTGCCTGTAGTCGTTCCATCTCTGAACTCCCAACCTTTCTTCAACAGTTTACCTACTGCCAAAAGAGGGTGCACAACTGATGAAATCAAGAACACTTCTTCAACCTTCACGATATTTCCTTGAACGTCTCGAAACTCAACCTCAATGATCCTTTGGTCTGAAACCTTGATACGAGATCCTTGTGCGTCTCGCAAAACCACCTTAGTAGTGTTGGGTGCTTTCCTTCCGTACTTCTTCATCCACATTGGTGCCAACGAGATGTCGGCTCCAGAATCCAGCACTACCTCGATCTCTCGAGTCCTTGAGTTCCTTGCTGCACGGACAAACCTGGTGTCTGTTCCTGAAGGTGCTGTTCTTTCAACTCTGTTCCTTCTGGGAGGATGGTGACATCCATACTCGCATTCCTGCATGTTCGGGTGCCAAGGTGTTTCATGACATCCGTTGAGGCATTCGTAATAGTATCCACGATCTTGAGTTCCTACTGGAGTTCCTTCTACATGCCATTGCCACCATGCATCATCACTCACCTCATCACAGTCCTGAAACTCATCATCTTCATCACCAATCCAGTACTCTTCTGCTTCACTTCTCTCTTCCTGAACTTCTTCACCAACAACCCGCAAGACTCTTCCGAAGTACTCAATCTCAATTTCCTCTGAATCTTCACTCATCTCGAATTCCTCCGGAAAGCTTGTGGGCTCGTCTCCCATGTGATACATGGAGACCATCCTAATCACTGGTCTTTGTGCTCCTTGGCTTGTTTGGCTTTGGCTTGTTGAGGTCTTGTTGCTTGAAGAAGGGGCCTGAGTAGAGGTACCTGTAGTGCTTGCCTGTTCACTCTGGTTCTCTAGGTCTACGTTCCTGGCCTGGTAACCCATGTCACGCTGCTTCTGTCTACACTGCGCTTCAAAGTGTCCGTACTTGTGACAGTAGTGACAAACTCCTGTAGCTGCTTGGGCTTTTCCTTTACCTTTTCCTTTGTGCCTGTAGAAACCTTTTCCTCGACCTTTGCCTTTTCCTTTGTAACCTCTGAAACCTCTACCTCGACCTTTCCAGTTGCCTCGACCTCTGCCTTTGCCAAAACCTCCAAAACCTTTTCCTTTACCTTTGCCTTTACCGTCAAATCCGAAACCTTTTCCGAAATCCTTTCCACCTTTCTTGCCTTTACCTTTGCCTTTGCCTTTGTTGTGAACATAACCTTTGCCATAGCCTTTCCTACCTTTGTACCATGCTTGATTGATGTCCATTGCCGCAAGACCACCATGGTCATCACCTTTGTCGATCAAGTCTGTCGTGGTTCGGTGAGGTGTTCCTTGCTGGGCTGACAAAGAGTTAGTCCAACGTTCGGTTGACTCGTAGTTAACAAGGTACTGACGAAGAGCGGTGTACTGCGTCTTCTCGTCAAGGTTAAGCAACAGGTGCCTTTTAACATCAGGCTTCATTCCTTGAATAAGAGTAGAAACCTTCAAGTTCTCTTGTACCTTTTCTCCTGTCGCCTTCTCGTACTTCTCAATATGTTCCTCATATTCGAGGATGTTCTCAGCAATTCCTTTGTTGTGAGCAAACCTGTAGTTGAGGATGTTGTGAAACAGTTCCAACGATCTTGCACGATTCGTTGGTTGGTATTCCTTCATCAACATACGGTAGGCTTCCATACCGTTTTCCTCTCCTACATGCTTTACAACACGGTAAGGCCTTCCTTTGGTATATGAACAAAGAACACTGTACAGGCGGCGGCTAGCTTCCTTTGCTTCTCCAGACATCTCACTCATCTTTATCATCTTATCGTCTTTAAGGTTCCTTTCGACGATGTCCATGATCTTCACCATGTTGGAATCTACTGCTCCAAGCCAGATCCGCATCCTGTTCCTGAACTCTGTCCAGCCACTCTTCTCTTCTTGCCATGTTCCTGGGGAAAACGCTTCAGGGCTTCTGATTAGCTTGTGCAACTCCACTTCTCCAGGCTTTCTTTGTTCCTTTACTGCCTTCTCCAGAGATGCTCCTATCTCCTCAAGTGTTGTTGCTGCGTTCGTGTGAGCGTCTGCCAACGCTGTCTGTGCTGCTTTCTGCTGTTCCTGCACTGCTGTGAGTGTTTCCTGAAACGCTTGTGTAAGTCCTGCTTCTCTTTGGCTTCCTGAAGCTGCTGAAGTCCTGATCTCCTCTGCTAGTGTTTGTATTCCTTGTAAGGTCTGTGCATTGATCTCTGCAAGTGTCTTCAATGCGTCCTCCATTCCTTTTGCTGCTTCAAGGTTGCTGTACACTAGTGCTGCTAGAAGTAGTGACTTGCACTGCTTCCTGTTCACTGCTTGTGCTCTCCTTTCTCCTCTTGTTTTCCTTTGGTGCTTTGAGCTTCTGCTTGCTCTTGTGAAAAACAAACTAGAATAGTACGACAGGGTGATCCAAGTAATCAGTCCCACTGGGGTTCCTAAGAACACTGCTATGCGAATTCCTTGAAATACAACTCTGTTGGAAATGACTTCCTGAACTATCACATGCACGACGTCGTGAAACTTCTTTCCTACTTTTGCTAGCTTTTCTACGAAACTCTGAACATGTTCCTGTACAACCTTTCTCAGTACTTCTCGCTGTTGTTTTACTAGGTACCTAGGGGCGTAGCCTGACTCAAGGCTCTCACTCTCCTGATTCTCGGTGTTCTGGTCGCCGTTCCTGTTCTCTTCCGTGTAGTACTCGCCGATCACGCCAACGACGCTGTAGAGCTCGTGCATCACTTGACTCGCACACAAAAGGGTGTACGGTATCATCGCTTTTCCGATCTCCACGTAGTCCTTGATCGTGTACGCGTTCGTGTTCCTGATCGTGTTCACGTTGGTGCCGTCGGGGTTCACGCTGCACACGTTGTAGCCTTCCTGGTAGTACTCGCCGTACACGTCGTAGTTCCTGTAGCTTGTCTGGTGCGTATTGGGCTTCCTTGCTCTGCTCGTCCACACGGCCATGAGCTCGCTCTCGTCGCTCTCCACGTACGTAAGTTCCTTTCTCCCACGGCTCGCATCCCTGGAGGATACGCCATCTCCAAGGGCAAGTTCTTCCTTGACCTTCTCGCTGTAGCCAAGGGCCTGCCACGGTGTCACAACCACACTTCTTGTTCCTGGCTTCAAGGTCATCCCGCACAACGTTGCGAGGCATCCCAGGGCGAAACCAACCAGCAGCACAACACATGCTGCCAGACCGTAGCACTTCACGTTCCTGTACTCTCTCTGTTCCACCAGCGCTCTGTCGGGGTAGCAGTCTGCACACGCATCGAAGTCTCGAGCGTTTCCTGCTGTCACGTTGTGGTTCCGAAGGTGTCCACAACCTCTGCGGTGGTACTTGGTTCCTGAACGGACTGCGATCCTGAGCGTGGGCATCGTAAGCACTGTCTCTGTCTTCTTGGTCACTTGCTCATTTGCGCGCATCTGCTTCCATCCAGCAACGAGGCAAACTGCCATGGCGGCGAGCATCATTGTTCCTATTGCTACGAGTAGCATCATCGCTGCCAAGGAGGTTCCTGGAGGCAGCTCCGCTACCATGTTAAAGAACGGGCTTCACTAAGCTTTCCTACACTCTCACAAAGGCGGACACTTTTCCTGGACTGCGGAGTGTGTCCTGGTAGTCTCGAGCCTGCACGTCGCGTGTGCGTGACGGCTGTTCCTATGCATTAGCACTGTAGTTCCTGCAGGTGTACTGTCACAGGTGGAATGTTTTTTCTCAGAACCTGACATTCGCAATCACACTCGAACTCGTAGTCGTTATGCATCTGCACTTCCTGTGGCTGCCCTGCTCCTGCACAAGGGGTGCACTGAGTGGCAAAGCACACGGGTAACCCTAGCTGGGAGAGGGGACTAAACCCAAGCCTAGGGGGAGAGGTTGAGGCAGGCGGTCGGCAGAGCTCGTCGCAGTCGTCCAGCACAGTGCTGTCACGGCGTCGTCCGGTCCGCTCGCTCACCGAGCTCAGCGAGAGCCCATCCTCGGCATTTCCATGGCACAGGCGCTGCGAGGCAGGGTGGAACAGGGGTGCCCCCGCAGGGCAACGAAGTAGGGCAGAGGAGCTCACAATGTGAGATCTTTGCCCTTCAGCGGGTCTTCTTTCGAGCTTTTGGGATGGCCCGTCACAACCGCATTTTGGTCCTTGATCGGATCTTGTTTCTTTGGGGAGCAAAACCTAATGCACTCACTGATTGCGTTGCCGCCGCCACCATCACGGACCTCAGCAGCCTCACATGCACAGATTGCGCCCACATCTCGCTCAGCAACGGCCGGCCCAGGACGTGCCGTCGCCGCCCTCGAAGACAGCTGCAGCCTGGTGATTTTCAGGTCGCCAACATTGACTGCGGCAGCCTCCTGATAGTCACCTGATGCACAATCGCAACACACTCGCTAGCCCCATTGGCTCCACAGTTGCCAGCACCTTTGCCGACGAGAGCTTCACAAGCACCAGTGGTAACGTTGCCACCCTCAGCTTCAATGCTGCAACCACTGCTGGCAGCAGCAACTGCACAGTCCTCATCTGTGGTGGCCCCACCGCCACCTGTCGCTTCGCCACAAGCACTGATTGCAGCAGCCGCCGCTTCACCGGCCTGGTTGGAACCACAAAGCGGGACAGAAGAAAACACTACGTGAAGTTTTTGCCCTTCAGCGGGTCTTCTTTCGAGCTCAGGGGGAGGCCCGTCACGACTGCATTTTGGTCCTTGATCGGATCTTGTTTCGAGCTCTTGGGGGGGCCCGTATGGGGAGCAAACCTTAAGCGGCTCACTGTGCACGATCTCGGCAAGGCTGAAGTCACGGCAATCGTCTGCGAAAGCAGTAAACGCGTCGACCTGACAGGCGCCAGAGGCACAATCACCCTGACATTCAACGCCGACACTTGCACTGATTGCGTCACCGCCGCCAGCAGCAGGACGCTCAGCGATGTCCCTCGGATACGTGGCTTCATCGCCACCTTCGGCCGTAGTGCCGCGGGCCCAGCCGGCAGCAGCAGCCACTCCATCTGTCCAGTCGGTGACCTTACTGCCACCTGCCGCCGCGTCACAAGCACTGATTGCTGCAGCCGCTGCCTCACAAGCGCTGATTGCACCGCCGCAGCAAGAAGCCGCCGCCTCACACGCGCTGATTGCTTCGTCCGGCACACCTGCCAACCCAAGCAGGACACCGAACTCGCCCTCACAAAACCATGGCATGCTTGGACCAACACCAATGGCCAACATGCGTCGTTGAGCCGCCCGTGCACCGACAAAGTTGGCAGCACGTTTAGCCACTATGAAGCCTACCAAAGAGGTGATGGCTTTCATCACATTTGCATCACCAGCGCCACCATGCGCTTCGGATGCACCCCGGTTGCCGCTTCCCAAGCAGCGTCGATTCTTTGGATTGCGCCTCGCCCCAAGGGAAAGGACTTCACCTTGCTGGCCCTGCCAGCGCCATGGTTCGGAGAGCCCGCAGGCCCACGGCCAAAGGAGTAGTCTCGGGCCGTCGTCGTGGTGTAGATGGGTCTCCATGACCCTGAGTCGTCGCTGAAGTCGAAGTCGCGAGGTGGACGGGCCACCAGAGGAAGGAGCCATTGCCTGCACCCTCCTACACACCAGCAGTGTTTGCCGCCTCTACCCTAGGCGTTGCCCGCTTTGGAGCGCGTGGAGCTACCTGCTGAACCAAAGCTCCTCAGTCGCGCCTCGTTGGACTGGTTGTCGGTGTAGCCGCGGACGGCGACCCGTGAGGTTTTCTTAGCCTCCCCCTCGGGGACCCAGAGCTTCACGCCTACCAGGGTGGCTAGCAGTTCTAGCGCGGCGATGACCTTGTTCGGGTCGCCGTAAAGAGCGAAAGCCCAAGGTGCCCAGCGTCAAGTGGCCAGGCTTCCCTTGACCCGGAATGTAGCGGTCCCAGAAAGGGACGTTCCCAGTCTAGCGCCATGGAGGCAAACCCGAGGCGTCCTAGCCCTTGTGCGAAAGGGCGCCCCACATTCTGCGAAAGACCTGCTTCCACGTGGAGTAATTCGTCTCCATGCCTAGCCACAGAACCCGATTAACCAAGACCAGCGAGGAAGAGGTAACTTAGCGGGATCCCCATGCGGCCCCTAGCCCCCCGGCCCAAGGACTCGAGGTCATCGGCATAGAGTAGCATGTCTTCCTCCGTGTCGATCTGACACCCGAGGTAGCCATGCTCTCTTTCGGCATGCTTGTATATAGCGTTTGTGGGCTTTAGCGATGTCCCCCACCACGGAGAAGGCCACCTCGTTAGCCTCAATGTGTTCCCGAAGCAGTAGCTGCTTCTTCTCCCTAGTGCCCGGGGCCCGGATCTTGAACCGGACCCCGCGGGTAGCGTCGTGGATCATCCTCTTCTTCCCTAGCCTCGTCCTCGACAATGACAGCTAGCGCGGCGATGGCCCGGTGCTCGCCATAGCGGGCCTTAAACTCGCCCAGCCCAGGGACATCTTAGCCATGAGCCCTTCACCCGCCACCTCCCTCAACACCTCCTGGGAGTACGTAGCAAGCCGAGCTTTAGCTAACTGGCTTCACACAGTAGCACGGACAACACGAACTTCTCTCTTTTTAGCGTTGCGGCGAAGTCCCGCGTTAGCCCGGGGAAGAACTCTAGCCTTAGGGTGGGTTGGGTGGGCACTCGAAAATTGCCCCCCCAATAGCAGGGGGCCTTTCAGCACAATGGCCACGGAGTAGCTCACATTCCACCGGCCATGTGCAGACACTCTAGCAAACAGACTGGCTTCGTTCTGTTTATAGCTTCAGAGGAAAACCCCTGCGATGTTGTCTAGCGAAACACCTTCGATGTTTCACACAAGGATACTTGTGCTAGCATACACGGTCGTACCTCGTCCCTCGGCACGAGTGCGTACACTAGCTAGCGTATCCTCCCGCCACCTCCCTCAACACCAAGAACTCTACCCTCGGCTGGCTAATCTCCTAGCGCAGCCGTAGGGTTACCAGGGACCAAGCATTTCGGGCCTTCTTAGCGAACCTCGGAGCCTTTGGCGCTCCGGTTCTCTTCCTCACTCCTAGCTCTTGGAAGTAGCTAGCCGAGCGTTCGAGGAGACGGCCCAGCACACGCCACTCTAGCTTTTCCCCCTCCAGGTCCAACCTGAAGTCCGGGGAGAAACTATAGCGAAGTTCTCGTTCGTGAGGTCGTCCGCTAGCTGGTTCAGATCGCTGCGGATCCACTGTAGCTGTAGCTCACAGTTCTTAGCGGAGAGCTCCTCCGCTAGCCGCTAGCTCCATCAGCACCAGGGTCGAGGGAAACTTCGTCGTCATAGCCTTCTTCAGTAGCGCCTCTTTTGCTTGTTGAGTTCTCGCGCCGCCCACGCAAGCGCAAGCGACGTGTCAAGCTTCTCGTCTTCAGGATACAAGTGTCTCATGCACTGTACTGCAAAAGAAACGAGTATCAAAATAAACCTGTACAAGATGCCGGCTCGCACGGTAGCCTGAGGTCCGACGTGAGAGGCTTCGGCACTCGAGTGAAGAAAGCTCCGCTGCGCTACGTTTACAAGCAGCTTCGGGAGCCTACAACTTACATACATGTGGCATCGGAGTTCGGGGTGTACAGGGTGAACTCGTTGCACACATAAAGATGAGCAGCTAGCTCAACTGTTCTTATACGGCTAGTTCAGCAAAGCAACACATGAGGGCGGACCCTACAGAAAGACTGTACACAGCAGTTCAGTCGTGACGGCGTTGTTTGAGCTCAGTCCACCTCGCCTCAGCAGCCCCACAGCGGCGCCAGCAGCACCACAGCCGCGAAGCAGCAGTAGCCCAGCCAGAAGCCAGGAAACGTCAGTCAGCCAGAGACAGCCGAAACCGAGGTAGAACTTGTCAGCGGCAGCGGCTCACCGTCGAACGAGAGCCGAGGAGAGGAGCAAGAAGTTGTGGTGCCCCATCCGAGCCACAAGTCCTGTCCAGGAGTCCCGTAGGCTCTCAGTCAGCAGCAAACAGCACCACAGCGCTAAGGCAGCTCAGTAGCCAGCAGCACCGCAGCAGTCCAGAGCACAGAAGTGCCATTACGCAAGAGGGTTGGGAAACCAGGCCTAAAACCCTAAACACCAGTCCCTGGGGGAGGGCTGGCGTCGCTGGCAGTGGCAGCACAAACGCGGGGAAGGCATTCGAGGTGGTTGTGGAGCCGTTCGGCCGCCTTGGCAGTGTTGACAACGACAGCGTGGGCCGCCACTCCGTCCTTCGAGGAACCATCGGTCGCAATCGCAATGGACGTGGCCCCCAACATCTCAGCCAGAATGGCGTCTGCCGTTTCATCTACCAGGCCGTCCGCATCAACAGCAGGCGGTGGGAGCGGAGGCTCGGCAAGGTGTTTGGCCAGTAACCGCTCCTCGCCCCTGTGCTTGGGAGCCTCGAGGCCACTCCTGAGGTCGTCAGTGGAAGGACACACCCAGAGCAAATGAGCACGGCTCGGCCACAGTGCCCCGCAAAGGCACCGAAGGTGCAGCTGGTCTCGGCGAGGCCCTACTCTCTTCTCAAAGTGCCACGTGGTGCCGCCTGAAAGAAAGGCCGCCCTGCGATGGAAGAGCGACGATCTGTCAGCGAGAACCCTTTTGTGGCCTTGCAACTGGATGCGAAAACCCCGCGGAGGAGCTGGCAGCTCGAGGCCACGAGCGGTATCATCCCCAAGCACCCGGTGCATGCTCTGGGACACTCTCCGGCAACGGCCGAGGTGTTGCTGACGGTAGAACCCCTCAAGCCAATCCTGAACGATACGAAAACTTTCAAGGCCGATGTGTACCTTGCGAAGGGCTCCAGCAGCATCCCTTCTGCACAAAGCAGTGGCGTCACGAGAAAACCACCATCCCGTGCGAGCGAGCAGGCTTTCAGTCTCGGGAAGTTGAACATGCCAGCGCCCTGGACAGTGTCCTATCGGGACTTCTTCCTGCCAAACGGGCGGCTTGGAGACCCATCGCCAGAACAGTCGGCACAGGCCCATATCGAGGGCGAAAGACGGTTCTAAGCCCCAACCTAACAGCTCATAGAAAGCAACCGTGGCCACATCACCACCGTACCCAGAATTAAACAGGAAGCGAACTTCATGCTGCACAGCTTTGACATCATTTTCACTCGGTCTTGCGAAACCTGCCGCCCATGCCAAACAAGGCATGACGAGCGACCGCACGAGCATGATTCGAGAAGTGGTTGCGGCTTGTGTCCACCGAAGCAATCTCAACCGGAGAACCGCTTTTCGAAGCGAAAATTTCGGGATAGCCCCTGCTCCCTCAAAGTTAAAGGACACACCCAAAAGCTCAAGGGACCCGCAGGTCAGGAAGTTCCACTTGGCAGCGAGGAGGCGGGTGGCTTCCGTGTGGTGCTTGGCAGCAACAAAACATTTGTCCTCCGCGAGCTGCAACGAGAAAGCCTGGTCAAAGTCTGCACTTGCATGTAAAGCGGCATCAAGGTCCTGAAGAGAGCCCTGGGGTTCAACCCAGAGGGTGCGGTCGTCCATGAAAATTTGAGCACCAATATTAGCAGAAGATGCTTTGACATACTCACTCCACCAGTGGGATAAGGCTGCCGCCGCTAAAGGCGAAAGGGGGCAGCCTTGCCCAAAGCCCGAACGAACCACATGAACGCCTGGGTCATACGGGCCTTCGAAATTAAAATACCGCCTGGCATCGGAATAAAACGACTCGAGAAGTGGCAGCAGTTGAGGTGGTGCGCCTAACCTAACGAAGACCTGTCGCATGGCCGGCACGTTAAGGGAATCAAAGTACCCCTCGCTTTATGGCAGCCTGGAGCTGGAACAACACGTCCGAAGTGGAGCGGCCCGGAAGGCCACCGTGGTCACTGGAAGAAGCGCATTTGAGGGTCCAAGGACGAAGTGCTCGCGCTATGTGCTTGGTCCCAACGCGCCAAATCACCTGAGTAAGGGTAATCGGTCGGGTTTTAGGTCCGCCTCGCTTACGGATCAGGGTGACCTTGGCGAACCTCCATAACTTTGGCACTTGGCCCCTATCCCACACTTGCTGCCATAGCTGCGCGGCAGCGTGCCACCACCTATTAGGCAGTCGTGCCAGGTCCTTTGCACGCCAGCTGTCTGGCCCAGCGGCCTTATTTGAAAATGAAACAGCAATGGCCCTGAGTGCTTCAGGGTCAAACTGAACCCCAACGCGCGTGGGCTCAACAGCCGGTACCTTCTGAAGAACTTTCGCAATGGCGTCAAGGTTGGGTTTAGGCTCGGACTCCCATTTGCAAAGCCAAGCATGGGCCTGAGCTCGCACCACATGGGATGGATGCACCGGGCCAGCGACTTGCGCCTCCTCTTGGCTGGGGCAGCGTTTTTCAATCTCAAGCTGGGCATCAGCCCTGGATTTGACAAAAGCACGTTGGCGGGCCGTGTCCTCCCGCAGCATCGCCTTCCATCGAGACCGAATTGCAGAAGTTTCTTGCTCCTGATAGGCCCCAAGCAACTCCTCGACCGGCCCAAGAAAGTTTTCAAGATCACAATCAAGGACCCAAGGAAGGTCGGGCACGATGGCACGTGCACGGGGCAGGGACTTCAGTAGCGCCTCGTTGGACTGGTTGTCCGTGTACCCTCGGATAGCGACACCCGAAGTCTTTTGAGCGTTCCCCTCCCGGACCCAGAGCTTCACTCCCACCAGAGTGGCTAGCAGCTAGCAGCGCGATGACCTTGTTCGGGTCACCCTTAGCGAAGGCCCAGGGGGCCCACTCCTTCTTCACCTCTAGCAAAAACCAACGGCCATGGCAGCCGTCGACTAGCTCCAGCAAGCCACCAATCCAGGCTCGGCCGTTCTCCGCCTTAGCATCTGTGTCGAAGGATAGCGGCGCCGCTCCTTCCACAGTATGGTGGGGCGGGTCGCTGTAGGCGGCCGCCCGACAGCCACACATAGTACCCGGATCATCGTGGGCAGCGTCAGGTAGCCCGGCTTCCCTTGGATAGCCGACGACCAAGCGTGTAGCGGACCAAGGAAGGGACGTTCCCAGTCTAGCGCCATGAGGAAGAGGTAACTTCGGCATAGAGTAGCATGTCTAGCGGGAACGATGGCACTGGCATGTGGTACGTGAGCCGAAGCCCACACGCCGCTTTCCAGGTCCACCAATAGCTCTCAGGATAGCCCCAAGGTCCCCACCAGATTCTCACGTAGACCGTCTGGCTGTTGGGGTCCCCGGGATAGCTTCTTCGGTGTCGATCTAGGAGGTCCGGGTCTGGGGTTGCCCTTTCTAGCGGCCGCCGTATAGTCCTCCCCCTTGGACCACCTCTTGCAGCCATCGCAGCAGTGCGTAGCGTGGTCATCTATCTTCCACCACATGCGCCTGTTGCAGGCGCGTAGCGTGCACACCTCGCAGCGACCAGGTGCAGCGTCCTGGCTGGAACTGTGTATAGCAGCTCGGCTCGGCAGGAGCATAGCGAGCAGCTCGTCTGCTCTGTGCCTAGCGGGACCCACCTGAGGGTGTGCATAGCGGCACATGAGGGAGGCATCCTCATGGCCTAGCGAGTAGAGGCTCTCATCATGGTCCTGAGTAGCCGTCCTCACCTTTTCCATAGCGGGGGTGCGGGCCCTTGCCCTTCCCCCTCTCGGTGCACTCAGAGATCGTGATCGATACTGGACCACGATAGCTCCAAATAGAAGTGGCTCTTGCCCTTCGGCAAGCTGTTATAGTGTGGGCTAGCGGTGGCGGGCGCCCCCTGCCCTTTAGCGCACAGGAGATCGGGGTCCCCTTTGCATAGCGGATGGAGTTGGGCATGCCGCCCGCCTCTCTGATAGCCTTGTCTGTCTGTAGCAAGCGCCTCAGCATCTCCATATAGCGCTCCGGCTCATCCAAGAGTAGCGTCCACGTGTAGGTGAACACGTTGATGGTGTTGGCGGGCTGGCGCCTGTCCTTAGTGCCCTCCTTCCCCTTCCGCTCCGTAACAGGAGGGAAGGAAGGGGTAGCGGCAGTGGTGGTAGCGGCCGGCCCCTGCCCCGCTGCCTGCAGGAAGTTCATAGCGAGGCCGGCGTGGGGTCCGCGGTTGTCGTAGGCCGGCGTGGCTGTTGTAGCGGCCGGCGCCGGTTCAGTGCTGCCGGTAGCGGTGGATCACTGAAAGTTTAAACCCTTATACCAGTATACTTCTTATAAACACGGCGCGAGCTTGGATTCTTTTTCTCACTACCGAGCTCCGCTGTCGGCTGGCTTGAGCCTACGTTTGACCTTCGGTGAAACACTGGATTCCTGTATGTAAATGGGCATGAGGGAAAATTGAACTATCTGTTACGCCCTCATCACGTACACAGCTTTGTCGTGTAACGTGATCCTTGTGAAACTTTTTCTACATTTACCACGCTTTTCGCATGCTCCTGTGAGCTTTATCCTTGACCTGTGAAGATCAAGCTCCCTTGTCGCACGCTTCTTTAAGCACTTTGTTGAACATCTTTGGCCTTCTCGCTTTCTTCTTCATCCTCAATCTTCAGATGTCCTATAACAGATTGCGTGAATTTCCACACACGATTGGCATGGACTCACTCAGAATCTAAATGCACACTTTTTCTTCACGTCGCGCTTCGCGATGTAGGTCCATACTTGCTCTTCGGCAATTGGAACTTTTGCGGCTTTATTTTGGACTAACCGCTCTTAGGCCTTTTGCCTCTTTTCAGCATTGGCTCTTTCAGCCTTTTGTCATTGGCTTTTAAACCATCGTTGTGCTCGTGGTGCTTTGACGTGTGCCGCTGGGACCGTTACTTAGTCCGCTTGGCCGTGGCTATAGATCTTTCTTTCCACCTGTGGATCTTTCTTGCCACGCTTCTCACAAGCTTTGTCCAGAAGCTTTTCGTTGTGAAACAAACGCTTTGCCCTGGGCGGCTTTTCCGCCCTCACTGCTTGCCCTGGGCTGGAAATCGCCCTCACTCTCTTTTGCCATGGGCGACGCTTCGCCCTCATACTTCTTCCTTCTTGCTGTTAAACCGCATCTACATTTCTCCAAATCCCAAGGGCCCTTGGGTCCTTGCTTCTGTGCTATCTGGCGTTCCTGGGGACATTGTAGCACTTACAGCTTGAACTCGACGTCGGAGTCTTGATCTTTCATCGTCACTGTTGTCGCTATTGGATCTAAACCTTAATCCTTCACTTGTTTGACCTCGGCGATGAACTTGTGACCTTTCTTCAATCAGTGTATCGAGGCCTCGATCTTCTTCCTCTTGCTCTTCCCTTAGGTCCTGAAGTAGTGCTGGGGTCAGCTCTTCAGCTCTCTGCCGGGATCCGGCGACAAACGCTTCGTAGGTTAAGCGTGCTGTGTCTCCCAGTTGCTGCTGTCCCATGGTTGCTAGGGCTTCCCTTCTTTGAGCTAGCGTCATATTAGCCCATTCTTGATCTGTGAGCTCTTCTGGTCGCTGATCACTTGATGCTTTTCCTTGTGTATGTTCTTCTTCATACTCCCACTGTCTCCAGTTCTCTTCTGCGTGATCACGGATGCATTCCACGCAACTGTGGGTGTGGTGATTTCTTTTGTGGCGTGCGCAACGACTTTCACCGCACCAGTCGCATGTTGCCGTGCATACTTCTGTGGTCCGCGACGAGCTTGAAGGTCTTTCAGCACGGTAGTTTCTTCTGTCCGCCGGGTGACATACCCAGCATGACCTGCATCCTTTATTTATTGCAGCTTCGATAGACATCTCTTGCGTGGCAGGCGGCGGGCTCCACCACTTGCACGTGCGCTTATGATAGACATGTCTTGTTGGGTAAACATACACCAGTTCTTCGCCTCTCGGCGATCTGACCTTTTGGTGCAGGATCTTGCATCCTTTCATCACTTGCTGGATCAGGAAGATTATTCCCATAGCGCTTAGTGTAACCATCAAGATGTCCATCACCTCTTCCATCCTTTTGCTTGTATCTCCAGCCTCTTGATCCTTCTTGCTGTGGGCCGAAATGCCTGCGGTTGCGGTTGTTCCATGAATGCACAAAATGCATACGATAATGCCCACATAAGCTCCTGTGGCCATTTCTTTCATAATCCTTCTCTGCTCTTTCTTTGGTTTCTCCATCTTCTCTGCTTCTTGAGCCAATTCTTCAGCGGTCTGCTTGAATGTCTCCATCGTCTCTTCTCTTTCTTCGATCTTCTTTTCTTTCTTTGCCTTTTCCTTCTCGTCGATTTCCGCTGAATCACTTTCCTTTGACTCTTCATCATCATCATCGGCCTCTGGATCCGACGCAGCTTCACTTTCTTCCTTTTTCTTCGGCTGCTCTTCTTTTTCTTCATCCGTCTGCTTGTCTTCGCGATACTTCTGATTGAGAGCTTCCACTTCTTTCCAGAGGTCATCTGCTGTTGGTCTCTCACTTCTTTCTGACCTTAGCACTTTTCGGAGGTACTCGGTCGTCTCGATGCTTCTGCTTCTTTCGGTAATCATGTACTTGACTGCATCGTCATCGGCCATTGCTCTTATACCTTCTTCTTCTTCCTTATCTTCTTTCTTGAGCAAAATGGCTGCGCTTGCAATTTTATGCATGATCGCTGCTGTAAACATGCACAACAGAATGCAAACTACACTTGCTAATCCCAGTCCTTGTTCAGCTTCTTCACCGAATCTTCTTGCTTCAGTCAACGATAACAACACTGCGGTCGTAACCGTCTGGATAATCCTTGTAATCATCCTTTCATCAAGTCTTGTAACACTTCTTGATCTTGTTCTTCTCACTTCAGCTTCTTGAACTTCTTGAGCACCTGGTGTCAAAAATTCACCTGTATATCCTAGGCTTAGCATATACTTGCGCATTTTCTCCCGTGTCAGGGATTTGGTCCCTAAGTCTGAGGGATTGTCCTTACCGGCTATCGCCTTTATAATGAGCTTCGGAATTCTTTGGATCCACAAAAGGTCCACTTGTAAATGGCGTGCCTTGCCTAAGCCTTTTCTTGAGATCAACTGTCTTGAGCTTGACGAATCACTGTATAACATCAGTCTTGGTTCAACTCCTAGGATTCTTTTCAGCAATCCTTTCAGGAATACACCTTCGCTTAAGATTGATGTTGCCGCGATTGTCTCAGCTTCGCAAGATGACAATGCTACGCTCTTTTGTCTCTTGCTTTGGAAATGAACCAGGTTTCCATTCACCATGATCACTCCGCATGAAACACTTTGCCTTGACTCTCGATCTGCTGCCCAGTCGCTGTCGCTTATCACTTCTATGAGCGCTGGCATCTTGTAGTTGTCTCTCTCAACCTTTCCTTCGTTGCTTCTGTTCTTCACTTCCAGAAAACTCTTTCCAGGATAGCTTTCCCGGTGTACCAACGTAAGTTCAGGTGTTCTTTTGAGATACTTTCCAACATACCTTAGCAGCTCCATGTCTGGTTCAACGGGTGATGCGAGCTTTGTTGACAGCTTCTTCAAGACATACATAATGTCTGGCCTCTCGGGCGCGAGATACAGTAAGATTCCTACTCCTTTCCTGAACGTGTGGTGATCTTCTGCACTCAGCGGTTCCATTCCACCTTCTTTTAACTGAAATGATCTTCCATTGTCCGCTGGACACGGTAGTTTCTTTGGGTATGCTCCTTCCAACTTGAGCACTTCTATCAGTCCTTCAATGTACTTTGAGTTCATCGTGATCTCTACGTTTCCATCTCCCATCGACTTGAAACTTCTCTTCAGGAAACTCATTGATCCTTCTTTCTCATCCAGTGGTCCTTCCACTTTGATCTTCAATCCTTTGTTTCTCAGGAATTCAACCAACTTCTTGAACTCTTCTCTTGATGCATATAGCTCCATGTCATCTACATGACTCAGCACGATGATTCCGAATCCTTCTTTGTCTGGCTTTCTTGAGAATAGTGCCGGGAGTCCACTATCACTTGCTAACCCGTACTCTTCTAGGTAGCTTTTCAACTTTCCAAACCAAGCTGCACTCCCGATTCGTTGTCCGGGTAACGTGTACCCTAGTTCATAAATTTCTCCATCGACTTCAACGATAGTCGGCTCTTCCTGCTCTACCATAAGATAAGCGTCACCAACATCGATACTTCCAAGTGTGTATCCTTCTGAAGACGCAAACAATGCTGACAGTAGCTTCACTGTGCTTGCTACACCGGTTGGTGAAAACAAACTTGCAATATCTGTATCACCTAACCACTTGAACTCTCTTGCTACCAGTCGTCCTCGTCTTCTCCATTCTTTGTCCCTGTGTCTCCAGTCGCACACTATCTTTGTCGAAAGAAACTTGTACTTTGAGGTATCTGTTCCTTTTGGTAATTTGTTCAGCACTTTCATCTTCTCGAGTCTCTCCAATTCGTGCTTCTTGGACACACCTTCAACTTTCTCCATTTCGTCATCATCTAACTTTGGTGGTCCACTCTCGAAATCATTCGACCATTTAGGCATATATTCTGGTATCTCTTCTTCATTATTTGATTCTTGCCATTCTTCTTCTTCATCAAACTCAGCTTCCATTTCTTCGAATTCTTCCAACTCGACTTCTTCATCATCGTGGTACTGCGGAAGTTCCTTTCTTAGGAATGGTTCTATCTTCTTCACGCTTCTCATTTCGATCACTCTTCTGACTGAACTTGATGCATCTCCAACGGCAATAAACTTCTCTGGTCTCTCTTCAGCTTCCGTTGGTCCTTCATCCATCTTCTGCCTCACCGCTTCTGGCTGCTCGCCTTTTTCCAGGTTCCTCTTTGGCGATGCTGGCGGTGGATTCTCTCCTGTAATCAACTCATCGGATTCATCACTTCTTTCACTTCTTCTTCTTGTGACTCCTTTTCCTCGACTGCTTGAACTGCTGCTTGATGATCCAACATGTCCTTCACCTGGATCTTCGTTCATGTCTTGTTCAGTCTCGCTTGGCGGATCTGACGCCGCTTCTTGACTTGGGCTATAATCTTTCAACTCATCTTCTTGTTCTTGGCTTCTTTCTTTTCTTAGAACGAATTCTGGCTTGTCACCAATTGCCATCTCAATTCCACTGTGTGGTGGCAATCTCTTCGTGGCTTTTCTTCCTACCAACATGTCTTGCGTGTAGTTCCACGGTGTTCCTGTTGCTTCTGCTAGCACTTCGACATCATACAGTGGCGTACACTGTCTCATTGTTCTGCTCTTGATAACTCCTTGCCTTGCGCTTATCAGATTCAGGTTGTTCACCGAGTCTTTTCCAACGAAGATTCCTTTTCTCCATGCTTCACCTTTCTCCTTGACTTTTGGTACTGGCTTTGCCAATACGACGCTTCCCCATGGTGCTAACGTTCCTTTATATTCTCTGTCAAATAACACTTCAAACGGTGTTGATCCTTTCTTTACAACAAACCTATTCAGTAGGAATGCTGCATGTCTTGCTGCCCATGGATACAGCGTACTTTCTGAAGTAATCTTTACTTTCGCTTGCGATTCAACTCCATACACCAATTTCTTAGATAAGTTCCGAACTGTTTGAACCCATCTTTCAACTTGCAATCCTTGGTGTTCATCTGGTGCTACATATTGTATCTCTGTGTCAAGATTCTTCATCTTCCTTATTCCTTGCACCTTCTTCCTCAGCGAAATCATTGCTGGTTCCGTGTCAGTTCTCA
This sequence comes from Symbiodinium sp. CCMP2592, assembly GCA_905221615.1. Classification (NCBI taxonomy): domain Eukaryota; class Dinophyceae; order Suessiales; family Symbiodiniaceae; genus Symbiodinium; species Symbiodinium sp. CCMP2592. The sequence continues at coordinate 42,310 of CAJNDT010005982.1, forward strand.
GAACGACTTTAGAATTCAACAGCATGAGCACTCTGCAAACTTCTTCAACAACGTATGCTGTCGCTTCTTTTGTTGCTAATGGAATGACATGTACAAACTTTGTTGCTTCATCAACCATCACTAGTCCAATTGTCAATGCATCTTTGTTGTCTTTTGTGTTCTCTTCATCTCGGGTTCCAGTGAACTTGAAATCCATTGAAACTAGTGATGCTTCATTCTTCTTCTCTGACACATCGAAGTTGTCTTCTCTTGATCTTGTCGCTTGACAACTTTCACACCAATCAGCTTTTGGTAGGTGCGTCAGTTCGTGCTTCTTTCTCTCTTCTTCGGTTGGCATCTCTGGTCTCTTTTCTCCTTTTGGTTCTCTTGTGAATTCTAGCTCCAATCCTTTGGAGATTTCTACCAACTCCTTCATCTTGTTTGATGATACGGCTTGTCTCAACCGTTGCCATAATTGAGCCTTACTTCCAGTCTTTCCTATCTTCAGGAATTCACATGCTGTCCTCAGCTGCTTGAGGGTACTTTCTGGACTAAGTCCGACTCCTGCCACAATCATCGCTTCTTCCATCTTCTCTCCTAGACTTGGCAGTTGCTCTTCAATTTTCTTCCATTCTTTCATATCTTCTTCTGCAGGTGGTTCACTCGGAAACAGATTCTCCATCGCTTCTGCTGCTTCCTTCTCAACTTGTTCAACCGACTTCTTTGTCTCGGTCTTCTCTTTGTGAACCTCCATCTCCACGTCTGCTTCTTCAGCTTCTTTCTCTTGCTCTTTCTTCTTCTTCTTTGAAGATGTTCTTTCATAATCGCCATACTCTTCAATTCCCAGAAACTTTCGCTCCAAGATCGTGATGATCACCGAGTTCTCTTCAACTGCATCTATCATGATCTCTTCTCGGTCTTCCCACTTTTCAGCGCACTCCACAAACTCCAGTTCGCTCCATACGATGTTCTCACCATCGTACCTCGATACCAAAGTAGTTCTGAACTTGAACGCTGTCACATCATCATTTGTGGGATTTTGTGGGATCATATGTTGTGTACTTGTCATAATCGATCCTTGCTGGCTTCCCATCTGTCATGAAAAACCATCCTTCATGATACTTCATCTTCTCAAAATCATCTTCCATTTGCTTGATCAACGTGAGCTTTCTCACTTGTGGTTCATCACTTTCAACCTTCACTTGAGCTCTGTAAATCTTGAGGTCCGTGACTGTTGAGTTTCTTGCAAACCTCACTGGCACTCTTGCTGATCCTTTCTTCAGGTAAGCATTGAACTGGTCTAGAGGATCAAGTCCCCATCCGACTTCCCACAACTTGCCTACAGCAAATAGTGGTTGTGTTACATCTCCGAACACAGCTGAATCTCTCACCTTTTTCACTCTTCCATCTGTCCTTTGGAATTCGAATGTGATGTTCGCGCTTGTCTCAGTTGTTCTTATCCTGTTGCCTTGGGCATCTTGAATAACCATTCTCAAAGCTGGGAACTCAGCTGTTCCTAAGTCTTCACTGTAGTAGCATAGCGGAAGTACGTGACAATCCGCGCCACTATCCAGAACGACTTCAACGAGTTCTGAGTAGCTTGTGTTAACAGCTCTTACTCGATGCACTTCTGGCTCTTCATCTTCGATCCTTCTGCAAGAACCGTTAGCTCCAAAGAGTCTTTCTCTTTCTCTTGCACTCTTGGCATTCTTCTTGTCCACTTGCAGATCTTCATACCACTTGTGAAGATCATCTCTTTCATAATCTTCTTCATCACTTTCATCAGCCATGCTTGACCATAGCACAACTGTGTTGACTCTTACTGCTCGTGCAGCACAATCCGTCAACATTTCTTCGAACATTCCTACAAGATCAATGTAGTCATCTTCTTCGTCAAACACTTCTTCGATCACTGGCATAGGTGTTGTCACCAACCTACGCACTTGCTCATTTCCTTTGGCTCCTTGCGGTGGCCTTGCTTGTGATTGTGTAGAAGTTCTTCCTCACCTGTCTCTTGGACATTCCGAACTTTTCCTTTTCCTCCTTTTCCTTTGCCCTTTGGTGGCGACCAACACTCCGAAGAGTAATGTCCGGTCTTACCACAATTGAAACATACAGGTCCATTCTGTCCACCTTTGCCTTTTCCTTTATCACGCTCGTAGCCTTTTCCCGAAAGCATCGCGAAGGGTTCTTCCGGGCGGAGCCGCCCAGATGAGTACATATATGACAGACATAGAACTTACTTGACTGTATGCTATACTGACTTACTTACTTACTGATTGACTCACTGACTTACTTACTTACCTAACTTACTTAGTGACTTACTTGTCTTACTGACTTACTTGCTGACTTACTTACTGAACTTACTTAACTTACACACTTAACTTACACACTTAACTTACTTACTTAACTGACTTACTTAACTTACTTACTTAACTTACTTACTTAACTTACTTACTTAATTTACTTACTTAACTTACTTGTTGACTTTACTTTACTTTTGACTTACCTTACTTACCTTATTACCTTACTTACTTACTTACGATACTTACTTACGATACTTACTTACTTACTTACGACTAACTTTTACTTACTAACTTATACTTACTAACTTACTAACTTACTTAATTATTTTACTTACTCTAGAAGACACACAGTGCTGCGAACCGTCACAACGACATGCCAAGTGCTCTGAGACCAAATGCCATCACGAATGCGCAAAGACCGTTCAAACCGTACTGCTGAGTGTCGCAGACAAACGCAGCAACGCTGTAAGCCAAGCTCCGCACAGAAATTAAAACATGTGCAACAATGGGCGGACAATCTGAGGATGGAGCGGCAAGGTGGGCTGCCACCGAAGGGCACAAAGCCTGGAAAACAAGCCAACCCGTGGTACAGACAAGTAAAGGCAATGTCAAGTTCTGTCTGGCCCCAGACATAATCGCAGAGCCAGTCAAGAGCTGGCAATGTCGCTGGCTGGGCAGAGGCTTCCAACATGCTCTCCTTGATCCCCGCCTCCCTCCACAACAAGCCAGGCCAAACGAAAGCCAACTGGCATCATGCAAATTGATGTCCGCGCGGGTCTAGCCGTGCAAGCAGGAGGCTGGATCCAACCCTCCACTGAGCGTCGTCCGATAGACAGCCATCCCATGTGTGGCTGCGTGAAGGGCTTACATGCATTAGCGATTTAGTTGCACCAGTGATTGCAACCGCCCCCTGCTTCTCCCACATAAGCACAACAGCCCTCAACACTAGCTCCACTGGATTTAACAGCTTCTCCCGCTCCTCTGCACACTGTCCGCACACCTTCCTGCATGTTTGCATCCCACAACCCTTCATCTTGTTCCTCTCTGGCTCACGAACAATCGTCATCTTGATGCCATGGGTGTGCGTGCCCCTTTTCTTAGTTGTCCGCTTCTACCCTCTGTTCATTCTCCCTTCTTCTGGAGGCCACACCCACAAACGTGTTAAAGGGCTAGAGTTTGGGCTGCTGTGTTGTCGTGTCTGCTTCATTTGTTGCCTTGTCATGTTTTCTCCCCTTGTCGCCTCCTTCCCTTCATATTTTCCTAGTCTGGTTCACTCCTTGGGTCTCTGCTTCGATATTTCTTAGATAATGAGACATGTCAGCATGCTGTACGCGGCAGGTGTAACAAGACAGATGAAGCTTTCAACGACTGGGATGACTCACAACGATCTACATGAGGACGACAACCATCTTACAGCAACGTGTATTTCTGTATTAAAATGAAAACTTGAAATATCTCAAGGCTGAAGGTCGGGAACAAAGCTGAAACACGTCTAAAGGGTAAGGGCAACTACACTTCAAGCAATTGCTTATAGGAGCCTATGGGAGGGCGAAAGACACTATACATGGGACGGATTGGACAAAACTATAACATGCACGACATTTGTTGATTGGTGGTTAGACTCGTTAGACTACTTCAAGAGAAGAAGCCCAAGCTCAGTAATTGACTTAAAGAGTGAAAGAAAAGGGTCTAAACTATGATATGATGAGTGATGCGCCGTATGGGGAGATATGAAATGTTGGAAAAAGAAGTACCGGTCAGAGATGAAAGCCGAAACAAAAACCATGCAACAAACCAGTCAGTCAACTAAACCGTTACAGCTATTACCACACAAACCAGCACCCGGTGCATCAGCATCAAGTGCACTAGCACGAAGCGCACTTGCACAACATGAAACGATTGAAGAGAAGGCAGGCTGACATCTGGAACAGAACAAAGACTACATACGAAATGGTTCCCTTGAATGCAATGTTGAACTATGAGAGTCAGCTCTATGATGAGAGAGCCACGCATTCAAGGACAATGACTATAGCTATCCAAAATCATTAGGTGGAGAACTGCTGTATCAAAGTAAGAGGATTTGTTAGATGCCAAGAAATAGGGTAACAGATGGGTCTGCGGCAAAGTAGAGTTAACAGAAATTGAGTTTGGAGTGTTGGATCAGGTTGAATTAGAGTTTGAGCGAGGTAATTCAAGCAAGCAAGCCCCTGAGATAAACAACCCTTGAAACATTGGCTTAGCCACAAGTCCCGAATGATGGCTTTATGTTGGAACCCAAGAAAGACAAAACGAAGACTACCTGAAACAACAGTGAAAAAGCACTAAGAAAGAGAAAAATTAAAGAACAAAGGCCACATAACTGCTTCGTGCATGCGACTGCTACTGCGGAGTGGGAAAAACGATAGAGGAAAGATGCAAAGAGTGGCCCAAACCCCAGGGTAGGAAAGGAGAGGGCAGAAAAACAACTGGGATACGGTGATAAAAAACAAACAAAACAGACACTACAACACACAGCAGCCCAGGAGTGCTGCATTTTGGACTTCCAGCATAACATCAACGTATCCGACCTCCCTGGTTCCCACCCTTGTTTTTCTCTCCCTCGTTCTTCCCGCAAAATGTCGAAGCAAAGCTGCACGCCTCTCTCTGCTTGCTCTTGCTTCCGCTTCAGGACACATGCACTCGTTCTCTCGCTCACTCTGTCTGTCTCTACCTTCTCTCTTTAGCCTTTTCACTGACGCTTCAACACCTGACCACCGTGGAAAGCCTTGAATCTGATACCAATCCCACGGAGCTTGTAGGGAAGAGCCTGAGATTGCAAGCTCGGTTGTTCACTACGTTTGCACGTCAAAAAGTCAATTATATTTACGAGTTTCCCTCCGTTGTCAACTGAGTAGAAGCCACTTGCAACCAGTCCTGCCTGGATCGCAAGCTTTTCGAAGTGCCGCTACTAGTTGGGCCTGGCAAAGTGTCCAAACATGGCTTCGGTATGGTATTGGTCCGAGCAAATGTGCACTGAAACAGTACCCAACTGCAGCACAATGGTCAAGAAAGAAGATTGCTGCGCTTACATTTCAATTTTGCCCCGCTTGCCTTTTTTTTGGTCCGGTTGCTGTCGGGATCAGGAAGACAGGACTTTGGACGTCGCCTTTTCATTGCGAGCTGGGCCGCAACGCTTCCCAAGCACCAAGTTGGATTAAAGTTGTTGAGCAAGGCCGCGGTGAATCATAATCAAACTGTCATGTTTATTCACGAAACTGCGTGAGGCACATAACTGCAGAAGCTCATGTCATATGAACGACTGTCTAAACTTCGTTCATGTTGGCTCGTCCTCCTAGCACTCCACACTGTATGGGCCCCGTTGCTGCTTGTGATGCTAGGCTTTACACTTGAAACATGCATTCATACCACTGGCGCTTGAGCCGAGCGCGTCCACAGCCATTGATTGTCACGGCAGCCAGCTCAAGCTTGGAATTGGAATCCTGCGAGGCACCTTTGTTTGTCGTGTCAAACTCTAGGGTACGAATGTATCTGTAAATCCTCCCGGGCCTCTCTTTACCTCTTTCGTTGCCTTGCGTACAGAGCCATTGTCAAGTGTGCAGTGGCATGAGAGCTGAATCATGAGATCTCGTCGAGCCCTTTCGGAGCAAAAGATCGACGAAGCCATGAGAAGGCCAAGGACTGCCATGCTCGACGCAGCAGTCCACATCGCACTGACCCTGTCCGCATTTCGATTCCAATCTAAGGCTGTTCTGTATCTTCGGCACTACACGGCCTCGGCCTGTGTCAGATCTCACGTGCAGGTGCCCAGGTTCACACTCGGCGCGGAGCTTCTTTCACGGGCATCATCTGCTCGCATTGTGATCCACCCTGGCAGCCAAAGTCCCCTTGCTCGTCACACAGCATCCGTAACTTCTATCTTGCGTCATTTGCAAGCAGTCTTTTGATGGTCGCACGTAAAGTAAACGTCGGCGTGAGTAGCCTCCATACCATTCAGGTGCACTCGGTCAAAGAAACGACTAAAATTCAAACTTCACTCATGCTTGGTTGGACATGGGGGAATAAACCGTAAGAGCCATAAGGGGGCCGATTATGGTGTTGCATATGGACTACGACAGGTATCGATTTCCCTTATTCCCAAGAAAAGAATGGATAGGCAAGACTACGATCAACTTCCTGGGGCTGCCTGAAAGGAGATGAGCAACACCAATTCCTGCAAGGGCTGGCAAATGAGCCATCGGGCATCTACATGTAGCCCTTGGATATACATGGAGAGCTCCTGCAAGGCTCATTCATATGCTGGGCCATCCACCGCTGGAAATGCATGGCTGCTAAATATACACCCTTAATCCCTGTGTGTAAGGGGTTTTACAGACCGGGCACTTGCATTTCCAGTTACGTTTCGCTTCCGGCCCACATATGTGGCAATAGCACGTGTGTCCACATGGGACCAGTGCGTAGTTTGCATCTGCACTACAAATGATGCAAACATTCCTCTCCGGCGGGGCAGCCACTTTTTCTGGCTGCTCTTCGAGGTTGTGCGATGGCATCATGCTTTTTACCACCACACTGAGCACAGAATTTTCAAGCTCCTCATGCTCGGCTTGAAGCGCCTTGTGCTTTGCCTGAACCGTACCACACTCGCAAGGCAGAAAGCGATTGACGAATAGTGCGTGCGTGAGCCTCGCTGGCTTGCTTTTCTCGAAGAAGCTTTGCCACGTTCGCCTGATTGTCTTCAATTCTTTCACAGGAGGGAGGGATTGGAAGGGATCGACACAAGCGCAAACTGCTTTGCAGAAACGTCCCGAGGAAACTTGGCGGGCACGGCCCACTGACCACAGAGAAGGAGCTGTCTAGTATCATAAGCGTTTTCGACAACAGAGCGACTACACTCCCACTCCAGAAGCGAATCTGGCAGGAGAACAACGCCCAGGTGAAGGAAGCACATGACTGCCACAAGCAGCATGCAGCTACGAAGGAGGCTACATCCGATCAGCAAACTCTTTGTCCTGAAACCGGCAGAAAAAATGAAAGAAGCCAAGAGAGAATAAGGGCTTTGACAAAATACCACAACACGAAGCTAAGACATACTCAGCATCAACCAAGTTCAGTGCCGAATATGTAAAGAAATGGGCTGATCAGGGGCAACAACGATTCCGGTAAACCCTCGTGCGCATGCCACCCTGTGAACCTTCACATTTCGCAGGCGGGTTCGATTGTTTCACTCATGACGTTGAAACCAACCACCGTCAGCCGTTTCCTTGGAAAGGCACAGGTCCAAGCGAGGAATCCTGTGCCTGTCAACAAAGATCAGGAGAGTGGCAACAGCCTGGACGAGCAAAGACAGCACCAAGACCGAGCAAGATACTGCTGGGAGACGGCAGGACCGGGGTGGCTCAATAGAGATAGCGCAGCTGTTGGCTTTGAGCCGTGGAACCCCTGCGCCCCCGGCCCCGACGCTCCGCTTCGCGTCTCTCTCGGAAGGCCGCCGGGGCAGAGCGCCCCCACAGCTCGGGAAGGCGCCCAGTGGCTTCTGCCAAGGAAACGGAATAAAAATCTTTTTTCAGGACCTGCAGCTGACAGTCGCCGCACGAATCCAAGCCCTTCATGAGCTGGGAAGGGCTTTTCAGTTTCGTCCTGGACCTGCAGGCATGCCTACGATTTTTGCCGACACGGATGTGTAGAGGGGGAGCCCACGTGACCTTCGGGGCCATAAAAAAAAAAGCCCGGCACAAACCCAATCACAGGCCCGGAATTCGCCTCCAGGTCCGCTCGAGCCATCCTCATTGTTTCTTCTGTCACAGACCACGGGGATACCTGCAACGCGCTTCTTGGCTCAATGAACACATGGCATAGTATAGCCCTCGTTTGTCAAGTTGACAAATGCGCATCAGATCTGTGCATAGCGCGCCAGCGAAACAGAATCCAACCCGAGGAAATTCATGAACGAGCCCGGCGCACCAGCGGCAAGGCCTTCCCTCCGGCTCCGGGAAGGCAAAACGCAAAGAAAAGACTCAGCTGGAGCTCCTGCCACCACGAAAACTTGTTGGACGTTACAGCCAACGGCCCTGATTCCCACCTCACCCTCTGCCATAAACGTCCAAATCTCGGACACGACCTCGGACTCGCGGCTCGCATTCAAAAACACTTATAACACACCAGTCCTACCCACCTGTTTTGCAAGAAGTGGGTTGAAGCTTGTGAACACCTCAGCTATTCCAAGGGTCGTCAAGCTGAGCAGAGATCCGCTGGGTGCCTGGCTCGTGCCAAGTCGAACCATGTGACGACACCAGCCTTTGTCGTGCAGATCTTGCTGAGCTCCTGTCAATCGAGGATCGGCACACCAGGGCCAAGACTGCCATCAGGCCTAGCAACGAGCCTCCCGTAGTCCGAGGTGCTTTTTCAGGCAGAGACACCGGGGTAGCTCGGACAATTCTCTGGATAGAAACTTCACGGCCGAAATGGCCTGACTCTGAGCTGCATCGACGGTTGAGCGGCAAAGGCATCCGAGGCTATGCACAGGAGGCCTCTGGGCTCAACCCGTCTGCACGTTCAAGGCCTTGGTCAGCACGATTCTTCGCCGTGGCGGCAGGGGAAACGCCCGCAGCACACCAAGAAGACAGTAGTGCGAGCCGTCACAACGACATGCCAGCTGCTTAGAGGCAAAATGCAATCACGAATCTGCACAGCTTCAACACGAGCAGCAACGCTGAAAAGACATCCTGGGATAGTGACAACTTCCCCTGGCTGTAGGCAGGACATGCCGCCTACGCCACTTCGCTAACGGCTCCTACAAACAAGCACTCGCCGAGCTTGGGCCAAAGCTTGAGGCAAGCCCAAGCTCCCTAGTATCAAGAGATTCCTTGCTATCGGTGGCATTTTAATGCACAGCAACTGGGGAGGCATCGCTAACCCGGTGCACGGACCTTCAAAAAACAATGGACAGACAATCTGAGGATGGAGCGGCACGGAGGGCTGCCATCGAAGGGCAGAAAGCCTTGCAAACAGCCGACCCATGATTCAAGGCCCAACCTTACTCGCAAAGCCAGTCACAAAAGCTGGCGATGTCGCTTGATCGAGGCAGGCCTACAGTACGCTATCCGATGAGATGCGCTCATGTGTGTGGCTGATTCAGGGCTTACCCGTACCAGCAGTCCAGCAACAGCTGTAACAGTGACTTCAAACGCCCTTGCCTCTCCCTCAAAAAGCACAACTCCAGTGATTCCATTTCTTCTCCTGCTCCTTCGCACAATGTCCGCACGCCTTCCTGCAGTTTCGCATCCCGCAATCCTTCCTCAGCTCTCGCCGAGACTTCACTTTCATATCATCTTTTCACATGTCTCTCTTCATACTTCTTCTATCTCTTCTTCTTCTGTGCGCCACACCATCGGCGAGTGCGGGAGTTGCACCACGTATGCTAGTGCAGTCCGTGGTCTGATCACGCTCGCGAGGACTCGCTCTCTTTCTCTTTCCCTCTCTACCCTGTTCGCTGATGTTTCTTCACCTGAATCTGATACCAAGCCCACGGAGCTTGTGGGGAAGAACGTGAAACTGCAAGTGCAGTTGCAGATTTCATGTGCAAACCAAAGCACTTTATGAGTTTCGGAAGCCACTTGTAACGAATCCTAGCTGCCTGCATCACAAGCTTGTCGAAGTGCTTCGGCAAATCTGGCCTGGCAAGGTGTGAGCGGCATACATGGCGTTGGAATCCTTGGTCCGAGCAAACGTCCATTCCCTGACAAGATTTGGCAACTCAGCCGCTGCTGAGGTCAAGCAAATGCCAAAGAAAGAACGCACCAACATTCCTACATGTTCCAAATCAAACTTGTCCTCCTTGCCTTTTTTTTGACCGCTTGCTGTCTGGATCAGGACCTTCTCGGGACTCTGGACCGGCCCTCTTTGCCATGGCGGACTGAGCCATGGCGCTTCCGGTGCTTGAGCCGAGCTCGTCCACAACCAACAATTGTCATGGCAGGCAGCTGAAGCTTGATCCCTTGAGGCACCTTTTGTTAAGTCATGTTATCCTCTCAGGTACGGGCTGAGCATAGCACAGGGTTACGAAGCCTTCTCGCATGCTCGAGGAAAAGGATTTCGGCTAAAATGTATGCTATGCTGCTATGCGGACTTAACGAAGCTGAGCAAAGCGGAGACAGGGTGCCTCATGCCGGAGGAGCTTCACGAAAGCGCCGATCTGGAGACAGGGCATCGAGACATTGAATCCGGAAGTGGACGTTTGCATTTGTTCTTGTCTGGTTGGCGCCTCCTTTGCTGTATGCTGTTAAGATGGTGAATACCCTTTGTGTTGGTGATCCCCTTGCACTCCATATTTCCAATATTATCAAAGCATATGAGGTAAACCGAAGCAAAACGGCTTACCTTTGAATCTACTCACATACATACACCATACATGCATACATTCAGGGCAATCTATCATGAAGCTGGCTTGGTGTCCGGAATCTGGGCCTGCAAACTGGGCCGAAAACCTTCACAGAAAGCTGCTTAACGGTCAACGTTGGTTGTGCCCGGCTCCCTTTCACTGGTTGCACACACCGGCTGGACGCGCACCTGGACTACAATGCTATACAGCGCAGTGAAAATGACAATCATGGGGCCTCCCCTCACCCTAATTAGCATTGTAAAACCCAAACGGGGTGTAGGGTCCCACGTAGAGAAGGGCTGCGACCCACCGGGTCCCACCACGTCCCACCGAACCCGATTGGGGTCCCACATAGAGAAGAGCTGGACCCACCGCGTCCCGCGGACCCGATTTGGGTCCCACCGTAGAGAAGAGCTTGGACAAACAAACCAGGTCCCACCAAATACGTGTCGTGACACGCGCAAGGCTGGTGATTTTGAGGGCGCGATTTTTGGTCCAGAAAATGCTCATGCTTCCGGCTTCAACATTGCGTGCCTCCATAGTATTATAAGAATGCAATCAGCTTACATGCCCCTCTCTCTGTCTGGGGGAAGGACAATTCCACAAAGTTTCAAAGGTTTCGTAAACTCTGAACACATTGTAAGCATAAAGATCGCAGTCTCCAATTATTTATCGAAGAAGCAATCCTTTGTAATATAATTGTATTCTCTTGAATCGCAATATGGCACAGACCTCAATCATTCGCGCATCTCTCTTTTTCGCTCGAGGCGTACAAAGGGGAAACTCAACGTGCCGGCCATCAAGTTAAAAGATTGTGCACCTCCCGATCTCGGATGATCGGCACACGAGGATTTGGGCGCGGTCACACCCCCCCCCACAGCTGAAGAAAGGGTTGGGCGGGCGGGCAAAGAATTTTCTCTGCCCTTGATGGCCGACTGCAACGGATATGAATTGTTCGCATCAATGCTATGCACATGAAAATAGTCAAAGAAAATTCTTCATTCAATAAAATCATGTACAAAACGAAACCCTTCTCATTTCCCATGAGAATGTTTGAAACTTGGTGGAAAGGTTTAGTCCGCAAGCGGAAAACTGACTTCCACAAAGTTTCAAAGGTTTCGTAAACTCTGAACACATTGTAAGCATAAAGATCGCAGTCTCCAATTATTTATCGAAGAAGCAATCCTTTGTAATATAATTGTATTCTCTTGAATCGCAATATGGCACAGACCTCAATCATTCGCGCATCTCTCTTTTTCGCTCGAGGCGTACAAAGGGGAAACTCAACGTGCCGGCCATCAAGTTAAAAGATTGTGCACCTCCCGATCTCGGATGATCGGCACACGAGGATTTGGGCGCGGTCACACCCCTTTCCTCTTGCGCCTTGTGATGACTGAAGTCTTAAGCTCATCGTGCCAAGCGAAGGCTTCCACGCAAGTAGCCTTCATCAACTTAAGTGCCAAAGCGAAGTCATCTCTGGAAGGGCCGTCCGCTATATTGCTACTCGACGGTACACGGTCAATCCAGTACAGAGACGGAAACTTTAGATCAGGAAGGTCGAACAATTGGACTAAGTTGTTCATCCCGTCACTTCCACTTCCACCTTTCAGAATGGCATACCGAGCGGCGTCATTGTCGACGAACATAATCACTCGCCTGTTCAAGAATTGATCTTGGAACATCCATCTTACCGCCACCAGAACAAGCAACTCAATGTGGCATATAAGTTGAGGCTCGCCATCCCGAGCATCGAAGTCCTCCTTCCACGACTCAATCGCCCAAGATGGAGCCACACCTCCTAGCACATGTCCACACTGTTTCAAGGGATCCCAGATGCACGCACCAATACCCGCATGTCCCGATTCCCACGAGCCGTCGGTCCACACGAGTATTGATTCACAAGCAAAGTTGCACGACAAGACCCTGGGCGGCATCGATTCCAGCACATGCCTCACTCGTGCCGAAAGCTTCTGGAGCCGTTGGAAAGCGACCGGGCCGCGCCATTCAAGGAACTCCAAGAGATCATAACACAAGTGTTTCAGCACCCTTCCGGAATAAAACCCCGCAGCGAAATTCAACAGCCCATGGAGGACCTGTATCTGGTGGCGGGTGATGGCTTCCGGTTCAGAGACCTTGCCAAACTCACTCAAGATTCTCTCCACCCGTCCGGGTTTGTTCCTGAGAACCACTAAACCTTTCTGCAGTTGCGACAAGTCCAAAGTAAGTCCTAAGACATCGAAGGATGATGAGCACGGCTTGCCTTTTTCGCCTGTGACGGCGTGAGACCACCCCAGCATGGTGAAGAATTGACTTATGCATTCATCTGCCTCCTGGGCCCCCTCTTCTGGCGCGAAGAGAGGGTAGTCGTCAAAATAGCAAGCTGATGGAACCTTCAGGACTTTATTCGCGAGAAACCAGAGACACCGACTAATCCTAATGAACCCGAAAACGGCGGCAGTGGCGCCAAACATCAGCGCATTGGGGAGGAAAAATTTTTCCTCTCCCCCTGGTCCTCTGAAGTAGGTTATGCATAAATCTCGTTGATCCGGGTGCAATGCTACCTGCTTGTAAGCCTTGGTCAAGTCGAGGCATTTACCCAGCCATGCACCTGACCCATGCTTTTGGTTTTTGGCCTTCTTGGCGATAAGAAGGGCCAACGATGCTACGTAGTCAGCATTGTGAAGCTCCAAGCGGATGGTAGCGCTGTAGGCAGCATTGGTTTGCGACTGACAGGCATCATCGATAGGCCGATGTTTCGACCCTTGATCCAGCAAGAACCTTCTTATGACGCACCACTGGTCATGTCCCACCAAGTTTGAGATTTCATCAGCCGTGTACGGCCCATCTAGGAAACCCAGGTCGACTTCCTCCTGCGTGACCTTGAACAAGAGTTGAGCCTTGGCCGCGTCGCCGGGTGCATCATCACCAACAATGGCTTCCCGTCTCTCCTTGGCTGTATCCCGCAGGTCTTGCTCAGTTAGCGTAGCGGCTTTCACCTTCTTGTCGAAACAAGGAGGGTGGGGTTCAGAGCCCATGACATGTACACCCTCGGTCAAGAACTTGACTGCCTCAAGGTCATCATAACCTTCTTGTTCAAGTAAGGCCTTAAGTGCTAAAATCTTTTACCACGCATCACCTTAGCCACTGAAGAATGCATCTTACTGTGGAGGTCCGCCTCCTCTCTCTCACCCTTTTTGATCAGCAGCTGTAACTTAAGCAAGGCCAGCTTCCTGTGCAAAGTCACTTGCTGCGGAGAAGAGTTCACCAGAAAGTCGATCGCATCCACAGTGATTGCAGCCACAGGATTGTGGGTGTCGAATGGGTGCTGCAACGCCTGCGCCTTTTCCACGAAAGCAGAAGGGGTGTGATACACACCAACCTTAACGAAACCCTTATTAGGGAGGGGCCTACTAGAAACCACAGGGGGCACCTGGGCCTCGGCAATAGGGTTGTTCGAGTCGCAGTCTCCCGCACATTCCCCATGGAACGAGACTTCGCGAAGTACACGCATGCCTTTATCAACCTGAGTAATTGGCAGCTGGATCACCTGAGCAAATTCTGGAATCAGGGCGGCGTGCTTGCGAGTCTGACGCGACACAGCGGCAGATGACAGGACGGATAGGGTCGGCTCCAAACGGACGGCAGGGCGTTTGGGACGCACATGAAGCAACAAGCAACGGGCCATGCGAGCGGCCAGAAGAGCAGGATAGGCCGCCTCTTGGGCAGTGGCAAAATGCCAACGACCCCCTTTGGCTGTGATAGACCAGGGCTCATGCTGATGCCGCCCATCACACTGGGCGCTGAGGGTGGCATAAACATCAGCGGTACACAGCAGCTTGGTCTGTTTAGGACGGCTGCCTCCATGCATACAGGAATGAAAAATGACGGATTGGAAGCGATTAAAGCAGGCACAGTCAGAGGCGTTAGCCCTGCGGCGCAGGAGCTCGACGAGGGCCGCCCAGGCCCAAGATCTGGCCGGATTTTCAATGGACACGACAATATCGCGGCGGGCACAAAACAAGGCAATGTCAAGGGAAAGCTCATAGAGCTGGTTAGCCTTTGTAACTCGGATGGCGTCAAGAGAGCCAGGAGACAAACTCGGCAAGCCCAAAGGATTCAAAGCATCTCTCAGAGGCTGGGGCTCTGGGGCCCCAGCCGCAACAACACTGGCTGGAAGGCGTTTCTCTCGAGCACGAGAAGCGGTACCGCATGGAACCCCGACATGGATGGCCTCTGGCTGCAGTTTAGCCACAAGATCCCAGAAAATCTTAAGGCCCGACGCCGAAGTCAAATCCAAAGGTGCAATGGGCACTTGTGCACCCCGAACACAAATGTCGATGGCAAGCACGCGAAACCCAGCTCGGATCCAAGCTTTAGAAAGCACCGCAGACCCCGCGAAAACCTCCAAGGCCCAGGGACGGCTATCCCGGACGGGTCGCGGAACTCTCGTAGCAGAAGGCAGCGAGAAACCCAAGTCACGCAGAAATTGAATGTCCTCAACAGACAAACCCTGAGTGGGCACGCTGTAAGCCACCAGAACCTGCCTGAGTCCTTGCCAAGCCTGGGTCCAATGCCGCTGGGATTGAGCATCAAAGACAAGGACGTGATTTTGAAAAGGAATTATTCGGCCATGGACAACCTTTCCTTGGAAGCAAGCGCGTTCGGGACCATCGGGGTCCTCGACAACCAAGCCACCCTGCTTAAAATCTGTAATCGCAATGACAGCGTTCAAGCTGCCTGGCAAGTTATGGCGATCGACATGCACATCAGCCTCAATTTGAGAGAAGAGGGCAATGGATGTGAAACTATGGCACGGCAAGAAATGATTCAGAACTGAAATGCAAGCCCTGACACAATGCGGATAGGTTCGAGTGGTTCCACACACACCCGATTGTCCAGCAAAGACATAGGCTCCCGACACAAAAGATTTGGAAAACTCACCCCCTTGGCGGCGACCCTTGGAATCAGGAAGAACCTCAAAGATCCGCCCCAATTGAGCACGGGTAACAGGCCCCGATTTAAGGCACTCCGCGGCTAGAGCCTCGGCATCATCGAATGTCCGGGTACCGCCGACAGTGGCCGTAGAAAAGTCTTGCTCTTGCACAGAGAGCGGCACGGCCCGAGCAAGAGAAGCCGTGCCCGGGTCCTGTCAATCGGAATGCGTACACTCGAAGTAGGGCTTGGCACGACCGCATCCAGCCTTCCAGCATATGTGCAGTCCTCTCTGGCATCGGCCAGCTTTGCCCTTCCATCGGCACGTGCCGCGGTTGAATCCATAACAGATGGGCTTATTGGCGGCATCTCGAGATACACAGCCCTCAGGAATGTCAGGTTTGGAAGGAGCTGCACCAGTGCCTTTGCCTGTCTTGCCTTTTCCGTCCTTGCCTTCTTTGCCTTTCTTACCCTTGCCTTTCCAAGCATTGCTATCCCAACCGGCAGGAGGGTCAGGCGGACGTTGGACAGGCTGCAGAAACTGAGTGACCTGTGGTGAGTGCATCAATTCTTGAATGACGTCATCAAGCGGCTTGGGCTGTCCGGCCGGAGCAGCAAGCCGACCCATCAACTTTTCAGAGGCATACATGAAGAGGGCACGGTCAGCCTGTTAGCTGATTGACGCTGATAGGCGACATTCCCTTAGGCACCTCTCGCGCCTGGCACGAGAACAAATGCTGCACCCACTTCTCGATCTCTATATATGAGCACACACCTGCTAGATCCATTGCAAGAGATCGGCGGTTCCACGCTGCCTTGAGTCTAGCATCAGAAGAGGTTTCACACCGAAGGTCATTGGGCTTCGAATTGATGCGCATACGGCCGTCTTGGTCGATGTTGATGGTCTTATCCTTCTTCACGGACATCATTTCCTGGGCCCTTGAAACACAACGCTCAGGCCCTACATATTGCAGAATCTCGGACTCCAGTTGGTCCACAAAGAGATCCACCAGGCCATTAGACGGAATAGTCTCCGGGGTGAAGACCACCCCTGCAAGGCGAGCCTGCTGCGCCTGGGCACGGGCCGCACGCTCTGCTGCCGGGAGCTTACGCACGACATTATCAGCCGGAGGCTCCACACGAGTGTGCAGGTCTGCAATGTTCAAGCTGTTGGCCTCAAACAGCAACCGCCTAAGGCAGGACACCTGATACTGATACGGCGATGGGGCAGTGCTGAAAACGTTACGGACCCATAAGTCCACTGCAGTATCATCAAGCTGCGCGGGATTAGCAGACACCGCAAAGCGCAATTTGCCAAACGTGGTGAATCCCGCAGTAAGAAGCTCTTGCAGCACTGGCGTAGAGATCCCCACCTTCAAGGCCCGTTCCTTGAAGGATGCCTCCGAATCCAAGGATGCGGCAGCCATGTTGCTCAGCTAGCGTTCTCCTATCACTTGGTCGGCTAGACGCATACCACCTCAGGAAGTGTCGTGAAACTGCGATGTTCAGAATGGAAGCGTAAATCAGTCTAGGCCCACAGGAGCCTACCACCTCAGGAAGTACCAGATTTGACAATGTTTAGGACGGACGTCAAAATCCTGTGAGCACTCGGCTGCATGCGACGCATGTGGACCAGCTGCAATCCAAGTGCCATCGACTTTCACTGCACGAAGCAGGCACCCCTCGCGTCACAGAGATCCTCCCCCGCCGCTGACATTGACCGCACTCGGCTGTGGGTCAATCGGCAGGTCACGGAGAATGTCTCGCGATTCCATCCCGAGCTCCTTTTTCAATACTCAAGCTCACGAAGTTTCAAGGCACCGGTTACACTGATGGCAACACTCCGGGTTGACACCTGCGATCCCTGCCTCTCTGGTCGCAACAAAATTTGAGGACAGGAAACGACCGCAAAGCAACGAGTGCTCATCTCTCATAACATGCGTTATGCCAGAAATCTTATGCGTCCAGCATGAACTAAGATCCACCCCTTTGAAGGGTGATCTGACTCTCACAGCCCCCGGCACCTGGAGGTCCTCGGTCGGCTCATCGGATCCCGAGCTCAAGCTACCCACCTCAGAATCAGCGGCTTCTGGTTCTGGCTCTCCTCGGGGCTCACGTCGAGACGGTTCCTTTGCTGCCTCAGTATCGTCCTCACAAGGTTCAACCCGAGACACTTGATGCGCAATGGATTTCATCCTCATCACAGCACTCATATCAGGATCAAAAAGGCCGGAACGAACGGTGGCATACATCCCAAGGACCTTTCCGTACAAGGCCACGTACGCGTCCTTGCTGTAGACCACCACCGATTTGTTCTCCTGATCCAGATGATGTCCCAAAAGCCGTCTTTCAGGATGAGTGAAGGTAACTGGGTGGGACTTCCCCGCCCAACTTAGCAAAGTCCTCTTCATAGAATGAGTCCCCAACTCCCGCAGCTCTCCGTAGCTTGGGTCCATGCTTTGAAGAAACTCACGGAGATAAATGCTGGCTTCCGACGCTGACATTCGTAGCGAACCCCAGCAACCTTTCCTTTCACAAAACGTGGGCAGAAAAGGATCCACATCAGTCAAGCCTTCAGCAGTGCGTGCATCGAACCAAGCTTTTGCCCAAGGTAACCCTGAAACGCCAAGTCCCACACCCACGTATGGTAGCAGAGTGGTCTTGGCCTTGGCGGTCAAGGTTGTCTTTGAAGTTAGGGCCTCACCGTAAATCAGGACTTCGCCCGATTCCTCGTCCACCTCCAATTCGATGTGGCGAAGGGTTTGCGAGTCTCTCCATCTTGACCCTGAATGCATACACCACAACAGCTGTCCCGAAATGCAGGCATGCCTCGAAGAAGCAGGCGTGGTGAAGAGCTCAAGATGTTCCACCTGCTTCCTGGTTAAGGCCTTCTTCTGCCTCAGCGGAGCCTTGGCCATATGCATTTCCTGAGCAACACCACGGCACCGGGCCGACATCACCTCCTCGACCTCAATGTGAACCAAACTCACCACCGAATCTAAGAAGCGTAGGGCTTCAATCAGATGGCTTCCTGATGTAGCCCCAGCGGACTTCTGTAGATCACATAGGTAGTGATACAGATGCACCTCTTCAAACCTCAAGGGGGATGCTCCCTCTCGCATGCACCAGCTTGCAAACTTACACAATGACCCAGCCCTCTTGTGGATGGTGCTTGCAGCCTTGGATGCAAAGGCATGGGAGAAGGAAGATGAAATTTCCTCCTCTGTGGCCAAATTTTCGACATCACTTGCCAAACTTCTTCCTAACTTTGAAGCCAACGGATCCAGCATGACCAATGTACGGATTCGAGCAAGAGCATGCACCCTCAAGTCCTCGTCCGACCGTTCAACTCTAAAGTGGCGAAGCCTAGATTCGACCACCCACGCCAGCACTGGCTCTGGCTCTCTGACACCCAACGGCGAGTTGAGTGGTGGGTTAAGTACATCAGCTAACCCGACTGAAGGTCTGGCCCTATTCAAGAAACTAGTCGCAGAATCAATCCCAGGCATCTTTAAGGCAAAAGGTCCGGAATTCCAAGGTTGCGCTGGAATGCTCAAGCGCCTGCGCTTCACATCAAACAAAACTGCATCCACCTGCCAGGCATTCAACTGAGGGTCAGCGGAGCCAGGACCTTGAAACCTCACTGGAGAGAGCATAGGCAGAGGCTCCAAAGTTGGCAGGCAGACCTCACACGGTTGTTCAGCAGGCACAGGCAACTCGGTATCAAGACCTTCACCTAAGTCAGAGGGCTCTGCAGGCCAAAGATGCTCAGGCTCATCTGACAGATCAGCCACACTCTGATACCAATTAGCCTCCTCATCAAGGGGCTCAAGGCGAGTCTCATGTTCTGAGCTGTCACGAAGCAAGTCAAAGATTCCACGATGCTCCCCCGAAAATTCAGATGCAGACTCGGGTCCTTGCTCGGGGTCTAGTCCGGAAATGGACAACTCATCGGGCTCTCCCCCTAAAAATGATGAGAAGCCGGACATGGCAGGTACTGGCAATCAGTTCTCAAGAGAATAATCGTCTGAGTCACTGAACCCTGCAGGGCAACGCCAAAGCAAGCTATGCTGTCGTCGAAGGCAAACACAGGTCACGCGCAACACGCGAGCGCGGCGTGTTCGCAAGCAATCTACGATGGCTTGCCAAATCACTGGTATATGAACAATCAAGAGCACAGAAATGGATGATGAGGCCTCCGCACGCGGGCCCTGGCTCGCAGTCAACGGCCGCCGACGTACTTGATTGTAGCGAAGGCAAATGTCACGGCTCTGGTCCATCCGAGCCCCTGCGGGGCTCTTGCACGGCGCTCTAAGACTCTAAGAGCAACACCAGAATACGGAGGACCCGGGCCTGCTAGAAGCAGCTTACAAGCCTCTAGAGAGCCCAATTCTCCCAAAAAGATTGTTTCCCTCGGATCAAAGCATATCAAGCAATGGTCATATGCTAAACGACCGTAATGCAAAAATCCGCCAAATCCAATATATATAAAAAGTCAATCTCAATATATTCCGGCATATAGCCTTCAGAATGTTACTCAAACACAGCAGCTCACAGCACTCGCACGTTCCTCAACTTTTTACTGAAAGGCGGGGGAGATCGCGGTGAAAGTCGAAGCCCACAACAGACCGATGCCCCAACGGGTATTTCCCAGCATCAACAGTCTTGGGCGCACCCTCACCCCCACTTTGGGTCGGGCGGGCGGGAAAAGCAAGAATTTTGCCCCACCTCCAGAACTTGAGATGTCAAGGCAGCACGGGGCAAAAATCTCATGATCCATGTAACATGATAACAGCACTGCATGTTCATGTCACATGTAAAATCATCCTTCTCCAAAGACGAACTTCGTGTTTTAGCAACGCCCAAAACGGTCACTAAAACAGAAAGAGAAGGAAAAACTTTTTATGGAGAAAGTGACGTCGTGAAGCACGAAGCTTCCTTCTTTTCTCTGCCCTTGATGGCCGACTGCAACGGATATGAATTGTTCGCATCAATGCTATGCACATGAAAATAGTCAAAGAAAATTCTTCATTCAATAAAATCATGTACAAAACGAAACCCTTCTCATTTCCCATGAGAATGTTTGAAACTTGGTGGAAAGGTTTAGTCCGCAAGCGGAAAACTGACATTGTGCAATGTAGGGCCATGTCGCAGCAAGCTACGCGCAAGCTTTTGGTCTAGTCTAGAACGCTTGGGCAGCTGCAGGGCATTGGATTGGCAAGCAAAATGTACGATTTCCGGCCTCGTTTCTGGGACCGTTTTCCGGGCAGCTTTCTTAATGCCAGCAGTAGCAAGGTCACCAGTTTATGGGCTGCGCCGCGGGCCGAGTTTTGGAGCCCCACAAACTCCGTATTTTGGGAACCACAATGTCGGCACCAATCATTCAAACTACTTGTCGGGCTGCTTTGTGTTCCCATCCTTGCGACCAGACTTGCTTCCCGTGTTGGGGTTCCGGTTTCAGAGTCGCTGCGGACCCCAAAATTGGACTCAATGCACAGTATTATAAGAATTTATTTCCCAACGAAACTTCCGTTTGCGCGCGTTTCGGAAAACCCTAAACTGCGCTGCAGAGGAACCCTGTGCAAAACACTCTCTCTGTTTCCCCCTAGCGGACATGGGGGGTCAGTTCGGGCCCGGTCTTCGGGCACTTGCGAAATGATGCCGCTGGCATCTGTCGGAAAGAGTCGACCGCTGGTCGAGGGTAAGGCGAACGACTGGTTCACCCCCCCTGCCCCCTGCAACGGGGATCTCCGTACTACTCGAGATAAGAGTGAAACATTCTGGGACCCACAGGGTCACTGCAGACTACTACTAGCTACTCTGTTCTCCTGACGGCCTACGGCCTATATACAGCGAAGCACGCTGTGCTGAATAAGAACGTCTCTGCTAGAGATGAAAGAGGAGCGCTGCTCCTGGCAGCTCTGCTGCAACAGCGTGGTCCCAGACCCCGCATACTATACAGGGTGTGGTGGGTGGGATAAAAACTTTTTGGATCACAGATCCAAATTTCAAGCCGAAAGCTGCACGGCAAAGTTTATCTAGTGTTCACCACACACAAGTGAAAACTCTGTTTTCCTTTTTCGACAAACTTTGTCTACACTTTCGGCGGGAAATAAAACCCATTCACGCACGACGCACGCATGATGGGAGCTTATTTCCCAACGAAACTTCCGTTTGCGCGCGTTTCGGGAAACCCTAAGCTGCGCTGCAGAGGAGCGGACATGGGGGGTCAGTTCGGGCCCGGTCTTCGGGCACTTGCGAAATGATGCCGCTGGCATGTGTCGGAAAGGGCCGACCGCTGGTCGAGGGTAAAGCGAACGACTGGTTCACCCCCCTTCAAGACACTCGAAGCCTTACACACCCCCCATTCAGTCCGCGCCGAGTGACAGAGCCAACGGCACTGCGTTGGGCGGGAGGTGCTGGCGCTGTGCGCCCAACCTCTCCGTTTCCTCCCACCAGTCTCTGTTGGGTCCGTCGGCAATATTGCTGTCGGTCGGCACCCTGAAGAAAGCAGCCCTGCACTGCAGGGACTCTTCAACATCAACAGCTTGCGAAACTATCGCAGCACCTTCCACCTTCCGCGTGAAGGCCTTGTGCAAGGATGTACGCGCTGCTTCGTTGTCAATCCAGACAAACAGGTCGCTGCCTGCTATGTAATTTGCCCACAGCTGAAGGCTAAGCAAGTAAGGCAACAGCTCGCATTCATATAAAAGCTGCTGTTTTTGAGCTCTGGCAACCCACTGGGCTGCTACCTGGGCGCTAATCTGTAACCCCCAGGTAAAGGCAGTACCTTCCCCGATGAGCACTGCACCGAGGCCGCATTTAGGCACCAGGCGTGGGGTCTCCCACAGGCCCCGTCGATGTACAGGTGGAACTTCCTGCGTGCATGCATGGAAAGGGTCCTTGGCGGCCCATGCACTACTCGCTGCAGCAGAAAAGCCATGGCTTGACACTGCTGCTCAGAGAGAGGAACTTGCTCGGGGCCCTCCCAGGGACGTCGCCTACGCAGATCACTGCCATGCGCGTGTTGCGGCCCCAGGCCTGCTGCTCAGCAAAGATGAGCCGGCCGCGCAAGCTTTGCGCTTCCAGTGGGGACATGCTTCCGCGTGAGAGGGCCTCGCTGAGGACCATCCCGAGCTCTGCTGCCCGTGTGGGCTTGTTCCTAACAGAGACCTCACCGAGGTGCTGCTTGGAGAGGTCTACTCTAACGCCCAACAGGTCGAAAACTTCGCTGAAGTCGACGTTCTTCTTGGGCTCTGTGGCAACTTGCCAGCCCAACTTGTCAAACATATTGGTCACTGCCAAGCTCACAAGTTTCTTATGCGCGCTGCGCGTAAGAACTGTGAAGTCATCGAAAAAGCTCGTCATTACTAAAGCGAGCTTCTCGCGGCCAATGGCTTTAAGCGCTTCGCTGCAGCGCAAGAAAGCGTGCACTGCTGCGACGGCGCCGAACGGCATGCTATGTAAGTAGGCAATTTTTACTTTCCCACTCTGTGGGTCTCGCATTGCGATGCAAGCGAACTTCTTGTGTGCAGCTTGCACTGCCAGCTGCTTGTAGGCGCTTTTGAGGTCCCACGTTCTGCCTACAATGCGGTGTGCCTGCTCTGCAGGCACACCCTGACGCAGCCACTCCAAGCAGACCGCAAGGAGCTCGTCGATGCTATCGACTTGTACCTTCTCAGTTGTACCACAGCAGCTGTTTATGAAGCTTTTTTTTCACCAGCAGCGTCCTCGAAGGTCGCCTAGCTCAGGCACTACAGGTTTTCGCAACCTGGCGTCTCTGTGGACGCTTGGCCCCTAGCACTGTTAGACAGTGCTCAACAAGTCCGGCACGTATGCCCTAGCGACAAGTGCACGGTTCCCACTACACTAGAACACAGAGTACAAAAAGGTTCGTCAAAACTTCGAGGCGACAGGAGTAGGCTCTTTCAACACTTGCGTGCGTTTGTGCAAGCAGGAGCCCTCGATCTTACAGTAAGAAACAAAAACTCGGCTACAGCGGCAGACAACAGCGGCAGACTAAGTGAAGCAGCCCTCTAAGTGCCGAAAAGCTCACGCTTCAGCAGCAGTGGTTGACAACTGAACTGACAGGCGCTACAAGCGGCAGTCACTGTACCTCGATGACCGACATGTATGGGTCAGTCACTCGCTCACAGGTCCGAACATGGAAGCCAGCATCAGCAAGCATGGCGAGATCATCCGGTTGAAGTCTCCATGCATCTCGAATGTGAAAACCAATGACGACCGTCCGCTCTCCCGTCCAGTCAAACACTGCATGCGGCTGCGTTGCATCCAGCAAGGTAAAAGGGTGTCTTACTGGCACAACATCGCCTAGCAGCTCGGTACCTGGGAATGTGATGCAGCCACGGTCACTGGAGACCCAAAGTTCGCCAGCGTCCCAATAGCCGGCCGGAATCACAATATTTTGAAAAGTCCGGCTGTTGTGTGCATCCACATGTACCCCAGACTGCTGATTCAGCGAGAGTGTGACAGTTGTAAAGGGCCTCGAACCCGCAGCAGATTTAACTATACAGCAGAGTAGCCTCGTCACCCACAAATAAGTACGCATGCTTGTTCGGATCCCCGCTTCGCCACCGAAGATGTAGGCACCTGTTGTAAAGCACCGGGACTCCTGGCAGCGCGAGTAGGAGTGACTGCTATCCACCATGTGTTTGCGTGGCTTCGCATCGACTGGTAGAAGAAGGCATAGCTGCTGTAATTGACTAAAGGTCACGAACCCTGTATGCAGACAGGTGTATGCCAGCTGGTTGGCTCGCTCCCCCATGTCAGTGAAAGCATCTGTCAGCGTGCTCACAAGGTCAAACTCAATCGCAAACCCGTCAGAGCAGCAAGAACAATCGGTGGCCATAGATGATTGACTGGAGCTGCTGTGC
Source organism: Symbiodinium sp. CCMP2592 (assembly GCA_905221615.1). Lineage (NCBI taxonomy): Eukaryota > Dinophyceae > Suessiales > Symbiodiniaceae > Symbiodinium > Symbiodinium sp. CCMP2592. The sequence goes on from CAJNDT010005982.1 coordinate 66,795, forward strand.
AAAGAAGAGTCAATGATGGTGGCATCGTCATCCGGCATGTCGTCGTCCGGGCGAGGGTCATAATAATACATCTCAGGCGTAAGTGCTGTCTCAAACCACGGGGCAGGAAGTCGCAACACCTGCAAGGTCACATCCGAGTCTTCACAGCCTGTAGCCATGGAACATCGTCACCAGGGATGTGGCCGAAATTTCGTGAAACTGTGATTCGAGAATAATTGGGGCGATCAGGCACAAGAACTCTATATAAGCACGAAAGCATAAAGAGCGACAGTGTCAACGCAAGGCACAGCTTGTCACTGAACATGCGTAACAATGGTATGCGAGCTGTACAGATGTTTTGCATCCAGTCGCCAGAAACTGTATGTGTGTATAATCAAAGAGAATACCCCTCGAGCTGCTCCCCGCCACTGCAACACTGTACAAGTTGCAGCCTAATGGAGCAGTGCCCCGCCCCTGATCATCACTCTTCTCCCCCAGGATCCAACCTCCTGCAGAAGAACATGTAGACATCCGCCGATGTGTGTATACGACTCCGCGGCTTAGGCTGCTGCTGTGGTTGTATTCCGTCATCACTGTGAAAATCCGGTTTATGAAGCTGCTTTTGAAGTTGTCAATAGGGCGTAACTTTCCCTTTTGCACAACTCCAAAGCGAGACGAAACTATCGTCTCGTGCAAGCGAGAGGGCGAGAAGTCTTCGAGGGAGAGCCAGCCCTGCTTGCTCTCCTCGAGGGTGCTCTCCCACACTTTGTCGGAGACGCCGTCTTCTGTCGGGCGTAGCGCGCTGCGCACACCCCGCATGCCAATGCTGTGGCTATTCTGCAGAAGGGACGTCTCGTCCAGTGAGGGAGGCAAGATCTGTGCCGGCCAAAGCCCGCTGGGCTGTATCCATCCCAGAAGTGGGAAACCCTCCCGAACTTGTTGGGCCACAGTGCGGTCGGGGCTTTCTAAGGCCACCGTCTGTTTCGGTAAGGTAACACTGTTAACTGTTAACCTGTTCATCATTCGAAGCGCGCGCCGCTTCTTCCAAGTCCTTGCACTCTGTGCAAGTCTTGGCGATCTGCATAGATGCTGCCGTCCGTCGCTTTGCGAGGAAAACCGTGTCTTGGTGTACTTCGGCAGAGATGGCTCGTTTGAGTGACAGGGGCACTGCCTCAATGTCTCTTGCCGGGTGGTCAATCAGGTGCGCTCTGCGCACCCAGTGCAAGGGCTGCAGGGGAATGGCGATCACGGCTTTCTGGGTCGACTCAATCCACTGGACCAGCTTGGACCCCTTCGGAAAACACGACCACGACTGTGGCAGTGTCAATCTTTGTGGAGTCCTGAAAACATGCTTGAAGGACCAATCTCATTCTCAATTCAGTGTCTGTTTTCCATCTCTTCACCCATCGAACACCAATCGCACCATCAATGTCAGACTGTGAGCATTTGTCAATGGGAACCTCAGTGTACACATTGAAATCATTCATCGACTGCATCTCTTTGTTCATCCCAATGCGCTGTGGTTCAGCTGGGAATTCTCTAGCGGTATCCCAAATCACTGGCTCTGACAATCTGATTTCTTGGTGCAATTCGTCGTGGTCCATATTCACGTGAACAGGAACGGCAATACCGTCCTTCATAACACCATCAGTCGCTCCAACAATGCCTGCAATGTACTGAACTGCTGAAGCAACGTGGAATGTCACTGAGCGCAACGCAGAAATCCTCTGAACCTTAGTAGGTGATGTCGGAACCTCAGTATCAGGAACAATTCTGGAGGACTTTGCCTGCGGTTCCTCAATCTGATCACCTGACGGCGAATGCCTGGGGAGAATGGCAATTCTGGCTCTGACATTTCAGTTTCATGAGGAGGCTGCTCTTGCAACTCAATGCTTTCTCTTTGTTCAGATGTCAATTCTGAAGGATCCAACAATCTGGTCGATGAATCAACCAAGGTTTCTTCGCCTTCGGGCGGATCCTCAATTGCAGTTGGCTCGGTCGATGGAGCAATCTCTTTCACGGCTTTAGTCGAAGTAGCACCACGACTCTTCTGCAGAATGCTCAATGCTTCCGGATAGATGAAATCCGTGGAATCATCTTCTGCAACTCGTGGCCTCCATGGCAATGCCTGAAGATTCTTGACGGGATCTGCATTCCACTGCAATGAAGGAGAAAATCGTCGAATAGTACGAACCTTCCTGACTCCTTCTGGCAATGCAAAAATGATCTCATCTGCTTCAGTGTCACGTCCTAGCCACAATGCAGTCTTCCAAGGAATGTCACTTTTCTTGGAGAACTTGGGGCTAATGACCTTGGCCTGCACAACTTCTCCAAAGCAACACAATCCACCTTCATAGTTCCGGTTCCATCTACGGAAATAGGATGTCTTACCATCCGAATGGATCAAGTACCTGTTCAATAGCCACTGGGCGTGCTTGACACACCACGGATAGACAATGCTGTCCGAGCTAAGCTGAATGTCACAATTGAACTCGATCTGGTACATCAATGATCTCAATTGTCCGTAGAATGTTCTCTGCATTTGTCCTACTGAGCCTTGTGCCTGAGAATGGCCATGTGGTGCAGCTCTAATGCTGAGGCCTCCCAACTCGGCGCGTACTCTGACACACAATGCTTTCAATGACGATTCTTTGTCATATTGGAGAATACCGAACGTACGTCCACATTCATAGATGAACTTCTTCAATTCGGCAACTGCATAATCGTCATTTCCTTTGCTAGGAACAACAATGGTCATTCCCAGACCTGTGACAACATCAACTGCGGTCAATAGCTTCCTCAAAGGGAGTTTTGGGTCAGTGGCATGAAATGCATACTCTACCTGAATGACTGGCTGTCTGTCCAATTGTTTCTTAGACGCTCCATGTCTGCCTTTTGCTTTCACACAATGTGGACACCAATCTCTGTAAGGTAAATGGGTCAATTCATGCTGACGACGTTCAGCTGCTGAGGGTTCTGAAGGAACTCTCAATCCTTTCGGGGGTCTGGCAGTGACATCAGTAGTTTCGGGAATGGGATGATCTATCTCCATAGGACTTGCAATCCCGAAGACAGAAAATCCAGACCATCGAAAACCCAATTTCCTTTCAGGATCTTCTTCCGGAGACTTTTCAGTTCCAGATGAATCTGTCCAATTGCACCAATGGTCCTCAATCTCAAGACCGTTCTTCTCAGGATCAGAACAATCCAAAACGCATGTGTACCTGTTCGCAGTTAGCAGATTACCGAACTCATATGGGTCTGCTGACGGCAATGGTGACGGGCATTTGTCTTAATTTACTCAGTTGTTCTTCCGATTGAGCAGAAACGGCAGCGCTAAAATAAAATGATTCGTGAATCTATATGCAGCGAACCGATATACATAAATGTATTGCATAAATTCCTTCAGGACGCCACACTCGCACTGTCTTCATTTTCACTGGTGACGTCGGGCAGCACTCCAGTACCGACGTGTTCAACCGCGGTTGCGATTGAGACACATCGTATGTGCAAGCAAGATTGGCCGTCAAGGGACTCAGCAGTCCACACGCACACAAGCTATGGCAGGGATAGTCACCCCAAGCAAGATTGGCCGTCAAGGGACTCAGCAGTCCACATGCACACAAGCTACGGCAGGGATAGGCACCCCTCAATGGGACTAAACAGTCCACAATGCACATGGTGCTGCGGAGCACAGCCTGAGAGGCTCAAGGCAGGTGGAATCCAAGCAAGAGCATATTCTCAAGTCGACAAGCCGGAGGCACCAGCGGCCCAAGAAGCAGTAGCAGCAAGGGTTTGCGTCATTATCACTGGGTGGGCGGGCGGGACAAAAATTTCTGCCCATGCCCATGTTGCATGCTGTTTTCACTTGCTCCCTTGAGCATGTCCTTGCGGCGGTGTACACAAGCATTCACATGTTCGGGCTGCACGCAAGAAGTGTTCAAGGTTGCTCGCAAGATAAAATCACTTTGCAAATTTTCTTTCCAACTCAATCGGAAGAAGTAAAACTAACCTAGTTTTACAAAACAACGTCGTAAATTAAAGCGCTATCAACCAGTTGACCGCTAGCTTAATTTACTCAGTTGTTCTTCCGATTGAGCAGAAACGGCAGCGCTAAAATAAAATGATTCGTGAATCTATATGCAGCGAACCGATATACATAAATGTATTGCATAAATTCCTTCAGGACGCCACACTCGCACTGTCTTCATTTTCACTGGTGACGTCGGGCAGCACTCCAGTACCGACGTGTTCAACCGCGGTTGCGATTGAGACACATCGTATGTGCAAGCAAGATTGGCCGTCAAGGGACTCAGCAGTCCACACGCACACAAGCTATGGCAGGGATAGTCACCCCTAATTAACCGCAGTCCTATGCAAGAATGTTATCGAGCGTTTTTGCAATTGGGGTTGCCTTGATAATTCCTGCTCTGGTCCTCATGGCTTTGACCAGCTCTCTGGACAAAATGTCTGATGGGTTCGACGGGCTCGGAACGCGAGCTATCCAAGTGTTAAGGCCTGCCATGTCTTCCACCGAGAGGAGTAACTCGATGAGCATCTTGCCTGTGTCGTTTCTTGCCCTCCCCGAAATGCATACGTCTCGAGCACTATTATTATCCACGTAGGCAACTAATGCGTGATGCATGACCCGTTTGCGCCAAAGCACTATTGCAGCGATGTACGCCACAAGTTCTGCCTCGAAGATGATGGTTTTCTTCCTGGCGCTGCCGAGCTTTTCCATTTGTTTTTGGTCTAGTTCATACGAGAAGAAACTCAGCATCTCGCCCTCATGGTCATAAAGCACGCCGCCTATGCCGCACTTAGGGCCCTGAGCGCTTACCTCGTAAGCGGCGTCAGTGAAAATGTATCGCGGGGTGTGAGCTGGTCTCGCCAGCACACGTGGCTTTGAGTCCCTGAGAAGCAGTGCATACCGATTCAAGGCAACAAGAGCGTCCTGCCCAAGTGTCGTTTGACCCGACGCGATATGCGTATCCAATTCCTTAAGACAGAGCTTGCTGGCACGGCCAAAGACTTGGCCGTCGGCAAACTGTAACCGGCCCCTGAGCCGCTGTGCATCTCTATTGCGCAGCTCCTTGCTTTTGACCGCATCGGTAAGCGCAGCTAGAAGTTCTTGTACCCTGCCGTCGGTATTCCCAACCTCTACACGTCCGCTACTAAAATGTTCCAAGTTAAACCTCACCCCCAAAAATTCAAACGTGCTGCCAAAATCCTGCGCCTTCTTCCCCTCCTCCGCAAACTGCCACCCTAAGAGTCTAAAGAAGCGGGGGATGTGGTCGGCAGTGAAGGCACAGTCTGATTCCCGTGCTAGCGTGGGGAAGTCGTCGAAGTAGCACGTCCATAAGAAGCCCAGGTGGCATCCGAGCGTCCAGACCGAGTGCACAGTCCTGAGAAAGGAGTGCACACTCCTTACCGCTCCGAAGGGTAAGGCTTTAAGGCGATGCACTGAAGGTTGACCCGACTGCTCATCATGGAAAGCTACGTAAGCATCCTTTAGGGCACTCTCACTTAGGCCGAGCTGGCGGTAAGCGGACTTAAGGTCATAACTTCTGCCTTTAAGTTTATCCCTAGGGAAGGATTCCAAGCATTGCAGCATCAAGCATGCCAGCACGTCTGTCGTGTGCGGTTGTGGTGATTCGCATGCCTGCACGGCTGCATTCACGGAGCTCCCCGACAAGTCATCTATAAGTCGCACTTTTTGAGAGTCACCGGAACCTTGCGATAACCCAAACCTTCTACTGACCAAGGCCTCGTCCTCCAAGTCACTAGGATTGATCGGCCCTTCCAACCAGCCCTTGTCATGCTCTTCGGCTGTTTTGCGTTTCACCTCCCGATCCAGCTCGCCTTGTGATCGCACCGACTCCAAGACGTGCTTCCTGGATTGCGATGCTTTGCGATGGACCTCTTGCGGTGATGCCGAGGCAGGCTTGAATACTTGGGGGAACAATCCCGTGAGGGGCACTTGACCAACCAAATCCGTGCCATTGATCATTTCTTCGACCACTTCCATGTCCTCGTAGCCTATGTCCTGCAGGAGCTCCTTCCACAAGAGGATTTTCTTAGGCCCCAAGATGTCCCTTAGGTGGGCTGGCATCTCGGCTTTGAGTGCCGCCTCACTCTCCTCCAAGGCTGCCGCCCGGGCTTCCCACTGCTCGAACCACTTTTCCCTAAACTCACGCAACTCTTTAGAAGACAAGGATCGGTTGAGTTCTACAGCCTTATGAAGTGCCCGCGGCAAAGGAATTTTCAACAGTTTAGGGTGTCCCGCTTTGCATGCGGCCTGAACAAAAGCATCGGGGGAGTAGGGCACGCCCCACGCCTGTTCAAGAATGGGCTCAGCAGAACTCGGAGTCACGGCAGAATCGTTGACCCCCCTTTGAACCGACAGTGGTACAGTTCGAAGAAGTTGCGCATCGGCCGGAATGCGGCGTACAGAAGCAGAGCAGGCTGCTGGGAGATCCCACGGTTTTGCGAGGCGGCCCATGGGGGCGCACGGAACAGCATCAAGGGCCGATTTCGGGCCACGCACCAGCAGGACGGTGCAATGCTCCGGCACGAGAGCGGGAAATTTGGCCGCTGCAGGCTGAGGTCCAGAGGCCGCGCGGCAAGCAGACAACAAGCTAGCTGGCTTGGGCAAGGTTTGGGAGGGTTCCCATCCAGTTTGAACTAAGTGGGTTGCCACACAATGGGCGATGGCGGCCGCCAGAGGCGGCGGGTAGGCGGTTTCGGCTTTGGTTGCAAAGCCGGTGGGGGTAAGGCCCCAGGGCTCATGTCGATGTTCCGGAGACTGTCCTGGGCAAGAGCGCTGCAAGGACGAGAAAGCATCATGGCTGGCAGCTAGGGTTGTTCGCTTCGGGCGTGAGCCGCCGAACATGCAGTGGTCGAAGGAGGTGCGGTAAGGGCAGAGATGTGCTATGCTCTGAAAAGGTGTTGTAGCCCAGAACCAAGAACGGTGCGGATTCTCGCGAAGAGCACGTCACGACGGTGGCATTCCAGCGCAACCTTGGCCAAGAAGGCATATAATGCATTGGCTGCCTCGACTCGCTGTTTATCGGAACCCTGAAGGTTTGGCAAGCCGTCGGGGAACTGGGATGAGCGGAGAGGTGGTGGGGCGGGAATGGGCACTCCCGAAGCATCATGGAGCGGGATGTCCCGCGCACGGCTGGAGGTGCCACAAGGTGGGGCTGCTACCACAGCTGATAGCAGCGGATTGCACAGCCAGAACATGGCCAGATCCTGGCCATCTTGAGTGGTAAGGTCTGCAATCAAGGGGGCACACGCCGCAGACTCGATATGTTTGTCGTCGACTCCGTGGGCCGTGACTCCCAGGCGGCGGAGGCAGGCCGTGACACGAGATGTGCCAGCGAAGAGCTCGAACACAACGGGAGTGGCCGGGGCCTTGAAGATGGGACGCGGTATCGGCACCATGGTCCCTTGTTGAATGACGTCACCTGTGGCCAGGTCAGGGGGGCTAAACCCTAGGGAAACCAGTGTTGAGTGATCAACTTCCGAAAGGGCCGCGAAATCGCGGACTACAAACCCGGCTAAAACTACCCGGTAACCATCCCAAGGCATGGTGGCATGCCGCTGATGGGCATCAAAAGTGATACATGTATTAGAGAGCGGCAAAAGTTCACCACACAAGTGCGCGTGGGGCAGCGGCCCCGCATGCTCACCTGAAGGGCTTTCAAGCCACAGCTGGCCTTCCTTGAAGGTGGACACCCCAATCAAGAAATTTGGGAATCCTTTGGCATTATTCCGGTCTGCGTGCAGCGGTGTGAGCACCTGAGCCATCAAGGCCAAGGAAGTGAACGGCAACTCGTGTCCCCAACTCTTAGCATAAGCGGTTAGCATCCGACACACGGTCGGGAATTCATGACACGTGCGGCGCAGCCCCAACATAGGGCTTTGGACATAGGCACCGACACTGAAGGAAAAACTGGATTGGTAGGTGATGTCAGGATGTAATCTGGCGGGTGCCTCTGAAGGCAACAAGCTTATGAGCTGTATTATGTCATCAGAAGTAATTCTAGGCTTACTGAGGCAAGCAGCTGCGAAATCCTCAGCTGTGGCATGCACTTGATCCTGTTGTGCACCGAGGTCTCCTGTCAAGGTAGCTACAGCTGAACAGTCATGGACGCGCTCAGCAGGATCATTAATCAAGACAGGATCGATTCAAGCTCCACCCGCGGCCGGACATTGGCCGATGGGGTGAGCTCCCTCGCACTTGGCACACACGTGGGCCCTGCTGCAGTTGGGATGCGTGCATCCCTCTAGGTTGTACGCGAAGCAGATGCGCTGCCCCTGCCTCGTCATGGGCTTGGCTCCTTTCTGGAATGCTGCTGGCATCCTGGGCGCCCTTACCCTTCCCCGTTTTGCCCTTGCCTGGTTGTTTGCCCTTGCCTGCGCCTTTACCCCCTTTGGAGCCCTCATGATTACGCCACTTATTGGCATTATCAATGTTGGCTGTGTTCTTTCGCTTGAAACCCGCCGGCAGGGGGACAAGCAAGGAGGACACACCGCATAGGATTCAAGAGCGACATGAAGTGCACGGTCCATGTCACAGCTTCCATCCGGGTTGGCACGGGGTCTTTTGTTTTCCTCAAGCATGTGCACCCAAACGGCCTTGTCTGCTTGAATCAACTGCTCGATGCCGACGCGCTGGTGGTTTGCTGGGGCAGGTCGGCGAAAGTGCATCATAAGCTTAGCCAGGTAGCTTTCATACGCACTGAGGCTGACACAATTTGCCATGACATAAGCATACCCTCTGCGTTTAAACCCCTCAAGCAATGCCAACGCACCGTGAACTGGTTGATCCGTGGTTTCAGCATGTTCACGCACTGCGATCTTCCCCGCCTCCACTTCAAGAACTTTCGACGGCTTATGGTGATTCAAGAGCTCGTGCTGGCGGGAGACACACTTCTCAATCGGAATGTGCTTGAAAACATTTTCGCGGTGTTGCTCACAAGTCAAGTCTAGCAAGGAATGCCCAGGCTCCATTGTTGAGTCGATGTGCAACCCAGGGTTAGCAGCCTTAAACATGGTCAAGCGTTGGGACTTTTCAGCCTCGGGTAGCTTCTGTTTTGTGGTATTGTCTGGATCCAGGATTGATTGACGAAGCGCACTGAGCTGAAGGTTTTGCGACTCGAACAACAGACGCTTAAAGGCAGCAACATCACCCAAGGACAGTCCAGGGAGATTCGACTCAAGCCACTCCTTCAAGACCTCTTCGGGCAGGTCTTGACCGGGAGTCCCTATAAGATGTGCTGTGGTTCCCAGCGTCTTAACTCCCAGACCCTCTAGCTTGCCCACCGTTGGCTGACTCAATTTGATCTCCTTGCATCGTCGTTGAAAGTGAGCCTCAGAATCAAGGATGGCAGACATTGCGAAATGTACTTCGGTCGAGAGACTCAAGCTGTAGTGTTCCTAGTTTGCACCACATGTTGTCTGTTGCCATGTTGTGACCTAGTCGCATGACGCTCAGCATGTCAAGACTCTCAGCCGGGACTGCGCGGGTGGTTCAGCAATGATTCTCACATGCACTCCTAGGCTGCGCTCACAGACACTGCAAACCCTCAACGAATACTGCGCACTCCTTCCGATTTCACGGCAAAGTACCGTGAGCTGCTCATCTTTTGTGCCCTCGCACGAGTCCCCTCGGACTAGCCTTTAAAGGCCGGCAGCTACCCGTCTACAGTTGTGACATGTGCCACTGACCTGCCCAAAACTTTTTGGGACGACATAATTGGATGTCCCAACTTTACCACAAGCCAAAATGGCGTTTCCTCCCCCTGACCGTGCAATCACGTAATGACATTTCTTGGACTTCACATGCACAAGTGAGTCTTTCAAGCCCCACGGCCAGTCCTGCTTTTGGACCTTTTGAGCGGGCTGCTCGTCCTCGGATGATGTTCCTGAGCTCTCAGCGCTCTCGCTGTCGGATGAGGAGCTGGAATCCGAACTGATGTCCACAATCTCGCCCTGGCTCGGTACCTCATCACAAGCGTCTGGCTCCGACTTAACCGCATCCTCAGACGGCTGGGGAAGTGCAGTGAAATACTCAGCACGCGAGTTGTCTGGTTTGAAGCGTCCTGAAGAGATGTCTCGAAGGACCTGCTCGAACTCTTTCACTGCCGACGTGGCTAAGTCGACGGCATAAATCGCCTGCGATCCGGCTGTGGCCGATGCATGTCTGCCTAACACTGACCTCACTGGCTCGCTTACACCGTGCTTCGAACACCATGCGAGTGGAGTGTGTTTGAGCGAATGTGAAGAGATGCGCTTCAGGCGCTCTTCATCACACACCGGGCCCAAGGCGATCCTCAAGAATGACGTAACCTCTGCTGCTCTGATCTCACGCTTAGCCAGCATTTCTCCATCTGCAGATATGGGGGCCTTCAGAAGCGGACCCTCAACTTTGCCTTGGACCTCCATGCCTACTGCGCTGAGAGCGTTGAGAGCCACTGACACCCACTGGGTGCCAGTGACGCCCACTGCTGGGACCAGCACCGGGAGGAGCTTCTTGGATCGTGCCGTGACGCTGTTGGTTTTATGCATCCCGAGATACAAGACAACGTACCCTGAAGAATCGTTGAACTCATGCTCAATCCACTGAATGTCCGAAAGGTCGCTGTTCCTACAACGGCCATACAGGGCAAAGAGGCACCTGGCCGACATGGCGCGATCGAAGCTGTGGGCTCCCCTATCCTCCACCATGGTGTGCAATCGGCGTGTTTCGCCCACTGTCAACGCTTCAGCTTGGCGCAGCCATTGAACTCCAACTGACATTTGTTCGGCGATCCCACACACTCGCCGGCTTTGCAAGACATCGTCCAAATGGAAACCAAGCACATGATGAAGGAAACGCATCGCACTGAGGATCGCAGCCCCTTTCGAGGCAGCTGCACCCGCCTTTTTGAGGTCGGTCATATACGCCCACAGTGACGCCTCTGATAAGCAGTCCGACTCTGACGCGGGGCCGTTAAGGTACCATCTGAGAAATGTGTTGAAGGCATTCGCACGCTTGTCTATTGTCCAAGGGGAGCGAGTGCCGACAGCAGCCGTCACTGATTCTGGATCGACCTTCCCGCTGCGCAGCAGTGTACAAGGAACCAAGTTCTGGGGTACAAGCCGAAGGCCCGCAACCAACTTACCTAAACTAACCTCCAAGACTTCAGCACGTCTCTCGCGGAATGACAGGTTCTTAGTGGCTTTGATGGCCACCGCAAAAATTGGCTTACCTTGAAGATACACCTTGGCACTCACAGACACATAGGTTGTCTCTTGACGGGCTGGCTCCTGGGGCACAAGGAGCTTTTTAGCAATCAAGGGCATCTTAGGTAATGATGGCAGTGATGGCAGAGATTCGCTGAAAACGGAGCGCATGGGGCCGCGCTCCCAAGGAAACTGCAGTTTACGCAAGGATGGATTCGAGACCAACTCAGTCGACACCACGGCAGCCACATCAACGAGCGGTGTTATCTCGGGCTCCTGAAGGCTGGCAGTGAAAGTCCTGGTTACAGGAGGTGTGCTCAGGCTTGCATCTGAACCCACCGGTCGCCAAGAGGAGCTGGAACCGGCAGCGAGCTGCTCTAGGTGTTTATCGAACTCACTCAACAATCCTTCCTCGGTTTCAGCTACTTCCCTGTAATGCTTCCATTCTGCAGAAGCGTCACATCCTTCTTGCTCTTCCCAGCCATCCGGCTCCAAGTCTGGTGATGGATCCACATTTAGAGGCTCGGATTGTCTCGAAGTGCTTGCCAGGCCTAAACCACAAGGGAATTGTAGGTCTACACCACTAGCAACCGCAGGGGGGAGTGGTGGAAACTCGGGTCGGGACTCCGGGGCCTCTCCACTGACTACACCACCGAGCGGCTGCTCGTTCGACGGCACAAGCTGTTCTGAAGGATCTAGAAAATTCTGCACGGATCCGGAGCTACTCATCGGCTCGGCTGATGGTACAGGCGTAACTGCAACCCCTGGCACAAGTTGGTCTGTAGGCAGAGTCGTTAAGGTCGCAACCTCTGGCACAAGTTGGTCCGAAGGTAAAACCGCAACCCCCTTATTATCCGAATCAACCCGCAGCATGGCACCAGGCACTGAGTGGGCTGCCGCCGGCGCGTGGCCGGGGCGCATCAGAGGCAAGGCCAGCTGGAGACATGCTCGGGGGCGCACCTGTGGTGGAGTCAGCCATGACGATATTGCAGGGCGGGGTCACGCAGGGCAATGCGGTAGAATGACGTGCGGGCCGGATCTAGCACAAAAGCAGCTGACTGCAGAAGGGCCCCTCGCTCCCGACAGGAAAGAAAATTAAGCAGCACGGCGCAGGGCTGAGGGCTAAATGTGATATCCCCGAGATCCACAAGAACCAAATCGGAAGTGGAAGTATTGGCACTGGCAGGACTGTTTGAGGCCGACGGCAGACCAGACGGGCGTAAGCGATACTCCAAAACTGTGACCCTGAATTGCAAGGCAGCAAGTTGATCCTGCAAGTCCTCTCGCAGCAAGCGGAGGTCCTCTGACAGCACGGCGCTGGGACCCACAGAGGTGGTGTCACTCATGAGGCGCGAGGCCGAGGTCCCTAAGAGACTACGAACAGTGTGGAATGACGATGGTAATTATGCAAGACAAAAATTTCTGCCCATGCCCATGTTGCATGCTGTTTTCACTTGCTCCCTTGAGCATGTCCTTGCGGCGGTGTACACAAGCATTCACATGTTCGGGCTGCACGCAAGAAGTGTTCAAGGTTGCTCGCAAGATAAAATCACTTTGCAAATTTTCTTTCCAACTCAATCGGAAGAAGTAAAACTAACCTAGTTTTACAAAACAACGTCGTAAATTAAAGCGCTATCAACCAGTTGACCGCTAGCAGGGTGGACTACGCAATCAAGCTCACCGTGTACCATCCTTACCCAATACAAAGGAGTCTGGATCCAATGATCCGTGGTACGGATCTGGTCCGTCTGAGGATCCTTGGTGTAGAACAACCGCACTATCAAATCCTTCATGTTGGAATTGAATTCTTTCGTTGATCGCAATTTGTTCATAATGTCTTTTTCAATTCCTGTCGTGACAACGTGCTGGCGATCAATCTTTGTCTCGGTTCCTCGGTTGGAGACATCAAGAGACGAAGACGAGGGTTGGGCGGGCGGGTTCAATGATAAAGCTTCCGGAGGAGGCGGAGGTTTGGACAATCGGAAGCGATTAGTTTGCAATGCTGTAATGGGTGATCCTTGGTACTGCAATGCAACCTTCTTTGCTTCTTCCAATGCCTTACCTGTCAATGGTTTCATCTTGAACGTCGTGCGACCTCGCCACGAAACAATGTTCTCAGGATCCGGCTGAACACGATTATCAACCTTGTCGTCATCCAATGTCCTGAAGTCCTTGTCAATAATCACATTAGAACTGCCGTCCTTGAAGAATCGCTCTGTCTCTCTTTCACCTGTCAATCTGTCTTCATCAACAGGCAATTCTCCTCTGAGGTACCTGAATGCCATCATGTACTGGCGTGGCTTCACATGGAAGCGAAGCAATACGTTTTTCTCTTCGTTGATAACCCAATAGTCACTGTTCTTCGCGTTATCTCGTTTGGGAGCCATTTTTGGGCTGGCTTTGGCTTTGGCTTTGGCAGCTAATTTAGACAATGCTTTGGGCTTTGGCTTGGTTTTAGCCTTCGCCTTTGCTGCTGCAATCAATGAGTGAATCTGAGCAATGTGATCATACTCATCTTCAATATCCGTGATGCCTCGTAGAGCAATGTCACAATCTCCCAAGTCCATATCTGCCATAACAGCTGCAATCTGTAGTTCGTTGTACTGACAATCAGACTGAGCAAACGGGACAATAGTCGGAGTCAATTAGACCAATGTGCCTTGACGCACAATCGGAACTGGCTTACAATCTGGGGTCAAAAGCGCCATGAAGTTCCTGCTCAATACTGTCCAGAAATCTTGCAACAAGAATCTAGACACAGAGACCAACGGGAACGAAATGTGCTGACACACGTAGAAATGGACGCATAGCGGATGACCACCACAATCAAGTTCAACAACGCACTTGCCTATAATGTCCAATGTCTTATGTGAGATACTTCTGAAGATGGGACAATCTGATCCAACACGTATCAATGGATAATCTTCAGCAAGCCATGGTGGACAACAATTTGCTGACGCACCGCTGTCGAACAGTATCCAACTTCGCTCAATCTGTCCTGAGCTGTTGTGGAATGAAGCCAATCTGTCCTCGTTTTCAATCGAATCGAGATGCAATTCACTGTCACTCTCAATGGAAGACGCGGAGGATGATCTCAACAATGGTGCTTCACCTACAATGGGAGCACTCAATGGAGAATGTTCTGGAAGTGCGGGAACGCTGGAAGACAATGTGCCAATTAGCATCAATGCTCCAACGAAAAGCTTGCTTGCAATACCTGGTCGAGACCGTGCAATGCCTGAGCCTCTCGAGTTACTCGAGCTGCTACTGCTTGAGGCAATGAGACTATCATTAGCAATCTGATCAGAGGGTGACAATCCTGGTGGAGGTCCAGCAATGACTGCTGCGGCAGTCTGCTGTTGAACCTGACCAATGGGTGCAGCGGGAGCTGCTGTTGCCTGAGGCGCAATCGGCTGAGCTGGCGGCGGCAATGCTAACTGAGCCTGCTGAGGCCAATCAGCTGTCTGCCACGATGAATCCTCGTACCATGACCAATCCTGAGACCAATCATAGCTGTCATCGTACCACCAATCTCCATACCAATCGTCCTCAGTCCAAGAGGGGTCGTCAAACAATGCTCCTTGGTATTCAGACCAATCAGTGCTCTCTGCGTTCTCTCCTGTGCTCTCGTTCCAATCTGCGTTCCAATCTTCATTCCATGATTCCTCGATATTCCACAATGCCGCTTGGTGACTCGCCTTTGGGCAATTGCTGGCCCAATGATCGTGTGATCCGCACAGGAAGCATCCTGTGTCTTTGCCAATTCCTTTTCCTTTGCCTTTGCCTTTGCTCTTTCCTTTTCCTTTCAATCCTTTGCCCTTGAATCCTTTGTGGTTTCCGAATCCTTTTCCTTTGCTCTTTCCGAATCCTTTGTTCTTGCCAAATCCTTTTCCAAATCCTTTTCCTTTCTTTCCAAATCCCTTTCCTTTTCCTTTGTTCTTACCTTTTCCGTACGCATGTCCTCGCCACGCGGCGCCGATGTCCATTGGGACAGGCGAATCGTTCGACGGGGGTTTCACATTAACAAGGTGCTTCGATTGATAATACTCTTTAATGATCGTGACAATCTGATCAAACGTGCGAAGCGTATTAGCTTGCAATCGCAAATGCTGCTGAAGTTGGCCTTTGGTCTTGTTCATCATCAATGTGACAAGCAAATCATCTGCCAATGCTGATCCGGTCGCTCTCTCATGCTTGTTCTTCAAGACAATGAACTGAGTCAAATCCGCTTCGAAATGGGCGTCTCGGAATTGATGTTCAAGCAATTGGGACAATAGGCTGACACCTTTGGCCCTGTTCGGGAGAGCGAAACTCTCATGCAATTGTCGCCAGGTTTCGAAGCCGTTTCCGGGTTCGTTCAATCTCACAATGAGTCTGGCATTATCGTCTGTCAAATTCGCAAGGAGGTAATGCAATTGCTTTGAGAATGCAACCAATCCCTGTCCGGGGTAATAGGTGTTTTCCTCAACCTGAGTCGCGTGATCATCAATCTGATGGGTAGATCCTTCAACTCTCTCCATCAATGCTTGAGCAACGGGTTTGTACAATGCAACGTACGCTTTCAGTTGCCAAGACCAATCTTCCCACTTGTCGTGTTCACCTTTGAATACAGGGGGAGGAAACAATTTGATCTCTCCACCTAATCCGCGGGACTCGCCCAATACTGCCATTACTCAGAATGTCCTTAGCGCAATTGAAAGTTTAAACCCTTAAACCAGTATCCTTCTCTTAGCACGGCGCGAGCTTCGGATTCTTTTCTCACTACTCGCTCTGCTGTCAGGCTGTCTTGAGCCTACGTTTGACCTACGGAGATACGCAGTGAAACTTGTGCTAAATCGGGCATGAGGGAAAATTGAACATTCTGTTACGCCCTCATCGTATACACAGCTTTGTCGTGTAATACGATCTTGTGAAACTTTTCCTAATCCTTGTGCTACTTCTACTTCCTTTTTCGCACGCTCCTGTGAGCCTTCATCTTCTCTTTTCGCACGCTTCCTTAAGCACTTGCGTGACATCTTTACCCTTTTCTTCCTTTGGTCTTCATCCTTACTCTTCTGATGTCCTATAGCAGATTTGCGAATTGCTTTCCACACACATTTGGCATGGACTCACTCCACTCTACGTGCACACTCACTTTTTCTGCACGTCGCGGTACGCGAAGTAGTCGTAGTCCATCCTTGCCCTTCGGCAATCTGGAAACTTTTGTCGGACTTTTGTCTTTAGTCCTTTCTGTAAACATTGAATCTTGAATTCATCGTGGTGCTCGTAGTGACTTGACGTTGCCGTGGGACTTCCGTCCACGTGGCTTTTGACTTTGTCGTTGCCGTGGGATCTTTCCATCCTCGTGGCTTTTCGTAGCTTCTCCAAATGTTACCAAATGGTACCAAAGCTTTGGTGAAACATTTTGCCTTGGCTGACTTCAGCCTCACTTTTGCCTGGCCGTTTTCAGCCTCACTTCCTTGCTGCTGCTGGGCATTTCGTAAACGCCCTCACTCTCTTTTGCTTCTTTAAACCGTCGCCGCAGTCACATAAGCTCTTCTTCATTCTGCTGGCGTTTCTCAGCTCTCTCTTGATCGAACGGAGACTCGCTTTTGCGTTTCTTCTCCTTTCCGACCTTCTTTGTCTTTTCGGCCTTGTCAGACTTTTTCTCCTTGTCCTTGTCCTTGGACTTTTCCACTGGCTTCTTCTTCTTTGGCTCTTTCTCTTCTGTCTTCTTCACGGTCTTCTCTTCAGTCTTTGGATCTTCACTTTTCTTGGGCTTCTTGGGTTCTGCTCCCCAACTGTCTCTTGGCTTGTATCCTGTGCCCAATGTCTCTTTGAAATCTTTCAGTTCCTTTTCATACTTGCATGCATTATCCTCCAGATATCTTTTCACTTGATCCATGTACTTACAGATGTCTGGCGTATGGTTTCCCCAGCCAGTATATCTGAATGACCTTCCGGCCATCTTCTCGAAGTATATGTAGCATACTTTGCAGAAAATCTTGTGAGCGTTGTCGCCTGGTTCGGGCCGCTCTCCGCTGTAATACATCTGCACAGCTTGTTCCATCAGAGGACATTCAGTCGCTCTGTGGTCGGGTGACTGCTTGCAGTAATAGCAGTTCTGGTATCTTGTCTTCTTGCACGACTCTTGCTTTTGATCTCCTTGGCCTTTGAGCCAATACGGATTCACTTGCTTCTTTGGTGGCGTTCCTTCTGGTTCACTTGGCTTGTCTCTTGCGTGATCAACTTTTGCTCTTGCTGCCTTATCGATCATATCATCCGTGACTTCTGCGAAATGCTCTCTCAGCTTGCGCTTCAACTCCATCTGCTTATCCTTCGTGTTTGCTGCTTTTCTCTCTTCTTCAGAGATTTTGATAACGCTTGGTGCTTTCTTAGGCATAGCTTTGACTTTTGTTGCTGGTGTTGACGGGTTGCTTTCGCTTTTCTTCTTAATCATCGTCATAAGTTTTGCTAGAGCTTGCCTTTCTTTCTCCTTGTCTGGATCTGGCACTTTGTATAAGTCTAGGTTCTTGAATTCTTCGCTTAGGGCTGACAGTAGCTTGTCTGCCACTTGTACAACTTGACCTAGCTGCTCCAACGCGCTTTTCACGTTGTTCGTCTTCTCAACGTCTCCTCTTGCTGCGACTGCTTCTTCTTCAAGTTCTCGAACCTTCTTCATTCTTGCTTCAAGCTTTTCTCTCATCTCCTTCTTGAGTTCTTGTTCATAAAGGTCCATTTCTTCTCTTGCTTGCTTGTAAGCTTCTTCAGCTTTACGCTCGTCCTCGCTGAGCGTCGACATGCTCTCCATATACTCTTGTATGTCGTCTTCAACTCTTCCCAAAAACTCTGACGTTCTTATTCCGTACCCTAACGGAAGTCTTGCGACTGGCCGTCGCATGTGTTCAGTCCATAGAATGAATTCTCGTTCCAACGTAGACGATGGCATTGCTTGCCGAATTGACTCGACATTCACCTGGGCCATAACCGTTGGGAATATGGACATTGTCTCAACGTCGAATTCGTTCCGTAGGGCTGCTTTTG
The DNA here is from genome assembly GCA_905221615.1 of Symbiodinium sp. CCMP2592. Classification (NCBI taxonomy): domain Eukaryota; class Dinophyceae; order Suessiales; family Symbiodiniaceae; genus Symbiodinium; species Symbiodinium sp. CCMP2592. The sequence continues at coordinate 85,029 of CAJNDT010005982.1, forward strand.
CTTCTTTTGCTTCTTCATCCGAGGATTGGACTTGGCTTACAGCCTCCTTTTCCTTTTCCTCTTTCTTCTCTTCTTCTTTCTTTTCTTCTCCCTTTTCTGCTGGTTGCTCGTTCTCTTTCTCTGCTTCTGATGCTTGCTCCTTCTTGTCCACAACGGCATCTGCTTTTGCCGTGACTTCTCCTCTTCTTTCCTTGGCTGCTGCCTTCATCTCTTCCAGCTGCCGTAACTTCTCGTCCATAATTTCTCCTTGCTCTATGATCTTCTCATGGACGTCTTCAGATATCTGAATGCTTCCTTGCTTCAACGCTGCGAAGTTAACCTCTTGTGCCTTCTTCAACTTTTCTGCTTCTTCTTTCAGTTCTTCTGCAGTTTTCTTGAACGTACTCATGTCTTCTTCTTTCTTGTCTTCTGGCACTTCTTCCTCTTCGTCCTTCTCTGCTTGCTCACTTTCTTCGGACTCATCGGAATCTGGATCCGACGCTGCTTCACTTTCCTCCTTTTTCTCTGGTTGCTCTTCTGGCTGCTCCTCCTTCTTCTTTTCAACGGACTTGATCTCATATCGCTGATTGATCGCTTCTACCTCCTTCCAGAGGTCATCGGCGCTTGGCCTCTGTGATTGCTCACTTTTGAATATCCTTTCGAGGTAAGTCGTAGCCTCGATTGTTCTGCTGCACTCCATGATCATATACTTGACTGCTTCATCGTCTGCCATTGCTCTTGTCCTTTCTTCTTTCTTTTCTTCTTCTTTTTCTTCTTCCTTCAGGACTTCTCTCTTGAACAAAATGGCTGCGCTTGCAACTTTATGCATAATCGCTGACATGAACATGCACAACAGTATGCAAACTACACTTGCAGATCTTCCCAGTCCTTGTTCTCCTTCTTCTCTTCTCGCTTCTGCCAATGATATAAGCACTGCGGTTGTAACTGTTTGGATAATCCTTGTAATCATCCTTTCATCAAATCTTGAAACACTTCTTGTTCTTGTTCTTCTCACTTCAGCTTCTTGAACTTCTTGCTCACTTGGTGTCAGGAATTCACCTGTATATCCTAGGCTTAGCATATACTTTCGTATCTTCTCCCGCGTCAGGGATTTCGTCCCTAGGTCTGAGGGATTGTCCTTACCTGCTATCGCCTTTATGATGAGCTTTGGAATTTTTTGGATCCATAAAAGGTCCACTTGCAAACGGCGTGCTCTTCCTAAGCCTTTTCTTGAGATTAACTGTCTTGAGCTTGACGAATCACTGTATAACATCAACCTTGGTTCAACTCCTAGGATTCTTGTCAGCAATCCTTTCAGGAATACACCTTCGCTTAAGATTGACGTCGCTGCAATTGTCTCAGCTTCGCAAGATGACAATGCTACGCTTTTCTGCCTCTTGCTTTGGAAATGAAACAGGTTTCCATTCACCATGATCACTCCGCATGAAACGCTCTGTCTTGACTCTCGGTCTGCTGCCCAGTCGCTGTCGCTTATCACTTCTATGAGTGCTGGCACTTTGTAGTTGTCCCTTTCGTTTCCTTTTTCGCTTCTGTTCTTCACTTCGAGGAAACTTTTCCCAGGGTAACTTCCTTGATGTACCAGTGCGAGCTCTGGCGATCCTTTGAGATACTTTCCTACGTACCTTAGCAGTTCCATGTCTGCTTCAACGGGCGATGCGAGCTTTGTTGACAGTTTCTTCAAGACGTACATAATGTCTGGCCTCTCGGGCGCGAGATACAGTAAGATTCCTACTCCTTTCCTGAACGTGTGGTGATCTTCTGTACTCAGTGGTTCCATTCCACCTCCTTTTTTTTGAAACGATCTTCCATTGTCCGCTGGACACGGTAGCTTCTTTGGATATGCTTCTTCCAATTTGAGCACTTCAATCAATCCTTCGATGTACTTCGTGTTCATCGTGATCTCTACGTTTCCATCTCCCATCGACTTGAAACTTCTCTTCAGGAAACTCATTGATCCTTCATTCTCATCCATTGGTCCTTCAACTTTGATCTTCAACCCTTTGCTTCTCAAGAATTCGACCAACTTCTTGAATTCTTCTTTTGATGCATATAACTCCATGTCATCTACATGACTCAGCACGATTATTCCAAATCCTTCTTTGTCTGGCTTCCTTGAGAATAGTGCCGGTAGTCCACTATCACTTGCTAACCCATACTCTTCAAGGTAGCTTTTCAGTTTTCCAAACCAAGCTGCACTGCCGATTCTTTGTCCGGGTAACGTATACCCGAGTTCATAAATTTCTCCATCGACTTCGACAATCGTCGGCTCTTCCTGCTCCACCATTAAATAGGCGTCGCCTACATCAATACTGCCGAGCGTGTACCCTTCTGAAGATGCGAACAAGGCTGAAAGTAGCTTCACTGTGCTTGCTACGCCGGTTGGCGAAAACAAACTTGCAATGTCTGTATCACCTAACCACTTGAACTCTCTTGCTACTAATCGTCCTCTTCTTCTCCATTCTTTGTCCCTGTGTCTCCAATCGTACACTATCTTTGTCGAAAGAAACTTGTACTTTGAAACATCTGTTCCTTTTGGCAACTTGTTCAGCACTTTCATCTTCTCAAGTCTTTCCAATTCGTGCTTCTTGGACACTCCTTCGACTTTCTCCATTTCCTCATCGGCTAGCTTTGGTGGTCCGCTTTCGAAATCGTTCGACCATTTTGGCATGTCTTCTGGTATCTCTTCTTCACCATCTGATTCTTGCCATTCTTCTTCTTCATCGAACTCTGCTTCCATTTCTTCAAATTCTTCCAACTCGACTTCTTCGTCATCATGATACTGCGGAAGTTCTTTCCTCAGGAATGGTTCTATCTTCTTCACACTTCTCATGTCGATAACTCTTCTTACCGAACTTGATGCTTGTCCCGAGGATTCTTCGCTAATGGCCACAAACTTCTCTGGCCGTTCTTCGGCTTCCGTTGGGCCTTCATCCATCTTCTGCCTTACCGCCTCTGGCTGCTCGCCTTTTTCAAGGTTCCTCTTGGGCGATGATGGCGGAGGATCTCTCCTCGAATCAGCTCTTCAGAGTCATCACTTCTTTCACTTCTTCTTCTCGTGACTCCTTTTCCACGACTGCTTGAGCTGCTGCTTGTTGATCCTGCATGTCCTTCACCTGGATCTTCATCCATGTCTTGTTCAGTCTCGCTTGGCGGATCTGATGCTGCCTCTTGGCTTGGGCTATAATCCTTCAATTCATCTTCTTGCTCTTGACTCCTTTCTCTTCTTGGAACAAACTCCGGCTTGTCACCAGTTGCTATCTCGATTCCACTGTGTGGTGGCAATCGCTTCGTTGATTTCCTTCCTACCAACATATCTTGTGTATAGTTCCACGGTGTCCCTGTTGCTTCTGCTAGCACTTCCACATCATACAGTGGCGTACATTGTCTTATCGTTCTGCTCTTGATGATTCCTTGTCTTGTGCTTATCAGATTCAGGTTGTTCACCGAGTCCTTTCCAACGAAGATTCCTTTTCTCCATGCTTCTCCCTTTTCCTTGACTTTTGGTACAGGCTTTGCCAATACTGTTGCAGTGGCAAACAACGGTGCTTAAGCAGCACAAGCCCAATCACCAGGGTAGCAACGGAGCGTTTTGATTGATTTCAACAGACGCGGTCGCTCGCGACACTGGTCGCCGCATGTCAGGCAAAACTTTGGTAAAGCTTCAAACACGTCTCCCTCGCAGAATTCCGCAGTTTTCGAGCTCGGGTTGGTCCCCATTTTGAGGCCAAAAATTGGTTCCCAAAGCTGAGACCGCCTGATTGGAAACTATTAGGGGAGACCCCATTTTGGGCTTCGTTTTTGGAGCTCGAAAATGGGCTCTAGAATGGATCGAAAACGACGCTCCCAATTGGATTGGAACTTTGCTCGAAAAACAACCTTGTAGCTATGCGCGGGGTTTGTGCGTGGTCAGCTTGAGACTGTTGACCATGATGTCATGACAACTACTTGTCATAAATACCACAGCATGGCAAGCAAGGCGGCAACTGACTATGCGTCCTACAGTTTTCGTTGTTTTTCGAACACTGAAAATGGCCTCGCGCGATAGTACAATTTGGGAATTGTTTGTCCACAAAGCTTGAAACCTTCCAGACCCCCCCCCGCTCCCCCCAAATTCAATGTTTACATAGAAGCGCCCAATGAGCATTGCGGCACACATTGCGGCACACATTGAAATTGAGGGGGCGGGGGGAAGGTTTCTGAATATGCAAACAAGAAGACTGTCAATGACTGACTGCTGCTGCACTCGATAAAAACCATAACTCCTTCATAAAGTCTCGTTATAGATCCTCCCCGAAGTCCTGCCTGATCTTTCCCTAAACCCTCGCATGGCCAAGGCCCCCGTAAACTTGTAGATAGACTACCCTACAATTTTTTGCACATGCCACCCCTCATGTTTTTCGTGTATGCTCCTCCAAACGCTTGCTTGCGGACCCTCCCCCAAATCCTGCCTTGCAGATCCTGCCCTAAACTCTGCAGATCCTTCCCTAAACCCCCCCTTTTGCATTCCAAACCCTGCCCCGCAGATCACTCCCCAATGCCTCCTGCAGCACAAATTCCTATTCTTCGTGCGCATTTCCGGTGTTTTGGTGGTCCTGCAGGCCTCCCAACCCTTAGCCCTCCAGATAATGCCGCCCAAGCCTCCCCCTGGCATAGTGCCCGAATAGTGCCCGAATAGTGCCCGAAATAGTGCCCGAAATAGTGCCCGAATGAACCCTTCATAGTGCCCAAATACATTTCCTTTCGTAAAAGAAGGAAAATCTCCTTTTTCTTCGCGAAAAATCATTTGGGCACTATGAAGGGTTCATTCGGGCACTAGTTCGGGCACTATTTCGGGCACTATTCGGGCACTATTCGGGCACTATTTGAAGGCGTCTACTATTCATGCACCGCAGCCTTGCCAAGTCCCTCCCAACACTTCTCCAGGCCTGAAAACCTCCGTCCAGGGCTTCCCTACCCTGCCACACTTTCGACGAGCTTTACGAGCCCATTTTCGGGGCCCGGAAAACAACAAAAAACGTAGGACACATCAGAGTACCCCCACAGTTACAGTGGCAAACAACGGTGCTTAAGCAGCACAAGCCCAATCACCAGGGTAGCAACGGAGCGTTTTGATTGATTTCAACAGACGCGGTCGCTCGCGACACTGGTCGCCGCATGTCGGGCAAAACTTTGGTAAAGCTTCAAACACGTCTCCCTCGCAGAATTCCGCAGTTTTTGAGCTCGGGTTGGTCCCCATTTTGAGGCCAAAAATTGGTTCCCAAAGCTGAGACCGCCTGATTGGAAACTATTAGGGGAGACCCCATTTTGGGCTTCGTTTTTGGAGCTCGAAAATGGGCTCTAGAATGGATCGAAAACCTTTGGACAAAGACGCTCCCAATTGGATTGGAACTTTGCTCGAAAAACAACCTTGTAGCTATGCGCGGGGTCTGTGCGTGGTCAGCTTGAGACTGTTGACCATGATGTCATGACAACTACTTGTCATAAATACCACAGCATGGCAAACAAGGCGGCAACTGACTGTTACAGTGGCAAACAACGGTGCTTAAGCAGCACAAGCCCAATCACCAGGGTAGCAACGGAGCGTTTTGATTGATTTCAACAGACGCGGTCGCTCGCGACACTGGTCGCCGCATGTCGAGCAAATCTTTGGTAAAGCTTCAAACACGTCTCCCTCGCAGAATTCCGCAGTTTTTGAGCTCGGGTTGGTCCCCATTTTGAGGCCAAAAATTGGTTCCCAAAGCTGAGACCGCCTGATTGGAAACTATTAGGGGAGACCCCATTTTGGGCTTCGTTTTTGGAGCTCGAAAATGGGCTCTAGAATGGATCGAAAACCTTTGGACAAAGACGCTCCCAATTGGATTGGAACTTTGCTCGAAAAACAACCTTGTAGCTATGCGCGGGGTCTGTGCGTGGTCAGCTTGAGACTGTTGACCATGATGTCATGACAACTACTTGTCGTAAATACCACAGCATGGCAAGCAAGGCGGCAACTGACTATGGGGGTACCTTAATGCGTCCTACAGTTTTCGTGGTTTTTCGAACACTGAAAATGGCCTCGCGCGATAGTACAATTTTGGAATTGTTTGTCCACAAATCTTGAAACCTTACAGACCCCCCGCTCCCCCCAAATTCAATGTTTACATAGAAGCGCCCAATGAGCATTGCGGCACACATTGCGGCACACATTGAAATTGAGGGGGCGGGGGGGAGGTTTCTGAATATGCAAACAAGAAGACTGTCAATGACTGACTGCTGCTGCACTCGATAAAAACCATAACTCCTTCATAAAGTCTCGTTATAGATCCTCCCCGAAGTCCTGCCTGATCTTTCCCTAAACCCTCGCATGGCCAAGGCCCCCGTAAACTTGTAGATAGACTACCCTACAATTTTTTGCACATGCCACCCCTCATGTTTTTCGTGTATGCTCCTCCAAACGCTTGCTTGCGGACCCTCCCCCAAATCCTGCCTTGCAGATCCTGCCCTAAACTCTGCAGATCCTTCCCTAAACCCCCCTTTTGCATTCCAAACCCTGCCCCGCAGATCACTCCCCAATGCCTCCTGCAGCACAAATTCCTATTCTTCGTGCGCATTTCCAGTGTTTTGGTGGTCCTGCAGGCCTCCCAACCCTTAGCCCTCCAGATAATGCCGCCCAAGCCTCCACCTGGCATAGTGCCAGAATAGTGCCCGAATAGTGCCCGAAATAGTGCCCAAAATAGTGCTTGAAATAGTGCCCGAATGAACCCTTCATAGTGCCCAAATACATTTCCTTTCGTAAAGGAAGGAAAATCTCCTTTTTCTTCGCGAAAAATCATTTGGGCACTATGAAGGGTTCATTCGGGCACTAGTTCGGGCACTATTTCGGGCACTATTCGGGCACTATTCGGGCACTATTTGAAGGCGTCTACTATTCATGCACCGCAGCCTTGCCAAGTCCCTCCCAACACTTCTCCAGGCCTGAAAACCTCCGTCCAGGGCTTCCCTACCCTGCCACACTTTCGACGAGCTTTACGAGCCCATTTTCGGGGCCCGGAAAACAACAAAAAACGTAGGACACATCAGAGTACCCCCACAGTTACAGTGGCAAACAACGGTGCTTAAGCAGCACAAGCCCAATCACCAGGGTAGCAACGGAGCGTTTTGATTGATTTCAACAGACGCGGTCGCTCGCGACACTGGTCGCCGCATGTCGGGCAAAACTTTGGTAAAGCTTCAAACACGTCTCCCTCGCAGAATTCCGCAGTTTTTGAGCTCGGGTTGGTCCCCATTTTGAGGCCAAAAATTGGTTCCCAAAGCTGAGACCGCCTGATTGGAAACTATTAGGGGAGACCCCATTTTGGGCTTCGTTTTTGGAGCTCGAAAATGGGCTCTAGAATGGATCGAAAACCTTTGGACAAAGACGCTCCCAATTGGATTGGAACTTTGCTCGAAAAACAACCTTGTATCTATGCGCGGGGTCTGTGCGTGGTCAGCTTGAGACTGTTGACCATGATGTCATGACAACTACTTGTCGTAAATACCACAGCATGGCAAGCAAGGCGGCAACTGACTGTTACAGTGGCAAACAACGGTGCTTAAGCAGCACAAGCCCAATCACCAGGGTAGCAACGGAGCGTTTTGATTGATTTCAACAGACGCGGTCGCTCGCGACACTGGTCGCCGCATGTCGGGCAAAACTTTGGTAAAGCTTCAAACACGTCTCCCTCGCAGATTCCGCAGTTTTTGAGCTCGGGTTGGTCCCCATTTTGAGGCCAAAAATTGGTTCCCAAAGCTGAGACCGCCTGATTGGAAACTATCAGGAGAGACCCCATTTTGGGCTTCGTTTTTGGAGCTCGAAAATGGGCTCTAGAATGGATCGAAAACCTTTGGACAAAGACGCTCCCAATTGGATTGGAACTTTGCTCGAAAAACAACCTTGTAGCTATGCGCGGGGTCTGTGCGTGGTCAGCTTGAGACTGTTGACCATGATGTCATGACAACTACTTGTCGTAAATACCACAGCATGGCAAGCAAGGCGGCAACTGACTATGGGGGTACCTTAATGCGTCCTACAGTTTTCGTGGTTTTTCGAACACTGAAAATGGCCTCGCGCGATAGTACAATTTTGGAATTGTTTGTCCACAAATCTTGAAACCTTCCAGACCCCCCGCTCCCCCCAAATTCAATGTTTACATAGAAGCGCCCAATGAGCATTGCGGCACACATTGCGGCACACATTGAAATTGAGGGGGCGGGGGGGAGGTTTCTGAATATGCAAACAAGAAGACTGTCAATGACTGACTGCTGCTGCACTCGATAAAAACCATAACTCCTTCATAAAGTCTCGTTATAGATCCTCCCCGAAGTCCTGCCTGATCTTTCCCTAAACCCTCGCATGGCCAAGGCCCCCGTAAACTTGTAGATAGACTACCCTACAATTTTTTGCACATGCCACCCCTCATGTTTTTCGTGTATGCTCCTCCAAACGCTTGCTTGCGGACCCTCCCCCAAATCCTGCCTTGCAGATCCTGCCCTAAACTCTGCAGATCCTTCCCTAAACCCCCCCTTTTGCATTCCAAACCCTGCCCCGCAGATCACTCCAATGTTTACATGGAAGCGCCCAATGAGCATTGCGGCACACATTGCGGCACACATTGAAATTCAGGGGGCGGGGGGGAAGTTTCTGAATATGCAAACAGGAAGACTGTCAATGACTGACTGCTGCTGCACTCGATAAAAACCATAACTCCTTCATAAAGTCTCGTTATAGATCCTCCCCGAAGTCCTGCCTGATCTGTCCTTGAACCCTCGCATGGCTGAGGCCCCCGTAAACTTGTAGATAGACTACCCTGCAATTTTTTGCACATGCCACCCCTCATGTTTTTCGTGTATGCTCCTCCAAACGCTTGCTTGCGGACCCTCCCCCAAATCCTGCCTTGCAGATCCTGCCTTAAACTCTGCAGATCCTTCCCTAAACCCCCCCTTTTGCATTCCAAACCCTGCCCCGCAGATCACTCCCCAATGCCTCCTGCAGCACAAATTCCTAGTCTTCGTGCGCATTTCCAGTGTTTTGGTGGTCCTGCAGCCCTCCCAACCCTTAGCCCTCCAGATAATGCCGCCCAAGCCTCCACCTGGCATAGTGCCCCCGAATAGTGCCCGAAATAGTGCCCGAAATAGTGCCCGAATGAACCCTTCATAGTGCCCAAATACATTTCCTTTCGTAAAGGAAGGAAAATCTCGTTTTTCTTCGCGAAAAATCATTTGGGCACTATGAAGGGTTCATTCGGGCACTAGTTCGGGCACTATTTCGGGCACTATTCGGGCACTATTCGGGCACTATTTGAAGGCGTCTACTATTCATGCACCGCAGCCTTGCCAAGTCCCTCCCACCACTTCTCCAGGCCTGAAAACCTCCGTCCAGGGCTTCCCTACCCTGCCACACTTTCGACGAGCTTTACGAGCCCATTTTCGGGGCCCGGAAAACAACAAAAAACGTAGGACACATCAGAGTACCCCCACAGTTACAGTGACAAACAACGGTGCTTAAGCAGTCCCCATTTTGATTGATTTCAACAGGCCAAAAATTGGTTCCCAAAGCTGAGACCGCCTGATTGGAAACTATTAGGGGAGACCCCATTTTGGGCTTCGTTTTTGGAGCTCGAAAATGGGCTCTAGAATGGATCGAAAACCTTTGGACAAAGACGCTCGCAATTGGATTGGAACTTTGCTCGAAAAACAACCTTGTAGCTATGCGCGGGGTCTGTGCGTGGTCAGCTTGAGACTGTTGACCATGATGTCATGACAACTACTTGTCATAAATACCACAGCATGGCAAGCAAGGCGGCAACTGACTGTTACAGTGGCAAACAACGGTGCTTAAGCAGCACAAGCCCAATCACCAGGGTAGCAACGGAGCGTTTTGATTGATTTCAACAGACGCGGTCGCTCGCGACACTGGTCGCCGCATGTCGGGCAAAACTTTGGTAAAGCTTCAAACACGTCTCCCTCGCAGAATTCCGCAGTTTTTGAGCTTCGGGTTGGTCCCCATTTTGCGGCCAAAAATTGGTTCCCAAAGCTGAGACCGCCTGATTGGAAACTATTAGGGGAGACCCCATTTTGGGCTTCGTTTTTGGAGCTCGAAAATGGGCTCTAGAATGGATCGAAAACCTTTGGACAAAGACGCTCCCAATTGGATTGGAACTTTGCTCGAAAAACAACCTTGTAGCTATGCGCGGGGTCTGTGCGTGGTCAGCTTGAGACTGTTGACCATGATGTCATGACAACTAGTCGTAAATACCACAGCATGGCAAGCAAGGCGGCAACTGACTATGGGGGTACCTTAATGCGTCCTACAGTTTCAATGTTTACATAGAAGCGCCCAATGAGCATTGCGGCACACATTGCGGCACACATTGAAATTCAGGGGGCGGGGGGGAGGTTTCTGAATATGCAAACAAGAAGACTGTCAATGACTGACTGCTGCTGCACTCGATAAAAACCATAACTCCTTCATAAAGTCTCGTTATAGATCCTCCCCGAAGTCCTGCCTGATCTTTCCCTAAACCCTCGCATGGCCAAGGCCCCCGTAAACTTGTAGATAGACTACCCTACAATTTTTTGCACATGCCACCCCTCATGTTTTTCGTGTATGCTCCTCCAAACGCTTGCTTGCGGACCCTCCCCCAAATCCTGCCTTGCAGATCCTGCCCTAAACTCTGCAGATCCTTCCCTAAACCCCCCCTTTTGCATTCCAAACCCTGCCCCGCAGATCACTCCCCAATGCCTCCTGCAGCACAAATTCCTAGTCTTCGTGCGCATTTCCAGTGTTTTGGTGGTCCTGCAGGCCTCCCAACCCTTAGCCCTCCAGATAATGCCGCCCAAGCCTCCACCTGGCATAGTGCCCGAATAGTGCCCGAATAGTAGTGCCCGAAATAGTGCTTGAAATAGTGCCCGAATGAACCCTTCATAGTGCCCAAATACATTTCCAACACTTCTCCAGGCCTGAAAACCTCCGTCCAGGGCTTCCCTACCCTGCCACACTTTCGACGAGCTTTACGAGCCCATTTTCGGGGCCCGGAAAACAACAAAAAACGTAGGACACATCAGAGTACCCCCACAGTTACAGTGGCAAACAACGGTGCTTAAGCAGCACAAGCCCAATCACCAGGGTAGCAACGGAGCGTTTTGATTGATTTCAACAGACGCGGTCGCTCGCGACACTGGTCGCCGCATGTCGGGCAAAACTTTGGTAAAGCTTCAAACACGTCTCCCTCGCAGAATTCCGCAGTTTTTGAGCTTCGGGTTGGTCCCCATTTTGCGGCCAAAAATTGGTTCCCAAAGCTGAGACCGCCTGATTGGAAACTATTAGGGGAGACCCCATTTTGGGCTTCGTTTTTGGAGCTCGAAAATGGGCTCTAGAATGGATCGAAAACCTTTGGACAAAGACGCTCCCAATTGGATTGGAACTTTGCTCGAAAAACAACCTTGTAGCTATGCGCGGGGTCTGTGCGTGGTCAGCTTGAGACTGTTGACCATGATGTCATGACAACTACTTGTCATAAATACCACAGCATGGCAAGCAAGGCGGCAACTGACTGTTACAGTGGCAAACAACGGTGCTTAAGCAGCACAAGCCCAATCACCAGGGTAGCAACGGAGCGTTTTGATTGATTTCAACAGACGCGGTCGCTCGCGACACTGGTCGCCGCATGTCGGGCAAAACTTTGGTAAAGCTTCAAACACGTCTCCCTCGCAGAATTCCGCAGTTTTTGAGCTCGGGTTGGTCCCCATTTTGAGGCCAAAAATTGGTTCCCAAAGCTGAGACCGCCTGATTGGAAACTATTAGGGGAGACCCCATTTTGGGCTTCGTTTTTGGAGCTCGAAAATGGGCTCTAGAATGGATCGAAAACCTTTGGACAAAGACGCTCCCAATTGGATTGGAACTTTGCTCGAAAAACAACCTTGTAGCTATGCGCGGGGTCTGTGCGTGGTCAGCTTGAGACTGTTGACCATGATGTCATGACATACTTGTCGGCACAAGCATGACTATGGGGGTACCTTAATGCGTCCTACAGTTTCAATGGGGCGGCATTGCGGCACACATTGCGGGAGGTTTCTGAATATGCAAACAAGAAGACTGTCAATGACTGACTGCTGCTGCACTCGATAAAAACCATAACTCCTTCATAAAGTCTCGTTATAGATCCTCCCCGAAGTCCTGCCTGATCTTTCCCTAAACCCTCGCATGGCCAAGGCCCCCGTAAACTTGTAGATAGACTACCCTACAATTTTTTGCACATGCCACCCCTCATGTTTTTCGTGTATGCTCCTCCAAACGCTTGCTTGCGGACCCTCCCCCAAATCCTGCCTTGCAGATCCTGCCCTAAACTCTGCAGATCCTTCCCTAAACCCCCCCTTTTGCATTCCAAACCCTGCCCCGCAGATCACTCCCCAATGCCTCCTGCAGCACAAATTCCTATTCTTCGTGCGCATTTCCAGTGTTTTGGTGGTCCTGCAGGCCTCCCAACCCTTAGCCCTCCAGATAATGCCGCCCAAGCCTCCACCTGGCATAGTGCCAGAATAGTGCCCGAATAGTGCCCGAAATAGTGCCCAAAATAGTGCTTGAAATAGTGCCTGAATGAACCCTTCATAGTGCCCAAATACATTTCCTTTCGTAAAGGAAGGAAAATCTCCTTTTTCTTCGCGAAAAATCATTTCGGCACTATGAAGGGTTCATTCGGGCACTAGTTCGGGCACTATTTCGGGCACTATTCGGGCACTATTCGGGCACTATTTGAAGGCGTCTACTATTCATGCACCGCAGCCTTGCCAAGTCCCTCCCAACACTTCTCCAGGCCTGAAAACCTCCGTCCAGGGCTTCCCTACCTGCCACACTTTCGACGAGCTTTACGAGCCCATTTTCGGGGCAGCTTCGGGTTGGTCCCCATTTTGCGGCCAAAAATTGGTTCCCAAAGCTGAGACCGCCTGATTGGAAACTATTAGGGGAAACCCCATTTTGGGCTTCGTTTTTGGAGCTCGAAAATGGGCTCTAGAATGGATCGAAAACCTTTGGACAAAGACGCTCCCAATTGGATTGGAACTTTGCTCGAAAAACAACCTTGTAGCTATGCGCGGGGTCTGTGCGTGGTCAGCTTGAGACTGTTGACCATGATGTCATGACAACTACTTGTCATAAATACCACAGCATGGCAAGCAAGGCGGCAACTGACTGTTACAGTGGCAAACAACGGTGCTTAAGCAGCACAAGCCCAATCACCAGGGTAGCAACGGAGCGTTTTGATTGATTTCAACAGACGCGGTCGCTCGCGACACTGGTCGCCGCATGTCGGGCAAAACTTTGGTAAAGCTTCAAACACGTCTCCCTCGCAGAATTCCGCAGTTTTTGAGCTTCGGGTTGGTCCCCATTTTGCGGCCAAAAATTGGTTCCCAAAGCTGAGACCGCCTGATTGGAAACTATTAGGGGAGACCCCATTTTGGGCTTCGTTTTTGGAGCTCGAAAATGGGCTCTAGAATGGATCGAAAACCTTTGGACAAAGACGCTCCCAATTGGATTGGAACTTTGCTCGAAAAACAACCTTGTAGCTATGCGCGGGGTCTGTGCGTGGTCAGCTTGAGACTGTTGACCATGATGTCATGACAACTACTTGTCGTAAATACCACAGCATGGCAAGCAAGGCGGCAACTGACTATGGGGGTACCTTAATGCGTCCTACAGTTTCAATGTTTACATAGAAGCGCCCAATGAGCATTGCGGCACACATTGCGGCACACATTGAAATTCAGGGGGCGGGGGGGAGGTTTCTGAATATGCAAACAAGAAGACTGTCAATGACTGACTGCTGCTGCACTCGATAAAAACCATAACTCCTTCATAAAGTCTCGTTATAGATCCTCCCCGAAGTCCTGCCTGATCTTTCCCTAAACCCTCGCATGGCCAAGGCCCCCGTAAACTTGTAGATAGACTACCCTACAATTTTTTGCACATGCCACCCCTCATGTTTTTCGTGTATGCTCCTCCAAACGCTTGCTTGCGGACCCTCCCCCAAATCCTGCCTTGCAGATCCTGCCCTAAACTCTGCAGATCCTTCCCTAAACCCCCCCTTTTGCATTCCAAACCCTGCCCCGCAGATCACTCCCCAATGCCTCCTGCAGCACAAATTCCTATTCTTCGTGCGCATTTCCAGTGTTTTGGTGGTCCTGCAGGCCTCCCAACCCTTAGCCCTCCAGATAATGCCGCCCAAGCCTCCACCTGGCATAGTGCCCGAATAGTGCCCGAATAGTGCCCGAAATAGTGCCCGAAATAGTGCCCGAATGAACCCTTCATAGTGCCCAAATACATTTCCTTTCGTAAAGGAAGGAAAATCTCCTTTTTCTTCGCGAAAAATCATTTGGGCACTATGAAGGGTTCATTCGGGCACTAGTTCGGGCACTATTTCGGGCACTATTCGGGCACTATTCGGGCACTATTTGAAGGCGTCTACTATTCATGCACCGCAGCCTTGCCAAGTCCCTCCCAACACTTCTCCAGGCCTGAAAACCTCCGTCCAGGGCTTCCCTACCCTGCCACACTTTCGACGAGCTTTACGAGCCCATTTTCGGGGCCCGGAAAACAACAAAAAACGTAGGACACATCAGAGTACCCCCACAGTTACAGTGGCAAACAACGGTGCTTAAGCAGCACAAGCCCAATCACCAGGGTAGCAACGGAGCGTTTTGATTGATTTCAACAGACGCGGTCGCTCGCGACACTGGTCGCCGCATGTCGGGCAAAACTTTGGTAAAGCTTCAAACACGTCTCCCTCGCAGAATTCCGCAGTTTTTGAGCTTCGGGTTGGACGGCCAAAATTGGTTCCCAAAGCTGAGCCTGATTGGAAACTATTAGGGGAGACCCCATTTTGGGCTTCGTTTTTGGAGCTCGAAAATGGGCTCTAGAATGGATCGAAAACCTTTGGGCAAAGACGCTCCCAATTGGATTGGAACTTTGCTCGAAAAACAACCTTGTACAGGCATTTGCATGGCGAACACATGTTTAGCATGTTTGCTCTTGTCTTGAAGACCATGATGAGCGCTTACATCACTAGAGATGCTTTTGGGCATCCTTGAAGAAGTGCGTGTTGCTCTGACTGCACTGTTGCTGTTTTCCACCGACCCTCGCTTCGCTCGTGCCGGTGGGAACAGGCCAAGGGACAGAGTGGCTGTGCACTGCTGTTTGAGTGAGTACAGAAGTCCTGAGAAGTGTTAGGACAGTTGCATGTCATTCCTCCTTTGTTTAGCAAGGTTAAGACGGAATTTGCTGCGCGAGACTCCGCAAGAGACCTTGCTGAAGACTTCGGTGTTTGGCTCAAGCGTGGAGTGAAAAGAGACTTGCTCTGCGTTTTTCACATGGTAGCGGAGCTCTGAGTGCGTTCCTAGTAAAGCCATGGCAGACGTTCCTGTGCCGGAGACCACTGCAGAAGAAGAGTTCGAGCTTTTTGGTCCAGGACCAGCTGCGGCAGCGCCTGAAGCGGCTGCTCAGCAGGGAGCGAATCCGTTTGCTCCTGTCCAAGGTCCGGTTCCTGCTCCTACGCAAGCACAGCCTTCTGTACCAGCGGCAGGTTCGCCGACTGGTGCTACTGTGCCTCCTGTGCAAAGTCCAAAGGCGTCGGCTCCACCTGTTCAGTCTGCAGGTTTTACGCCTGAGCAGATGCCTGGATTCATGATGGAATTGCTTCGTCAGCAAAGAGAGATGATGGCAATGAACCAGCAGCTCGTTGCGTGCTCCGGAGAATGGATCTGGAGGAAGAGAGAAGGAACAAAGCGGAAGAGAAAGTTCACGAGGCAGCTGAAGCGGCCAAGCAGGCAGCAGAGGCAGCTAAGACTCGGGACCCCTTCCAGCCGAGCACTGCTCCCGCGAGCAGTTCTGCCGCGAGTTCGGCAGTTTCTCCGGCAGTTCCGTCTTCCTCTGGGTACTCTGGTGCTGGAGGCCGTGCAGAGAAGTATCTGCCGAACCTTCCGGTGATAGACCATCAAGGCATGGGGAAAGGGCGCATGAAGGAGGTAGAAACTTGGCACTCCTTTATGGAGACGCTGAGTTCCTGGCTTGCCCTGCAGGAAGAAGCGTTTGTTCGGGAACTGCAGCTCTGCATCCCTGTGAAGAAGGAGATTGTGCAAGCTGACTTGAATCCCGAGACTGCAGCGCGTAGCTCCAAGCTGTTCTACTACTTAACGCAGTCCCTCGCCAAGTGGGAGCGGGGAAGCGAGCTCTTGAGGTCCTGCTCGAAGAGGCAGGGGCAGAGCGCCTGCGGCTACGAGGTGATTAGAACGATTACCTCTCAGTACTCCATCGTGTCGCGGATGGAAGCTGTCTTCGTGAGAGAACAGGCTTTGAAGTTGTACCTGCTGACTTTCGCAAGAGGGTTCTGAGATGGCTGGTCGCTGCTCCGTATGTTTGCCGAGAGTTTCTCTTCACTTGTATGAGTCAAAAACATTTTGTTTATGGCGTTGAATGGTGGAAAAGTAGGCCTCCTGGGGAAGACGCACCACCTTAAAAAAAGCGTCAACGCGCCTGGACAGGGGCCTCAGGGGCGGTGTGGAACACCTGTCCAGGCGTCTGTGAGCTGTAGGTACTGTAGGTTGTGTAGGTTTACTAGCTAGTATAGGTGTAGGTTTTGCTTTTATAACTTATATATTGCTTTTCCGGAGGTGGTTAGATCGATTTGTTTTGTGTTGCGGTTGAAGCCAGACTTTGCGGTAGTGCAAGTGCAAGTCAAGCATCCGAGGCTGCAATTTCTCCGAGCTGAGCCGAATCTTGATTCCTGTGTGGCTTTTAAAAACTTAGGCCCTGAAGTGTTTGTGGACCGTGGAGCCGGAAGGACACAAGTCGGTATAGTTGATCACCTACAATCGACACACACCCCAAAAAACCGAGTGTCCTTCCGGCTCCACCTACCAGGGATTCCGACTGTAGCAGGAAGGAAGTAAAAGGGCTACTGAGAGCTTGTTGAAACCTAGGGCCTACGGTAGGGACATCTGCATGCCTTTTATGAAGGAAGCAAGCAGTGCGAGTTACACCTTGCACATTCCATAGCTGAATCGAAGCTCGGCGGGTCAAGTTTTGAAAGGCATCTTTTGTGCCTTGAGCGGCACTGCGGCACGTCAGCTAGCATGGCTTGGGAGTATGCGGTGGTCCCTCACGATTCCATTCAGGAATTCTATCCAGTGTGGCCTTTCTTGGGTTGGCGTGCTGCGAGCACGAGTCTCAGCGATCTTTGGGCGACGGTCCTCCGTAAGGAGGAGGAAGGCATCTATCCATGCTGTATCCGTGGTCTGGGGTTCAGTGCGTCCACCAAGTATTTCTGTTCCCAACGAATGTTTCTTGCAGTGCAGTAACAGTGTAGCATGTCATCATTCCCTTTTACTTTTACATCTTTTGCTTTTGAATACCGGTCCCAGCCCGCAAGTTGGCCCGCGAGATCCCAGGCTCGAGGCTTCACTGCTCATCTACAAGCATACGCAGAATCAGCAGGTCATAGTGGCGAAGCCCATCCGGAAGATCATGGCCCAATTTTTCGTTGAAGCAGCTACTGTTTTCAGTGTGCGGCTGACCTTGCGGTTGGATGCATGCTTCAACAACGGTTCCAGCGAGAGTTGCAGTGTCGAAGTTCTCATGAACACAGATAAGAAAATCGAGGATTTGCGGGACCTCTCCATTTATCATGCTCGGCAGGTGTTTACAGAGCGCGAAGTGCTGTCATCCCAAGACTCCTGGTATTTCTTGGAATGTCTCATGGTCGAGCATAAGAAAGATCGGCTAGGCTACTGGGTTCCCGCAGCAAGGCCTGCGGCCAGGGAGTGATCTGGGAGCTTGGCTGAGCTTGGTCTGGCAGGAAAGAAGAGAATTGCCATCTCTTGTATCTTGGTAGTCTGCAGTGTTTTTTCATGAGCTTGGATTGCACTAGGAAAGTTTGTGAGTCGTGCAAGCAGTGATCCGAATCCTGTGCTCGCTCCTCAAAGGCTTTGATAAATGCGATGTACACGGGTTTGTAGCTGAACTTAGGACTGCATGCAGCTCATGTTCTTGGGATGTGAGCAAAAGGAAGCACTGAAGCACCTGGACAGGCTGGACTTGGCATCAATATGAACCACATGCAACTTCTGACTTCATCATTTGGAGTAAAAGTAGCCACTCTAGAAGCTGATGTGATGGACATAAGTCTTTTCAGTGCGTCCTTTGTCTGAACGGCAACTTGCTGTTCTCAGCTCTGCCAGCGCCGAGTGCCGAACCGAGACCGAGCCTTCAAGCCCTCGAGCAGTTCTTTGTGCGAGCTCTGCACATGTCACTGTGTGTGTGTGTCTGTGTGTAATGTGCATTGCTTCAACGGCATGAACTTCGGAGCAGAAGCTTCTCTGTGGCCGTGTATCGTGTGCACAAGTTTGCACTCCCGGCAACGAAAGAAAAGAAGGACCCAAACGAGTCAACCTGCATCTGCAACAGCTTCAGACCAGAATCCTTTGCTTGTAAACTTTCCCGGCAGCTTATCACAGCATGCATTGCAGAGTGCTGTTGCAGCGCTTTTGCAACATCCATCAGGCCGTTCCGAAGCCGGAGAGGGGGAGTCCGGGGGGGACCAGGGGCTTGGACGGGCTGTGCAAGATGATGGTCGAAGAATGTCTGTGTGCTTGGTGTTGTTGCAGCTCGCTCCTGAGCGCACTCTTCAGCACCCTGTGAATGCTTTGCATGAGACCTGGTTTTCGGACATTGAAGGACCTTTTTGGCAACGGTACAACTGGACTGTGCGAGCAGTGAGCCCATTAACAGATGTGGTATGTGCACCCGACACGGTTGCAAGCAGATATCATGCCCCAGTCATGTTTGCACTTGGCAAGGGTTCCATGCAGGCCATGCAGTCGTCAATCTTGCGCATTTTTCACGAATGGTGTAATGCAGGGGTATACCGTCCAGAGAATGATCGATTGCCACCTGTGCTCTTTGCTATTGGATTGCCGAAAGTTGTGTGCCATTTGATTTTGCAGCGAGTTTTAAATTTTGTGGGAATTTCCATGCGACGAGCTTTGCCTAAAACTTTGCCCCAAGTCTTGGCCAGAGAACTGCAAAAGTTGAAATACCATGCCAAAATGCAAGCCGAGAATAAGCAACTTCAGGCCCTGACATCCCAGCCAGCGGAACCGTCTGCTGGCCTGACTACAGGATCTTTCCAACATCTCGTTGAAACGCTTGACGGATGGAGTGATTTGCTTTGTGCAGCAACCGCTGCAAACCCTGATCGCAGACAGGACGTTGAGCAGGAATTTCACTCGCTTCGTGCTTGGGCTTCCCGCCTGGCATTCGAACTGCATCCGGTGCAAGTAGCAGCTTCAAAGGTAGAGGGTTCTAGGCTGCAACGGGGTCAACTCGGAAAGCTGGTCAGAAAGCGCATGGCCCGCTGGTTTCCAG
Organism: Symbiodinium sp. CCMP2592; assembly: GCA_905221615.1. Lineage (NCBI taxonomy): Eukaryota > Dinophyceae > Suessiales > Symbiodiniaceae > Symbiodinium > Symbiodinium sp. CCMP2592. The sequence goes on from CAJNDT010005982.1 coordinate 104,458, forward strand.
GAAGGTCTAATCCCATGCATGCTGCCGATGATACCACGAAGGATGCTGGCCAGAGGGGTCGGTACACAGCTTGGTTCGCAATTCATGCCGTCATGTTTGCTTCCCATTTGAAGAATTCCAGCACGGTCGATACTGCACTTCGCATGGCTTTGCAGATGGCTTTTCAGAAAGATGTTGCTGCTGATCTTTTGCATATGCTGGAGCACTCTGCAACGCCGTCTGCCGCGACGATGTCTCGATGGCGATTGATTTTCGAGGCAGCGACCTGTCTCCGACTTAGGGAGCTTTTCGAAGGCTACTTTGAGATCTCGCCCGGGCCCCACCCACCCTGCCCACAACCTGAGCCTGAGCCTCAGCAGGAGCTTGCACTTGAACGGTGCAACATAACGTGTCATGCTTTGCTTGATTCCAGTCCGCAAGGCGGGCGGGATTGGCTTCTGTCAGAACTTCAGGTGCTTGGGCACCGAACGTCGCTTGAACAAACGCTGCAGCACTGCTGGAAACTTTGTGCAATTTCAGAGCAGGCTCAAAGCTTCTCAGATCTGGCAGATTGTCCGGAGCTGTTACAGGAATTCCGTGAGCTTTCGGAGGCATTGAACTTGTCTCTCGAGCTGGTGGTCCTGCCGCCGGCTGGCTTAGGACATCAACGGTCAAACTTGCAACACAAGCTACATGCTTTTCTGCACAGTATGTGGCTAGCCAGTGGCAAGTCAATGCGCAAAGTAGTCTCATCCATTTCATCTTTCACGACAGATTTCGGGACGGAGTCTGGGATCTCTAGCATATCAGTGCCCAGCGAGGTTGTCTGCCCGCAATTGTGTGATGCCAGTGATCAGACAGCCTTTCAGACCTTTGATGACCTGGGCTCTGCTGTGGACCCCTGGCCAGAAATCAGCTTTCAGCATTCGCTCCAGGTTCCTGGGGTGCTTCACATCATGCACAACATATGTGCGGATATGTGCGAGCAGCTGCCATCTTTTGCTTCCTTTAAAGTGCATTTGCAGGCCCTGGCCGTGTTTCTTTGCGACCCGCATGTGCGCGAGGGGATGCAGGAACGATGCTTCAGTCAAGGTCAGGCTCGAAATTACAAGGATAGATTCGATTCCTTTTCAGAACGCTTGATCGATTGGCGCTGGCAAAGTCTATCTGATTTCTTGGCTGCAATCGAGCCTCTCGAGGCTCCACTTCGAGAGTGGTGGAATCTGGAGGCTTTCTTGAGGAAGTCGGGAGCTACCCGTGCCATTGCAGGTGTGGCAAATGCGGCCGCAGACGTGCTCGCAGCTGCTGTTGCCGAGGATGGGATTGAGGAGGTTGATGGCCCCGATGCTGAGGGACCAGGTGCTGCTCTTGTGCAGGCGAACCCCGCCGGTAACCCCGCCGGTAACCCCGCCGATCTTGCAGAACATGTTCGTGGATCTGTGCAGGCCAAGAGATTCGATGTTGCCGTTAGGGATGCCAGTGTTTGGGATTACATGTCCATGCTTCGTGCTTTGATGAAAACTCCTGATGAGCTGCTGCAGTGGTTCCAGACATGTCCCTGTCACGTCTCGGAGGTTCATCCTGAGCATCCTTTGTCAGGTCACGCTTGTATCATGAAAGGTAGGCGAGGGCCAGAGATGGCATGTGGTTTCCTACAGCAGTTCGTGCGAAGCAAGTTGGATTCTGCCGACAGATTGTTTGCTCCACAATCAAGTCTGTTCAGCGAGTATGTTGCTGGGTTGCAGCATCTCAGCTTCATGTTGCAGATAAAGTTTGCCCACTGGACTTGCTTGCCATACTCCTTGCTAGGGCTGGCCCATCCTAATGAGAGTCAAGCGCGAGCTGCCGCTCGCCGTGTTCTTGCTGAGTGGGCGAACATGCCCGATGATGACAAAGAAGGGGCCCATGTGCTTTGCAAGTCTTTCTTGTCTGAGAGCGGTCGCATCCGGAGTTCGATTTTGTGTTTTGCTCAGGGAGCTTCCAGAAATGATGCATGTTGCCTTGCTTGGTGCTCACAGATTGCACGCTTGGCCTTCCTTCCGCTGTTGGAGAGAAGCATCGAGGGTCGTCATGCTGTCGTGAAACGAGCTACTGATCGAGCAGCTAATCATTCCGGTGCTTATGTGTCTAGTGCTCTTCGCCTGCCAGTTCTCTTGAAACAAGTGCAGAAGCAACCTGAAATTTTGTTGCAGTTGGCGAATAGTTTCAACAAGGTCAGGCTGCCGTTCTTTGTGTTGACCCATCTTGGTCTTCAGAAGTCTCCTGCTGTCTTGAAGTTGCAAGATCTTCCTGATGAGCAAAGAAAACATGCCATGAGATCTTTTGGCTTTGCTGATCGAGTGATGTTCAGACTGGATGCAGCTTCGCAATACACAGAGTGGGAAGATGTTCTCCTGGGCCCATGCAAAAAAAACCGCAGTCAGAACAAGCTGCCGCTGCATGATGCAGCTTCCAACGAGCTCCAACGGCATTTGGCTTTGGAACACTTCCGTGCAGTCTGCTCTGACAAATCAAATAGTGCTTCGTACTATGCTGCTGTGCTTCCTCTTGCTGCCGGTGCCGTGGGGGCGGGAAGTGAGTTTCCATTTCGTGAAATGTGCACGGCCTTGTCAGCAGCGCAGGGTGTGGATGCAGTCATGGACGGTTCTGGAGAGATTGCTTGTTTTGAACCTGACCCAAGTGCCGAGACCCCTGCGGGGTCATCCTTGCAGCAGTGTGTTTCTCAGGATTTGACGTTGGAAGAAGCCGACAGGGATCATCGTTGTGTCTTGTTCAAGGTTCAGCATTGGAGACCTAGCCTTTTGAAGCAGGTCAAGGGAGCGTGCATGACGTCCTTGCAAGCAGCAGATTTGGCGGTCACGTTGTATCCTTTGTCGGATGTAGGTGCCACTGAGTCAGAAAGAGTCTTGGGCACGACAGGTGTTCCTCGTGGCTCCGGCGAGTCCCTTACAAGGGCCACAGCGCTTGTAAATGAGGCTCTATTCCGATATAAAGTCTTCCGGTTCCAGGATGCTTCTGATGTGCACTTCACTTGGCAGGGCCAATTGCTGCCAGGCTTTAGTCAGGAAGCTATGGACAAAGTTGTCACAGATCTCATGTGTGCAGATGCAACTCCAGAGTCCGGTCGGGTCTTTTCTCTGCCTCCTCCCAGACGTTCTAAAAGGAAACAGGCAGGTGCTGCAGATGGGGTCCTGAAGCAGATGACTGAGCGGGGGTGGCTTGAATTTACTGGTGCAGGTTGGGCTCTGTCACTGGAAGGGATGCACTGGGTTAAGTCTCGAGTTGCCCTCACAAATCCAATTTCCGTCCTGCAATTGCGATTGCTGGACAACAGAGCTGAGTGGACGAGGCTCGAGTGCATGCAATTCCTGCTTGACAAAGGCTGGGTAGCTCTCCTTCACCCCAGGGCGAAACGAGGTCGGCCGCTCACTCTCCAGTTGGCCATGCCTGAACAGGATGTTGACCTTGCCCCTGATGACGGGGGTCGGCCAGGGTGCACATGGTACTTCAAGACATCGCATCCGATGGTCTCGAGAGACTATCTTCAGGCAATGGTCGCAGTCGAGGAGCATCGTCAGGAATTGTTGGCTCTTGGCCTTGAGCATGTTCGGCATGATGCACAGGTGAAGTACTTTCAGTGTTTGATCAGATTGTCTTTGGGGCACGACACTTTGGAGAATTTGAAGGCTCTGGAACCCACTACGAAACGAAAGCGTGTGACAGCTTTTGAATCTCAGTTCGAAGCCCTTGAGCCTGTGCCGGAACCTGACCAACCCTGTGTTGCACTGCAAGACTCAGCGGCTGCCGCCGACGTCGAACATGGAGCATCGAGCCCTGAGGGGGGTGGTGCACTGGACCAGGACGACATTGACGACCTAATGGGTTTTTTTGACGACCATGATGAGGAGCCTGAGCCTCCCGCTGCGAGCAATGCAGCAGACATTTTGTCTCCGGCTTACAATGAAGATGCACCTCGTCATGCTGATGGGGTGGGAGGTCCCGATGCCTTGGTGCCTCCCCCACCGCCGCCACGACCTGAAGCAGCCGCCGCCAAAGCCGGGCTAGCCAGAGCCAAGGAGCGAAGCAGACACGCGAAGACGCATTCTTGGGGTGCATTTTTGATCACGTTCAAGGTTCAAGGCGCCGGGACTGCCAAGGAATCTCATGCCTGGCAGGCTACATGTCCTAAACCGGAACACAACCCGAACAAGCGAACGAAGTGCACCAAAACCATGTCGTTCAAGCCCGGGGACCATGAAGCAGAGCTTAGCACGCTTTGGAGGGTACGGCATTGGTGTAACAGCTGTCATCTCTTCGATGACAAGATTGAGCACCAGGCATACCATCCCCAGCTAAACGAGCTGCCAGAGGAGAGTGCCATAGAGTTGTGCAGGGTGGATGATTTCTTGCCTGTAGTCCCAGCTGCCGCACCTGCCGCGGCTGCACCGGGTGCAGCAGAGTCTGCACATGCTTCTGACGTGTCGGGTTCAATGTCTCCGTCATCCTCCGATTCGTCGTCGTCATCGTCCTCATCTTCTAGTTAGGCAGCTTGTGTAAGTTCCTGGCGATGCTTTGGCCGACCACTCCGGCTGATGTGTGCTCTTCTGAGTTCTGATTCTGATTCAACTTCTGATCGTCGCGACAGTTGTCTTGCAAGGGCATGAGCTCATTCCGTGGTGCTTGCAGTCCTGTTATGCACATGATGCACATGCGCTGTTCTCTGAGCATTCAAGAAGAAACTTTAGGTGCTTGGAACACTTTTGGGCGAAATCTTAACGTGCTCTTTTCTGAAACAGCTTGTTTGCTACATGTGCAAGGCGAACCTGCGGGGACCTTCGGGGACCTTCGGGGACCTTCGGGGAACCTCGGGCAACCTTCGGGGACCTTCGGGGACCTTCGGGGAACCAGCCCAACCTTCGGGGAACTTGGCCGAACCTTCGGGGAACCTGGCCGGTCGTGCTTTCGCAACCCACATCTCGACCCTCCGACTGGTGGGTGCTGGGGACCATAGTACAGGTAACAATAAGGAACAAAGGTTGTTCGAGGCCTGTCCGGGTTTTCCGGGCAAGCTTCGAAATGGGCTCCAACAACCTTCGGGCAACCTTCGGGGACCTTCGGGGAACTTTCGGGGACCTTCGGGGACCTTCGGGGAACCTCGGGCCACCTTCGGGGACCTTCGGGGACCTTCGGGGACCTTCGGGGACCTTCGGGGCCCATCGGGGCCCATCCATGACCGTTCGGGCTCTCAGACCTCCTGTCTCAAAAAAACAGGTTCGGGGCTTTTGCGCCAATTTCTTTTTATGTACCAGGTTCTGCTCGCAATTCTCTCGAAATCTCTTGAAACGTTTGCAACAATGCCGCAAACTCGTAAAGTTTGCTAAAGGCTTCAAATGCTAGTGTCTGATCCCCAAAAGAACCAATCGTTAGGTACTATACATAGTAACACGAAAGCCGCCAGTGTGACGTTGCCATTTATGTGGAAGCTGCACAAGCCTTTCGACTTGCTTTCCGCTGTCGTGATTGAGTGCATGCTTATCATAATCCTTGAACTCTTGCATTCTGGCTTGCTCAGGTGCTTCCCGGGCACCTTTTGCATATCTTCGATGCCGGTGCAGAGCAAGATGTGCAAGAAGCCCGCGGCTAGATCGACCGGAAGGAAACTGCAGGCTTCGGCAGCTGGCAGTACATCAGGGCCAATGGCTCACGCCTCAGCAGCCGCTGAGACTTTTGCGGAGCAGCCGAAGCATGCTCGAGCAGTGGACAAGGAAAGTGCGACTGGCTTTGCGAGAGGCCCGTCCACGCAGAATGATTTGTTCAACAACTGGGCTCAGAAGGCGGCTTTTTCTGTACGCATGGTGCCACGACTGAAACATAGACTCGACCGAATCTTGGCCCGTGGTCCTGTGGTCATCTACAGCGACCACTCCGGCTCCGGCAACGGAGAAGAAGGTCTCCAGGATGTCTTGGAGCAGTGGGTCGAGGCCTCCGACGTCCCCGTGTGTCCTGGGTCGCCCGTGGCTTGGAGTTGCTGTGACCTTTGTCCTGAAGCACAAACAGCGCTGACAAAGACCTCAACATGCAAGCACCTCTTCAACCGGGTCGAGGACTTTGCTGATGATTCTTTGAGGCGAAAGTTGATGAAGAAGCTCCCGAAAGCATCCGACGCGCCGGACAAGAAGTTGCAGAAACTGGAGATGATGTCGAACGAGCTCTCCACCCGAAGCCGGGAATACTTTCCTCCCGGCAGGACAGCTCTGTGCTTAAGGATCGGCGTGCGAGGGTTCCTGTGATTCCTATGAGATTTTCCTCCTGGCAGGACCGCGACGTGCCTATGGAGTGGTGAGAAAGTGCCGGTTATGTCACCGGCGTCTGCGGCCGACGATTCTTTCAGCATTGCTGTATCCGGTACAGCGTGCCAGGATTTTTCTTCGATGAATCGATCTGCCTTGAGAGAGGCAGGCGAAAGTGCTACAGTCTTTGCATATTGGAAAAGCCATGTAAAGGCTTCGGCACACGACGTCATCTTTCACGAAAATGTGATGCGCTTCGAGACCGCGTTGCTTCACGATGCTTTCTCCGACATGCAGCCTGGCTTGATTATGTAGGGAGCAGGGGAGCAACTCATTCATGGGATGTACAACCGAGGTATGACATCTTCGAGTTTACACTCTCGCCGCCGCCCGGCTGCATTATGCGATGTCCTCTGCGAATCCGTCTGCCACATTCTGAATCGCTTGTAGTGTGCATGTCTGAGGATACATGTGGGTTGGCCCATTCGCCGGCCGCGACGCCTCACTGCAATGGTTCGCAAAGACAAATGGTGCTGCTCAGCAAATCAGGCTGAGTTCCTGTCTTTGTTTGGCAGGGAGCCGAGCTTGACCGGCTCAGATCTACTCTGTGCTGATGATGAGACCGTGCAAGAGTACATGTGCGAGAAGCTCAAGCGGAAAGGCCTTTGGGTGACTGGAAACAGGTCGCCGGATCCGAAAATGTGCTTGACGAATGCTCAGCGCCATCGTCTGGAAGACTGTCTTCGAACCCAGGCCGAGGCCGACCCCGCACCCGAGGACTACGTAATGGATGTTACGCAGAATCTTGATTGGACTTCTGTAACACAATACGCGCCGTGCCTTCTGCGGAACAGCCTGCATCTTGTCTTGTACTTGTGATATGGGCCGCCTCTGTGACTCATGTGCAGTCATGTGCAGTTGCAGTGTTTTGCAAATACAGTAAAGAGTCAGCGACCTTGCTTTCTTAGGCTCTGGTTTCACCGAGCTCAGCGTTTCGCCTTGCCGGTGGAGCACTTGGCCATGCAGGGCATTCCAGTGATGAGGCATCTGGATCCAAACCCGGTGCCTGGCGATCGATCCTGGTGCCGCTTTATCGAAAGCAATAAGGTGGCAACTGACCCCGGCCAGGATCGCTTTTGCCTCAGCCTAGCCGGAAACGGAATGCACAGGCCGTTGATGGGCACGTGGATGTGTTACATGCTGTCGACCATCTGCCCACGCCAGCAAGACTTTGTCTTTCAGATGCGGTCGTTCAGCACGAACAGGAGCGACGAAGATAACATGTCGGATGAGGAGTCTTTTGAGTTTTGTACCTGCTGAGCTTGACGCCGTCATGTAGTGGTTGGGTGACTCTTCCCCGTTCAACAGCAGTCATTAGTAATTAGTAATTAGATAATGCAAGGGTTTAATGAAGGTAGTTTTTATCGGGCCCGGGATGTGACTCAAGTTGTGACTCTTGCTGAAATGAATGGGGATTGAGTTATGGTGATATAGTGGTAATGTATGTATGCAGTGATGGACTGGTGATGCATGATGTAATGCTTATATTGAAGCTTGGCGGTGTGCAGGCTCCGGCTCATCTTTGACCGAGTCACGAGACTCACACGGGAGCCGACGCAAAATGTGTCGGTATCAGCAACAACAAAACTCGGGCAACATGGGGCTGTCAAAAGTTGGGAGGTCGTGTGCATTTCATCCAGAGTCTCAGTCAGTTGCTTGGCAGTGTGTTGTGTCCGAAAGTTTTCGAGCCGGTTGATTGTGTCTGTGCGTGCAGGTTTTGAGGTTTTGCAGTGCCGCCCAGCAGGACAGTGACATGAGTGCCACGATGACATGTCTAGAGTCCTGAGACAGAGGCCAGAGGTAGGCAGATTTCGGTGCATTCAAGACTTCGAGCTGTTGCTTGTTGTGCCCGCTTGCGATTTGTCAGTTGCAAAGTGCAACTAACGGCAGATCCTAGCCATGAGCGACTTCCTCTCCGATGACAAATCCGAGTTGTTTGAGGAGGAGCTTGGAGCCTCCTCTGCCCCACCGGTGCCAGAGCCAAAGGCGGCGGCCAAGCGGGCTGCGAAGCAAGAGAGTGGTCCCGATGGGCCGCCTGCGAGCAAACGTCGAGCAAAAGCAAAAGCCAAAGCCGGCACCGACGCCAGCGCCGACAAGGGCTCTCGCGAGTCCTACCACGGCCTGATGTGCACGATGTGCGAAGTCAAGCCATCGTACAAAAAAAATCCGTACTGTAACAACTGCAAATCGGATGTGGACGCGATGCTGAAAGATGCAAAAGTCAATCAGTGGCTTGACAAGTTTGAGGAGTGCAAAAAAAAACCTGCTGTCTTCAGAAAGCTTCTGAGAGATTTCCAAGCCCAATGCCCGAGTCAAGGCCCGGGCAAAAAACGTCCGGTGTACGGCCGGGCGAGGGCCATCGAGACCATAGCACGCGAGATGCTGTCGGACGAAGGCACCAGGTTCATCAAGGCTGATTATTTCCAGTTCGAGCGGCATTACAAGGCGATGCAGCTCGACGGTGATGAGATCAACGAGAAGTGGAAAGCCAGGCTTGCCGATGGCATATGCGACAGAGCTGGAGAAAACGCAGCCTTTCCGGAACGAGTCTTGCTCAAGGTGGAAGACTATATCGACACCAAGAACCGTAAGAGACGCAGCTTGGAGATTCAACGCGAAGGTGCTGCAGACAAAGGACTCTTGGACGATGACAAGGCTGAAGAGACCTTGAGCTCCGGCTTCGACGGCGATTGGAGCTCGCAGTTTTTTGGCCCTGGCGGGGCTGAGATGAAAAGGAGCGAGGCAGCGGCCGCTGCTGCTGACAAAGCTGGTGACCGGAGCAAGCAACGTCGGGCCTCGTTTGGCTCGAACAGTCTGCAGAGTGAGGAGTCAGGCAACGGCGGCTCGGCCGATGCCGTCACTGACTTAATTGTCTCTCGTCTTCGTGCCTACGAGGAAGCGAGGGACTCCTTTCAGAAGATGAAGGCAAGCTTCGTAGAGATCCACAAGAAGGTGTCAGAAGAGGCAGGTTGCCGGTCAAACTTTCGAATCTTTTGCTTCCTCACGCTGTCTTCTGTGTTACGAATTCTGAGTTTCTATCTGGTAGGCTTGCCCTTTCCTGCATACAGGTCGCGCGGAACTATCATTGGTTGGTTGTAGCTGCTAGCTTTGATTTATGAATTTGTGCAGGTGGAAAAGATACAAGATGACCGTGGCCTCATCCCTGAGTACCGAGCAATTGCCACGCAGCGATTGAGGATTGCTGATGCTATGCTTTCGACCGAGAACCCCCCTGAGACCATTGACGCAAAGATCCAGGAGTTGCTGTCGGAACTTCCAATGTCCCCGGTGCCGAATAATTCGCTGCTTGTCTGCGAGAAGAGCCTTGCTGCTGCCATCCAGGGCTTGAAGTCTTGCAAAGCGGTCGACAGTCTGGGCAAAGACATCGAGAACTGCAAGGGCTGCATCCAGGCTTGGTCTGTGCTGGGCCAGTCACTGCAAAGTGCAATGACCGAAACCACGAAAGCGATCAGGGAATGCACGAAAAGGGAGAAGAAGAAGGAGAAGGACGAGCAGAATAAACGCAAAAAGGACGAAGCCAAAGCAAAAAAAGAAGCGGAGGCGGCGCAAAAGAAGCAAGGGCAAGGGCCTGCCGGTCCTGCCGGTGTGGGCGCAGCGTATGACACCTTCTTCGAGAAAATCAGCGACAAGCCGAGGGAGCTCACGGTCTTGACGGCCAAGGGTTTCCTCTCTACGCATGATGATTGCGAGGAGGCCCATGTCATCCGAGCGGCGAAAGCGCCTGGAATCTATGCAAAGAATGCTGCTTTCGACAGCAGGCTGGACATGTTCAAAGAGCAGTTCTCGACCAGCCAGGCCTGCATCTCCACGGGCCGTACCTTCATGAAGATTGGAGAAAGTGGCCGTCTCTTGGTGGACGAGTATGCCGGTTGGGCTGAATGCACCAACCCCGTCAAGCCGGATACAGCGCTCTTCGTGCCCGGCCTCGTGGGCATTTTGAAAGAGAGGGTCTTCTGGTCGATCGTCGAGTCGTGTTCTTTTCGGCATGTCTTTCTTGGCAAACTTGATGTGGTCACGATACCTTTGTGCAAATTGGCGGTCATCTGCAAGGACTGTGAGTGTCCGTGTGTTGTTGTAGCACTATAGGTAGTGCCTGCATGTCTCCAGTATCCTGCGGCCCTGTTGCATTGATAGCTTCCTTCACTGTCAGGAGCTGGGCATCTCCGAGGACATTGGTGCAATTTCTCGCAAGGCCCTCAACGATCTCGACGACAAGCTGATTCAGGTTCTGGTGCTTGAGGGCAAGGCAACCCGGTGCACATTGACCCCGTCGGATATCTTGTACGTGCCGCCGCTTTCAGCTGTGTGGGAGAGGACCTTGGAGGCTCCATGTGCTTACACCAGCTTCAAGTGGCTGCCCGGCGGGACAGAGGAGCTCAGCCTTCGAATCGATCGCTTAATCGCCCTGCCGGGATGGTCGGCAACGGAGTCCTTGACAAAGTCCCTCCAAACATTGCAAAGCATGCAAAAAAGCTGGGAGAAGGCGAAGGCGGCGAATGAGACGGCGGCACGATCGAATGGAGAGCCGAAAGAGGTGGGGGCGCAACGTTGTGTCACATGACGGCAGTGCACGCATGTCGACATTCGCATGCGGAGTTTAACTAAGCTTTGATATCGGAGGAGCTAAGGAGCCAGGGATGATGATAATCCCTATTGAATAAGGAGCTAAAGAGCCGAGGGAACCCCAAAACCACTGGTTAGTTAAGTCCAACCACTTCGCAGGAAGCCGCCGCCAAGGCGGAGTGACGCCTTCCGGTGTCATCAGATGTTGCTTGGAAAAGTTTAAACCTAAACCATGTCATTGTCATTCCTGAGTTTTCAAGTTTTCAGCTTCATCGGTTAGCACGTACCATACAACTCAGCACGAACCCTGACCATGGCATCTCAGGTGGGAAGCTCACTTTTTCATGGCATGATGGGCCTATGCATTCTTCAGTGCTCAGTTTCTTCGGCAAAACACATCGTTCAGCCGTGCTGTCTAAGCCCGCTTTCGAGTGATCATCACGTCAGCCTATCTCAGCTGAGGGTGGCGGGGTGGATATCCGATGAATTATTCCGTGGTCGCTGCACTGCTCCTCATGCTCAGCCCAGCTTCTTGGATTCCGGACGATAGACAAGTTCTGGTTGTAGCCGAGCTGCTCGCCAGTCCGTCTTAAGGCACTGCTCCTCATGCTCAGCCCGGCTTCTTGGATTCCGGACGATAGACAAGTTCTGGTTGTAGCCGAGCTGCTCGCCAGTCCGTCTTAAGGCACGGCCATGAGCCATTGGATGCCATTGGATGCCATTGGATGCTGCTTCTAAAAATTTAAATCGTGTCATGCCTGAGTTTCAGACGTTGCATCCGAGCTCCAGCGGAAGCCCCATCTAAGGTGAGACTGGCGTTTTCGTTGCATGATCGGCCGATGCATTCTTCAGTGCCCAGTTTCTTCGGCAAAATATTGTGAAACCCTAAACTTACCCTGAATCCTATTTACTTTGTCAGCCCCCTTCACCCTGAGTCCTCGAACCGGCGCCCGAGTGACCATCATCTCAGCTCAGGTGGTGTGGATAAACCGATGAATTATTCTTCGGTCGCTGCACTACTCGGCACTCAGCTTCTTGGCTTTCACGCAATAGACATGTTGTAGCTGAGCTGCACACCCATTCATCTTCATGCACATGCACATGGCCTCCCTCCCAGGCGTGGCTTCGTGAATGGATGATGCCTACGTGGGTTCGTCCTTTTGCCACTCGACCTGCCTCAGCCCTAAACCTTAAACCCGGCAGCCCAACTGTTGCTCCCAAATATGAGGTCAGATGGCAGATGGATGATCCGATGAATTATTCGGCTTGAATTATGCTCAGCGAGAAACTCAGAAACTTCCACATCTTGTTTTTCTGGAAAACTCGAAGCCCGAGGCCTTCACAAGCTTGTAAGCCTGGAAAACTAGCCCTTCCAGGTGTGCATCGAGACTCCGACGATCCGTGCTCAGCTCCTCGGGCTGTGGAAATTTGTGACTATTCTGCTTTGTAGGTTAAGGAAGAACCTCCAGCTACTTTTAACCTTGAAACCTCCAACCTCAGGTGGATGATGCGGATTGGCGGATTTTTCAACGATGCTTTCTTCAGCTTCTTGGACTTTGAAGTGGACTTGAGCAGGGGCATATGTTGCATAACCAGTTTGGCATTCGTGGTCGCATCTCAGGTCTTTCACCCGGTGGCGTTCAGCTCGTGCAGGTGTTTCTGGGACTATCGTAAAACCTTTGGAGGGGCAATATAGAGGGTTTAGGTAGGAATTAAGGGTTACCCTGGGCCTTCGGTGCGATGATCCCTAGTTTGCTCTTGACTTTCGACAAGTACTCCATCAGGACCCCAGGGTCAAGAGCACCTGATGGAGGCAGCTAGGGGGAGCACCGAAGTGGTGAGCCGAACACGGCAATGTAGATATATAGGCGACCGCAACATGGCTTTGAAACACAACTGCCAACTGCAAAATAGATCAGCTACAACCCGTTTGATTTGAACTCGAACTTCTCAACCCGGCTCGTCCGCAACACATGAAAGCAACCAACCTGCATCTGTTTCTGCAAAACGGCTTAAAGCACACAAACCCACACATACAACAAATCATAGTCCGTCGTGTTGGTGGTGAGTTTTGGGGGGCTGGAAGCGACACGCCTTGTGAAATTCGGCAGTTGTACCAGCACGTTGGGCATCTGAAGAGGCCCACCGACTTGATTCGACATCTTGAGGATTCGTTTTCGAAGTCTGAAGCGAAGCTGAGCAACTTTCCGGAGCTTCAGTTGTCTGAGGCTGACCGCTGCTCTGTCCTTTTGCAGAGCTTGGGTGCAGAAGTGCGTCAGTACGTGGTACTGCACGGGTCCAGCTCGAACTGGGAAGCTCTTCGAAGGACGCTGACTTACTACGAGGAGCAGCTGCGACTGTGTGAGGCCCCTGGGTCTTCGGGCCGAGCCTTGCAGGAGAAGCTTTGCGACTACTGCGGGAAGAAGGGACACACAGCCGACAAGTGTTGGCAGCGCCAAAAGGAAGAACGTGAACGCGGTGGTGCTCCGAAGGGCAAAGGGAAAGGAGACAAAGGAAAGCCGAAAGGCAAAGGCGACCAGACTCCCAAGGGATCTGGTACGCCCCGTGGTTCCGAGAAGGGCAAGGGCGACAGAGGAAAAGGCGACAAAGGAAAGGACAAAGGCAAGAAGCAGAAGAAAAAGAAGAAGGGACAGCCTGGAAAGGGACGCTCCTTGACAGAGCCGGAGTCCGAGGCCGAGTCGGGAGGAAGCGCCACAGTGATGGCGATGAGGTTTTCCTGTCCTGGGCGTGGTTCTTCGGAGCCCTCTTCTTCGGAACGCCGTGTTCTGAGCCAGCCTGAGAGACCTGAGCCGTCCGCCCTTGTAGTTCCGAAGCCGGGTGCAGGACCCGAAGGGTCGCCTGGGTCTGAGAGTCGAGGTTCTGAGTCTATGGGCTCCTTAGGATCCCGTGTGTTGAAGCACGGCGACGTAGCTCATGTCTGCAAGGCCCTCGAGACTACTCCTGGGGACCTGTGGCTAGTCGATAGTGGAGCCACCTGCCACATTGTTTCAGACAAACATCTCTCAGGATTTCGTGTTGTCAAGAAGTACGACCGAACGGCCAATCTGTTCAACGCCTCGGGTGGTGCGATCGTCGTGTCGGGGGTTGTCGACCTTGAGGTTCATTTTGGTGATGTTTTCCTGAGGTTGGAAGAGGTCTTGGTGGCGGATGTTGGGTTCAACGTTGTTTCGCCTTGGACCGGGTCGGAACGGGGCTGGAAAACCTATCTAGCCAAATCGGGATCACGATTGTACAAAGGAAACGGAAAGAAGAGCATCAAGCTGATGGGCGCTTCGCGCGCCTGGTGGGCTCTGAGCGGGAGGTCCAAGGGCCGAGGGAAAGAGAATTCTTCCAGACGCCCCCCGAAAGGGATCGAGGATATGGAGATAGATGCCTTGAAGGACCGCGACCTGCTAGGATCGAGCAAGGAGTCCACCGCAGGACCCCAGAAGCCTGGAGAAGGAATCCTGAAGAAAGGAAGAAAGACTTCGGAAGAAGACGAGTCTGGCCGCCACGCTTTGGCTGCCACTCCTTTTGGGTTTCTGCTTCGGGGTCTTAGGGCGGAAGTTGCTCCAAGAGCGCCTGCACCACGGGAGATTGAGCTTTGTGATTTTCTAGAAGAGTCTAGTGACTTTAGGCAGGGCACGGCGCTTGATTTTAGGAAACAGTTGCATGCTGGCATGTCGCGTGATTTTAGGAAACAGTCGCATGTTGGCATGGCTCTTGATTTTAGGAAACAGTCGCATGTTGGCATGGTGCTTTGCATGTTTTTGGCATGTTTTTCCATGGTTTTGCGATGGCATGTTTTCATGATGGACATGGTTGTGCAAACGCAGTGGGTTTTTGCTGCTGTGCTCAAGCGGGCTTTTACCCTTACGGTTTTTGCAGAAAGACTCGGCATACGCCTCTTTTTCCTGCTATGGGAAACTATCTGGGCGGATCAAAGCCAGAATGCGAGTGCCGGTGCGAAGTGTGCGGAAAGCAGGTCTGCGTCAGACGCAAACCTGCGCACACCCATCATTATTGTTGGGCCTGCATTCAACACTGGTCTGGGTTGCAATGGCTACGTGCCCACGACGAAGTTCCAGATTCGCAGTATGCTGAGAGCGATGCTGATGGTAGCATTGCAGCTGGTTGGGTCTTGCTTGATGGCAAGTGAAGAAAACAGACCCTTCAGCCACAAGAGGGTAGAAAAAGGGTTGCGAAAGCAGTTGCCTGAGCTTAGGAAGCAGCGGCATGAGCCTAGGAAGCAGATGCGTGAGCCTAGGAAGCAGATGCGTGAGCCTAGGAAACAGCTGCGTGAACCTAGGAAACAGTGGCATGTTGGCATGCTTGGCTTGATTTTTCAAACGCTGATGTTGCCGAATGTTTGCGCTAGCACTGCGCACGATTCATCTGCAGCCGTTTTTCTCTTTGGTGAAGAGAGGTCTCCCTTTGGAGATCATAATGGACGGTGCCAGCGGGGACGAGTTTACCCCGAGTGTTGCTTTGAGCAGCCCAGGCTCTCCTGGGAAACCGCCTACTCCACCGGCTTTGGAGAGCCCCTCTTTCGAACTACCGGGGGTCGAGCCGCCGGGTGGGGGACCATCGTCGCCGGTGGCGGTCTACCCGTCGCCAGTGGTGACGGAAGCAGCGGAGAGCTCTGCAGATGGCCCTTCGCAGGCAGATGCGGCTGGAAGCCCTGTGGAGGAGAATACTGCGAGGAGTCCGCCGAAGGCGGATATTGCAGAGAGCCCTTTGTTCTCAGAGAGCGAAGGGGAGGAGAGTTGGGGCCAAAAGTGGCCGAATCCCTCGAAGCGCCTGCGCGCTGGGGTTCGTTCAGAGGTCGAGGGGCCTACGCCGCCGCGGGTTGGAATCCCGGCGAACATCTCGCCGGGCTCGCTGAGCCCTCCGTTTGGTGCTGTTCAGATGGATGTGGGAACCCAACTCCTCCTGAGAGCGTTGAGGCTGGAGGCTGGCCGCAGATGGGAGCATGCGGAAACACTGGGCCTTGCAAAGGTCTCGGTCGACTCTACCGAGCTTATTCCGTTGCTCTCGCATTTGGCGGGGATTCCAGCGAACATGAACGATGCCTACGATGCCCCATCCCTGGCGTTCTGTGCTCCAGGCCACGCCTTGAGAGCACTTTGCTCTCCGACGGCGACAATGCTCGGTCCGATAGGCCTGCCCGACCTAGAGCATCCAGCTGCTCAGAGGAGCCAGTGAGGGTTTCGAGGCCGAAGATGGTGGAATCGGAAGCCCAATGTATCATTGGGCAGCAGGAATGGGAGGTTTGGTTGGGACGTTGCCTAGAGGGCAAGAGCCTAGCAGAGTACGGGCTTCATATGGAAGACGTGGAGTTCGCTGTCAGGGTTACCGAACTTCTGGAGGCTCCACGGGCCGCTCGGGCAGCGTGGAAACGAAGGTTCCAGGAACCCAACCCTGTGTCTATGTTACACTATATCTTCCATTGTCGAGCTGTACTGCAAACCTATTTGGCTACGCCTGCTGGATACAGGGGACTGGTGGGAGCGCGGGCGAGTCTGCTCGTAAAGGTGACCCAGTCTGTCACCTCGCTCGAGCTCAAAACGGCTTGGGCATACCTAGATTCGGGCATATATCTCCGTGTTGCCCGATATTACAGGCGAAAACGAGAGGAGGAGCGCCTCCACGAGGCCCGGGAATCCATGCGAGCGGCAAGGGCCAAATCGGCAGCGATCCCTCAGGGCGGTGTTGTGGACACCACCTCTTCGAGCTCCGACGAGGAGTCTTTGCTCCTTGGAGAAGGAGAAGTTACGGCGCTGAACAGGGCCCAGGGCCAAGAAGATTTATCCGACATCGCCATATGGCGCACGTTGGAAGAACTTACAGGCCAGAGGCTGTCCCAATTGGATGGCTTCGTTGGGGCCGACGAGGGAAATCAGCCCGCCGAGGCGGGACAGCCGGCACCGCCGAGCCCGGCTTCCTCGATGCCACCTGGAGAACTGGTGGCTACTGCATTCAATCTCCCGAGGGTCTCAGCACCTACGCTTCCGGAGGGGATGCAGAGGGAGGACTATCAAAGACACGGCGTGAACATCCCGCCGTCGGTTCCAAAAAGATCTCGGCTACCAACGCCTCCGAGAGCTATGAGTGCTTCTGCCACAGGACAGACTGCCCAGGAACGGGCATTTGTGCTCAGCCCGCCATCTTTAAGCCACAGTCAAGTGACTGCGCAGGTGAGGCAAGCCCTCGAAGAGGGCCAGAGGCTTTTGGAGTGACTCTGCGGCGATCCGCACCGAGGGGTTGGAGTTCAAAAGTTTTTTCTTGCGAGCACGTTTTGCAACAGCACGCTTTACAGCAGCACACTTTGCAGCAGCACGTTTTGCAGCAGCATGTTGTGTGGCATGAGCGTTGGCATGGTCTGTGGCATGTTGCGTTTGCTCGAAAACCAACCCAACGTACCTCGAACCCTCCTACCTTCGAAACCCGCACCTTTAAAACCACGGCCGCTTTCAGGAATGGTTTCACGCCAGGACTGGATCTTGGTATCATCGTGCTCCTCCTGACGGTCTACAGCCTCCTGTGTGGTATAGCTTTGTGGGTTTCTTCAGGGTTACTTCGGTGTTTCAGGAAAGTGGTTTCGCGAAAGAGGCCACGGAAGTTCTATAGGGTGTTTTCTAGAAAACGCGGAAGCTACTTTAGGATTAAGCTGCGGGACCGTTGGGCCCGCGTCGAGGTGAGTAGGAAACTTCTTTTGAGTCGTGAGGTGACAGGTTTTGGGCAGCGCGTTTGTGATCATGTCTGTGAAAACTTAAAGTGCGCATGTTGCGGCATGTTTGGCATGCTTTGTGCCGGAGATGATGAACCGGCCCCGGCAAAGAAGACGGAACAAGTTGAGCACGTGCTCCGAGCCGTGCGCTTTAGAGGTTTACCGTCGCCGGGGACCGGTACACGTTCTGATCCGTTTGACTTAGACCCCGAACCTTCCTCGAGACCTGCTCCCGAAACTTCCTTAAAACCTGAAGCTTCTAGTCGTAATCCTTTAGATCCTGAAGGAATCTTTGATGAGGACCCTGAACCGTTAGGATCTGCCCCTGGCTCTTCCAAGAAACCTCGAAAAGAAAAGGGTCCAACACCACCTGACGACCCGGTTGGACCTGAGGACGAGGAGGACCTGAGGGTTCCTCTTTCTTCTGTTTCGTTGTATAATCATCGGAGCCGAGGGCATTTTCCGTTTGATTCCAATTGTGAAGCGTGTTGTTCTTCGAAAGGGCGCGTTCCGGCGCGTCGCTTAAGGAGGAAGCTTCAGAGAGAGAACCAGACCATCGGTCTTGATTTCTTCTATTTCGGAAAACTGAGGGTACTCTTGATGATGCACCTCGGTTCTAAGTATACTGTCTCTCTTCCTGCGATGCACCTCGATGACCCTGACTTGCTCCACAACATCAACCGTGTGATTCGCGAAATGGGATTAGTCGGTAAAGCGGTTACATTTCGGATGGACCAAGAAGCGGCTCTTGGAGCCCTTGCCGAGAAACTCACCAAGTGCGATAGCAGCCCTGCCAGCGCAACATTGATTGACGTGGTTCCGGGGTATCGGCCCCAGTCGAAAGGATCGATTGAGCGGCAGGTTGAAACTATGAAGCAGGGTTTCTGGTCTGTTTGGTTGGACCTGGAGAAAGAGGTTGCTAAGGTGAAGCAGGAAACGGAAGCCGTTGAGCTTGGGAAGTATCAGTTACCTTTGGGAGGTTTGCTTTGGCAAGCCTGTGTTTTCTATGTTGCTAGGTGCTATAACCTCTGGTGTACCAGCGTCGGGGATTCGAGCACTAGCATAGATCGACTGCATGAGGAGATTGTGAACCGAACTCGGACGAGACCGTTCGGGTGTCTGGTTCAAGCTCAGGTCAGTAAGTCCAAGGCGCACCATGATAAGTTCAGGGGCGCCCGGACCGTGAAAGCGGTTTATCTGGGACCGGTGCACGCCAAAGGTGGCGGCATCTTTGCCGTCCCTATCGGAAGCAGGGAAATAGATATATTCCCCGTCGCCAGAATGATTCAGGGAGGTGACATCTACGATGCCAAGACCCTGGAAGAGCTATCTTTAGCTAAGCCTCTTCTGCAGGACACTGAGGACCCCGAGAGGCCCATACTGTTTGATCCTTTGGAGGCTCCTGGTGATGATGCTCCCGATGAGGGGGCTGGTGCGGGAATGGATGAAGATGGTGATGAAGAGATGATTGAAGATGAGCTTGCTGACTATTCTCCGTCGGAAGCGCCTGAGAACCAGGAGGTTGTGAACGATGAGGGGGATATGGAAATAGACTGGCTCACGAATCACTATCTTGAGTCCCTGTTTCGAGGGCCTGACCTGCGAGCCACCTCCGCTGCAGTTGCAAAGTCGTTTGATTTGAAGTTTGGGGGTACGAAGATAAGGTGTGCTGTTCCCCAGAACGCTGTGTCTGAGACTTCGGGAGAGAAGCTAGAACCCGACCTCCTTTACACATCAATGAAGCTTGAGTTGGAAGAGTTGGAGTCCTTCAAGGTTGGGGAAGTGATCCCTGAGCGCGAAGCTCGCCGTCTTGCTAAGGAAAACGGCAGGCGAGTTTTGACTAGCAGGTGGGTCAACACGGTCAAGAAGAAGGGACTGTATAGATCTAGGCTAGTCGTGCGGGATTATGCCTCTATGGGAGGCACCACCTTGAGTGAGGGAATTTACTCTCCTACTACTTCATTGGAGGGTCTGAGATTGCTTCTGTCAATGCTCTGCCGACGTGGCAGTGTGTTGTCCTGCGATGTCTCGGTAGCGTTCATGCATGCTCCCGTAGCGAGGGCAGAATTCGTAGAGTTGCCGAATAATGTGAGCACCCAGGGGACTGGGGAACGAGTTTTCGTCAAATTGCGTAAAGCGATGAACGGATTGCGGTCTGCTCCATTATCTTGGTATTGCGAGTTGGCTGAATACTTGCGCTCTCAGAACTTCGAAGCAAGTTTGGACCCCACTATATTCCGTCGTCTTACGAGGAAGGGTTTGACGATTGTGTTGTTTTATGTGGATGACTTGCTGATCTATAGTGAAGATGAAGCTGAAGGGCGCCGGTTCTACGAGGAGTTGCGTAAAAGATACAAACTGAAACTTACGGGCGAGTTGATTCAAGATTGCCCCGGGGAAGTCTCGTTTCTCGGTCGGCGGATCTTTCGCCGTAAGAAAGGGGAACGTACGGTGTATTTCGGGCTAGACGAACAGTACCTGAGTTCCTGTTGCGAGGAGTACGGAATCACCAAACCTGCACCAAAGCTCCCTTCCCTTGAACGCCGCTATGCTGAGTTGCTGAAGAAAGGCCAGACTGAGCTGATCAGTCCAGCTGCTCACGAAAGGTACAGAAGGACTCTGGGCCGTTTGGCCTGGGCGGCTCTGTCACGACCAGACCTGCAGTTTGTGTGTGGGTTTCTGGGCCGCCACCAAGCAGCTCCTGACGAAGCTGCCGAGACCTGTATGAGGGATGTCCTTCGTTGGGTCAAGGGTCTTCCGCACAAGGTCCAGAGGTTTCCGAGCAAAAGGGAGATCTTGGAAGATGATGCGGACCCTGCCTCTGTATCTTGTTTTACGGACGCGAGCTGGAGTCTGAATTCGGTAAGCGGCGGGATCATTACGTGGGAGAACTGTTCCCTGAAAAGCTTCAGCAGGAAACAAACGACTACCGCACTCTCCAGTGCGGAAGCAGAACTCGCTGCACTCACAGAGGTTGCTCGTGAAGGGTTGTACATTGCTTTGCTTGTGGAGACCATCCGCGAGGGTATGCCGAAAGACAGGGAAACCGGTTATTATGTTCTTAAGGGATATTCTGATTCCGAATCGGCGGTTTGTATATCAAAGATGCAGACCCTCCTGAGGAAAGTGAGGCACATCGAACTGCGTGCCGCATTCCTTCAGGAGCTGGTGGCCAGGGGTCGTTTTACTATAGAACACATACCGGGAGTGATAAACCCTGCGGACGCCCTCACGAAGAGTCCCACCAACGAAAGTTTGGCTAGTTTGTACGATGCCTCTGGCCTTGTGGATGAACCGAAGGCCTGGGAGAGTGAGCCTACTGAGGTGCACGTGTCTTTTGAAGAGCCCAATGAAAACGAACGTTTTACTCCGTCTGTTCCGCCTTCCTGGAAAGCCGCTGCTTTGAAGCTAGCTCGTGGTGAAGCTAAGTACGTAGTGGTTGAACTGTGTTGTGAAGAAGGAAGTGCGTTGTCCAAAGCCTGCTCGAAGGTCCCCGAGATCGCCTACTTTGGGGTGACTAAGGAAGTTGATCTTCTGAGCTATAATGGCTTGTGTCTTCTGAGAGAGGTTTTCGGAGTCGTAGCTGAAGGTGAGGTCAAGGTGTATGCTCACTTGTCTACTCCGTGCTCTGCTGGGTGTGGTTTAAGGCACCTGAGGTTTAAGAAGGGAGGAAAGGCCCTGGAGAAGTGGAGAGCGGCTCTGGCCGTTCACAAGAGGTCCTGGAAAAGGATCGAGAAGCTGTTGGAGCCTTACGTGGGCTCCCCGAACCTTCTGCTTTCTCACGAGTGGCCTGAGAGGTCAGGACTGTGGGATGAGACTGTGTTTAAGAGGGTTTCTAAGAAGCTTCGTTTGGATCAGGGTTGCCTTGTGGATCGTTGTTGCTTTGAAAAGGGTGACCAACGACCTTGGAAAAGATGGTGGTTTGTGTCCAACCGCACAGAGTTTGTGTGGGGACTTTCTTCTCAGTGCTCTGAGGGACACGGCCACTACTACCTTCCTCTTCCTGAGTCAGGTGTGTATCCAGCGGGTTTAGGATTCGCTCTCCTGAAGAACGCGAAGAAGACTTTTGAGGAGAAGTGAAGAGGACTCTCGGGCATGAGGGGGTGTGAAAAGTTTGCTCTGGCTCAAGTTTTCGGCTCAGACGTTGCAGTGCCGTCGTGGCCAGCCTTGGGGCCTACTTCTCTAGAGGTTCCAAAGAGGCCCCAAACCCAACCTGGTAACGGTCGTAGGCCTGACAGCAGGCAAGGGTTTGGTGGGCGGCCCGGTAGGCTGTTCACTGCACGATCTGAGTGAGGTCGATCCTCCTCTTGCCGTGTGCACTTCTAGAGCTTGGAAGTGGGCACCACTCCTTGCTTGTTTCCTGCAGCCACTACTCTGGTAGTGGTTTCCACACCAGCTTGCAGCCATGCCGCGCACTCCCAAGTGGATCCCGTGCGCTTGTGGGTACCACTGGGCCTGGAAACGCCAGGTTGAGTCAGGGGAAAATACCCACTGTGCGTACTGCGGCAGAAACTGGCAGAAGCAGCTGGCCAAGCAGCAAGCAAACAAGGAAGCCCGGGCCGAGAACTCCCAGAGCCCCCGAGCTGTCTGGGAGGACGGTCGCACCAAAGGCAAGGGAAAAGGAGAGGGAAAGGGTTCTAAGAACCTTCCAGGTGGCAAAGTCGGCGCGGTGCTTGCGGGTCTTTGGAAAGACCTGCCAGAGGCTGCCCAGAAAGCCTTTCAGGAGGTCGGGTACAGCCCACCTCGGCCGAAAGGGCCACCGCCACCCCCGCCAGGACTGGACCTCCAGTCCCTCCTTAAGGGTAGGATGACCGAGAAGGAGTACAACGCTGCCAGGGCCGTGGTCTACGCGGGGGCAGGGCTCCACGTCCAGACCCTTTTGGAGGCCGCGGGGATCCCCCCTCCACCAGATGAGGACCTCGACCGGCCGGAGCCCACGCCCCAAGAGAAGCTGACCAGGTGTGTCAGTGACTTCAAGAAGGCCACCAACCAGATGAAGAATCTGGTGGAGAAGAAGGCCAAGCTCCAGGCCCGAGCGGACAAGCTCAAGCAGGAGCTGGAAAAGCTCATTGGGGACGTGGACCAGGTCGACAAGGACATCAAGGCCAAGGATGTCGAGATCCAGGAGACGGCCAAGGCTTTCAAAGAGATGACGGCGGACTCCACCAGCACCGCCTTCAGCGCCTTGGAGGCGGTCCTTTCGGAGGCTGGTCATGAGCTCAATGAAGCCACCCGCGCCAAAATGAAGGCTGCCTTGGTCGGGAAGGAGGACCTCCCCCCGGACCCCTTCATCGTGGGTTTCCGAGGGCATGATGAGTACTTCCCTCGAGAGATGCCCCCCATGTACGGGCCTGCCCGCACCGATCCGCATGGGAAGCGCCCCACACCTTTGGAAGGGACGAAGCCAGAGGGAGCTGCGGGCAGCGACAACCCCGAATAGGGGCGCCTAGGCCAGGGGAACCCTGCCTTCCCCCTGGCCCTTTCTGGGCCACGGGCCCCCAGGCAGATTTTGCAAGGGCAGCCGCCCAATCAGGCCCTTCTCCGACCGTCAATGGAGGTTTTGCAGGCCTTTTCCAGCAACCAACTTGCTCTTTTACCGAGGGGGAGTGGTTCGCCACCCCACCGTGGCCAGGGTTCACACAAGCGTAGAGTTTTTTGCAAGTTTTGCAAGTGTGATCTGCATGATTTAGGCAGCACTCACCTGTTTTGCGCGCGATGCAAAGTCTTTCACAAAACCCCGGCGGCGCTGCGTTGGGAGCCAGCGCCGGCCCGAGGTGTTAAGGCGCCCTACCAGCCTCTTTCCCTGAGGCCTGGGCACGGCCTTTCGATTAGGGGTAGTGAGCTTTCCACCCCTTTTCTTCAACCCTGGTGTCGCAGGGTGTCCTCACGCCAACGTGTTCGGACAACCAGAGCGCCCAGGATTTCCCCAGGCTCTCTGGGCCAAAATTTTTTCCAATTGGATGGGCCTTGGACCCTGAGCAGGAGCTCCCTGCCCCAAGTGGTGCCTTGGAGGTGCTGCCAAGGGGCAAAGGGGAACCTATGGGTTCGGGGTTCACCCCACCCGCCAGGCCTGTGCTGTGCCTGGCCAAGGCCCTAGGCATCAGCCCGTCTCGCGGGGTCCGCAGCATTGCCCACGGCCCACGTGGGCGGCGTAAAGTGCAACAGGACTTCCTCTGGGAGTCCACTCGAAAACATCGTGCGGCCCACCGGGCTAGGAGGCAGCAACTGGCCAATTCTCTTTTCTGGCAATCCTGGCCTCCCGGTCCTGAGCCGTCCAGCGCCAGACCGAAGGAACAGGGCTCCACATCGCCTCCTTCCCCCCCTGGTGGCGCAGGGCGGCGGCCCCTTACCCCCCTCGGTCGGTCTCCTCCGAGACTCAGAAAGCGAAGGCCTAGCACTCGGGGGAAAGCGGGCAAGCCCCTCCCTGACCTCGAGCCTAAGGCAAATCCAGTTCAGGCCCTTGCTGCAGGGCTCGCAGATGAGCTTCGGGCGCACAATGACTGGAACAAGTCCGAACCCCAGGCTCTAGCCCTTGCTGAGGCCCTGGAAGGAGCCGATGAGGCCAGCTTGGGTTACCGGGTCTCATATGAGATCCTCGAGGCCATGCAAGGCCACTCGTGGCTGGACCCCCTCACCGCCGCGGCTTTCCTGGACGACCTCGCGGCTCAGGGGCACCAGGGATGTCAGGAGTCTGTTGTGTTTGTCAGTGCCAACATCACAACGTGGACTCCGGATATTCTCAAATGGCACCAGCCACAAAAAGGGCCCCTTCTCATCCAGGAGCTGCACTTGGGAGATGAAGGTGCCAAAAAACTGCGCATAGAGGCTTTGGCAAGAGGGTACCATACTTTCCTCCCCCCTGTCGAGGGCCCCAGACCCACCAAAGGGGGACTGGCCACACTTGTGCCCATCCATCAACAGGGACGTTTCAGAGGAGGGTACCTCTCTGACGAAGGGATCGGCTTTTTGTTGGTCGAACTCCCCAGGGTTCGCCATTCTATCCTGTTGGTCAACCTGTACCTCAAATCAGGTGTTGGCATCACTGGGGCGCCCAACCCGGAAGTCCTCGCCCGACTGAAGCCCCTCCTGCGCCAAAATTCCAACTGGATTGTGGTTGGGGACTGGAATTTCCCATCGCAGGAGCTGGCTGAGACCACCCTGCCAGAGGCCTTTCGTGGGCGAATCGTCGCCCCACCGGAGGCGACGATAACTACAGGTAACTGTCTTGATTTCGCCCTGGTCTCCACCAGTGTCGCTTCCCTGTTTACCTGTGCTGCCAGTTGGCAAGTGCCCTTCCGGCCTCACGCGGCCCTGGAGTGCTGTTTTAATACCCCCGGGGGCCAAGTCGCCTTGAGGCAACTCCCAGCGTTTCCTGGGGTGCTCAAAACAGCCAGCACTGATCCCCAAACCGGGGCCACTGGTCGGACTGACAGCCTCACCCAGGACTCGACCTTGTCTCAGCTAACCCCCGGTGGCGGCCCTTTGCTTGGTGCTTTCGGGTCGGAGGTGATCCAGGGCACTCTGGCCAATCGCCAATTTGCCGAACTCACCCACCGGTTCGCGGTGGAACACTTCACCAAACCCGGCGGGCGTGGGTGCACCCGGCCCTTCGTGTACAAACCCCTCATGCAGCCGAAGGAGGGCTATCCGTGGTACGGCAAGGAGGCGGCCTGGTGGCAAAAACTGCAACTTGCCTGGGACAACCCAGGCACCAGCAGAGCCCGCTTCGAGGCCCTTCGGCGGTGCTTTCCTTCGTCGTGCGCGGAGGTGCTTCAGGCCAAACTTGAGAGTGCAGGCCTTTCTGGCCTCAGTCCGGAAGAGGTGCTCTGCAACGGGGAAACCAAAGGTGACTCCCGGGCTGGGATCCGCGCTGTTGTCAGGAGCATGTGCCAGGCCGCCATCGAAGAGTCCAGGTCGCGCGAGACACGGGACTACCAGGAGTGGCTTACTGGGGCCTCTGTGAAAGGCCTCCGGCCGCTCTTCCGTACGGTCAAAAAGCAGGAGGTTGAGGTTGCCCGCCCATTCGTGGACGAACCGGCTGAAGCCCGGCCCTACCTCCGACTGCAGCAGTGGGCTCGTCTTTGGGAGTCGAAGGGCCAGCCTCCTCCTCCCATCCAGGGCCTTAAAGAACGGGCAATTGCTCAAGCCCAGAGACTCCCGGCCGTCACTGGGGAAGAGTTCCAGCGGCTCATTCGCCGCCTGCCTTTAAAAGCGGCGGGTGTGGATGGCTGGTCCCTTGAGCTGCTCAAAGCCCTGACACCGGGTGAGGTTTCCTCCCTGGCTTCGTTTTGGAGGGAAATCGAAACCACGGGAGAGGTGCCACAGCAGATGACCTTCACCATCTTCACAATGCTCGCTAAAAACGAGAAAATCGAAAGACCGATTGGTTTGATGTCTTCGCTCCTGAAGCTCGGAATGAAGGCCAGGTGGCACCTAGTTGAAGCGTGGCTTCGCGACTACCGCGCTGAGCTTTGGTGGGACTGCGCTTTGCCGGAGCGCTCCACCTATGACGCCTCGCTCCGGAGAGGCGTCTGCTACGAGGCCGCGCGCGTCGACGGTCTCCATCGGTGCTCTTTGTTTGTCGACTTGAGTACCTTTTATGAGACCGTGGTTCACTCCACTCTCTGT
The DNA here is from genome assembly GCA_905221615.1 of Symbiodinium sp. CCMP2592. Lineage (NCBI taxonomy): Eukaryota > Dinophyceae > Suessiales > Symbiodiniaceae > Symbiodinium > Symbiodinium sp. CCMP2592. The sequence continues at coordinate 130,729 of CAJNDT010005982.1, forward strand.
GACGCCGCGCTCACTGCCGGATTCCCGGATCTTTTGCTTTTCCTCGCTATGGAATCGTATCGTGGCGGCAGAGTGATCCTTTCCGACGAAGTCGCGTCGCCCGTAGCTTTCGCTCGCCGCGGAATTATAGCGGGCTGCCCTTTAGCCCCTACCCTGAGTAAACTCGCTGTGGGCGAGCCGATTCGGCAGTGTTGCTCTGGACCGCATGTCAACCACGTAGATACGTGGATAGACGACATCACGGTAGATACTGAACATCACAGCCCGGACCAAGCAGCGAACTCAGTCATTAGGGTTTTCAGACGGCTGCATGCCTCGCTTTCTGCCGCCGGGTACCAGGTCTCTATCGGCAAGACTTATTTCCTGGCGAGCAGTTCCCAAGCTGAGCGCGCCCTGCGGCGAAAGTTGGGAGAGGGTGACCCCCCCATCCAGAGTGTTGCCAAAGACCTGGGGATGACGCTATCAGCTGGCAGGAGACGGTGTACTCGCCTCTCCACGGCGCGGCGGACCAAAGCCAATGCCAGACTGGGCAAGCTTCGCAGCCTTAAGGTCCGCAACATTAAGGCCAGCAGCCGGGTGTTTTCCATGTCCGTGCTGGCATCGGGGATCTGGGGGCACCAGGCCCACGGGGTGAGCCCCAAAACCATGAAATCGGTGCGTTTCCAAGCTGCCGCCATCACCGGCAAGGTTGGCACGGGCAGCGTTGAAATCGCGCTGGAACTTGGTGCCTGGCTGGTCAAGGACCCCCGGGTGGCAGTGGTCACCCAACACTTCAAGGCTCTCTGTCGGGTGATGGTCCGCCTCCCTGACCGCGAGCAGCTGGAGCGAACGTGGGCGCAGCTCACTACCCAGCTCCAAAGGAAAGACAGATGGCGAGTGGTCTGTGGACCGCTGGGGGCCATGATAGCCTATCTGCTGGATTTCGGGCTTGTGGCTCCCACCCCGGACCGTTGGCTATTCCCTGCAGACCTCTGTCCTGCTACCCTGGCAGGGACCCCTGAGGACTCTGGGGTGGTGGCCCTCAACCCCCTCCTTCGGAGGCATTGGTCCGCCATCCTCTCGTGTTTGACCAGCGCCTGCCACAAGGCCCGGCGGAAGGCCATCAGTACCCAAACGGGTTGCAGCAGTCTGTCCTCTGGTGTGGACATTACGGTTCCCACTGCCCTTGTGAAAAAGGCCCCGCGGATTAAGTCTGCAGCCCTGAGAATGGCCTGGCAGGGAGCCCTGAAAAACCGGCATGTCCAAGCGGGCCAGCAATGCCCTCTGTGCAAGGTGCCCCTCACCCAGCACCACGTCACCACCGACTGCAGATGGTGGCGCGGCAAGGCACCCCCTCCTCCCAAACACTGGGAGCGCCTTACTACCCAGTTCCCATTCGACTGTCTATGGGAACGGGGCCTAATGCCGGCTCAGGCCACCCAGCTTCAGGGGTACTGCTGGGGCCCGCAGTCGGAACGGGCCGATGGTGTTTGCAAAGAGGCCAAGTGGCCACAGGGGCTTTTCTATTCGACGGACGCCTCTGGCGGGCCCTACGCGGCCGACGCCAGGGGCAGAATAGTGGCCTGGGCCATCTGCGCGTTCACCTGGACGGAGGGTGCCCCTCTCCAGGTAGGCCAACTCACTGGCCTCCTCCCCCCAGGGAGTTCAGTGTGCGAAGGGGAATGCTTTGCGGTCGCAAGGCTCGCCTCGCACTTGGAGGAGCGGGCTGATTGCACCTCCGACTGCAGCGCGGTGGCCAAGCAGCAGTCACGCGCTGTCAAGCCATGGGTATGGGCCCAGGCCCTTGATAAGGCATCTCTGGCGCAAGTCACGTGGACCAGGTCCCACACCACGGAGGCCGAACACGCGGCTGAATTCGGCCCCGATCAGAGCTGGCGCCGGACCATCAACGCCAAGGCTGACGCCGCTTGTGGTGAAGCTGCGCTTGCCGCCATCGCCCACTTACCGCAGTGGGATCCATCCCCCGCAGATGATCTGGCGCGAGAGGTAGCGCAGCACCTCCAACGAAAAGCCGAAGTGCTACTTCTGAGCACCGACAGGCCCCCATGGGAGGCCGTCGGTGACAGCCCGGTAAAGGGCAAGAGGTCTCCTCGCCCTGAGGCCAGGTTTAAGGTGAAACAGGCCAAACCTCCTCAGAGGCAGCACCGACCTGGCGCGGATGGGGGCATTAACAAAAAACAGCGCCTGGAAGCCCTAATGGCAGGGGTAGGCCACCATGGGCACCAATTTGAGTGGAGCCATACGAACCCCAACAACCACTCCCTGGTTTGTAAGGTTTGTTCCCTCTTTATCCAGCAGACCCATTCTTCCGAGGCCTTCCGGCGTCTGGAGGCACAGCCGTGCGCTCACCGGCCGTTGCCCGACCTCAGCAACTTTGGCCTGCACGCTTCCCACTCATTCTACTGCATGGGGGCAGTCCTCCTTTGCACCAAATGCTATGCGGTCCACAAGCCAGGGCAGCTTAACCCCACGGCTGTGGCCAAATCGCAGTGCGAGGGGGCCTCCCGCGCCCACAAAAAACGTGGCACCCAATGGGCGGCCAAATACCTTAAGGAGACGTCCACCCAGGACACTCTCCAGAAGGTGCTAGGACGTGCAGGGAACGAGGGATCTGGTCTCTCGCGGGGGAGTCGCCTTCACAACCCCGGCTCGGTTGCCGACCCTAGTGGTGCGGACAGGGTTGAGGTCCCCTCCCCTCAGCCTTCTCGCACCCCGGAACAGTCTTCCTCCAAAGGCCAAAGCAAAAGAGGCAGGCACAACCAGCCTGCTCCGAAAGCCGCAGCCCAAGGCCCGCCAGGTACCACTCAGGTGGCAACCAGCACAAAGGCCAAACGGGCCTCGAGCCTCCCAGCGAGACCACCGCCGGGCAGAGGGTCGGAGTTTCCCTCCCCTGCGCTGAGGGAGCCCGAGTCAACCCTTCAGGCCAGCTCTAGGACCCTTAGGGTCAGCGGTAGTGGTTCCCACACCGCGAGGGAGGCCCACACAGAGACCTCTGGGCACCACGAGGGGGATAAGGCAAAACCTGTGGAGAGAAAGCAGAAGCCCGCGCGCGCGTCTGGTTGTAAGGCCCCAAGACCCTCAGGCTCCAAGTCCTCCGCCCTTGCCCCCCTTTTCTCAGGTCAACCCAAGGCCCCTGAGGCTCCTGTGTCTGTTGGTGATGTTGGGGAAGGGACTGCTGCACCCACCCCGAAGCCCAAGCCGAAGCCCAAGCCTGTGACTCAACCTAAGCTCCGGCAGTTCTGGGCCCAAGGTGGGAAGCCTTAGGAAGCCGTAGCCTTGTAGGCACTTTCCCTAAGGGCCCCCTTTTCCCTTGTCACCTGGGACGACAACACCTTCCTCAGACGCAGTTCTCCCCAAGCCTTTAAAGCGCAGTAGCTGCAGCCATGGCCCACGTGCACCTCTCGCTTCCCCGGCCTTAGCCCTCTCACTTTCGAGATGGGCTGGGAATGGGAAAGGAGGTGGTGCTACCACTCCTGGAGATGGGTCTGGCGAATGGTTTGGAACGGACCAGAACCGTTTGGGGCTGACTTCTGGGAGCCCCCAGCTGAGCCCACTGCAGAGCAGGCCGCCAGCCACAGCTCCAACCCTGGAGCTTGTGGTGACACCGGCGGCTCTGATGGTCCCACCACAGGTTGGCGGGACTGGCAAGGTTGGTGGGACGAGTGGGACTGGACCGACCAGGCTGGCGACACCGGTGCCAGCGGGTCCAGGGACATCCCACCCGCCTCCTCTGAAGGGCGTGGTCGTTCCACCCCTTCAAAAGGACGAGGCAAACAGCCCTCCGTCCACAGGGAGGACAAGGCCCTCGTCCAGGCCTACCGGAAGCACGTGGACGAGCGTGCCAAGAAAAACCCCGATGCGAGGCGGGTTTCGGTTTCCAGCTTTGTGCGGAACCGTAAGCGTCCCCCTCGCAGCCAGAGGGAGGCCCTAAAGGCCGAAAGGGATGGGTCCAACCCTCCCAAGGCCTCGCCAGACGACAAGCCGCCTAGAGTCCGCACCCCACCGCCTTCCAGACGGACAGGCGGTAACAGCAAAGGGGCTGCAAAGGCTGTTAAAGCCTCAACCAGCTCTACGGAAAGTTCCGAGAGCAGCCCCCCGACGGCCCCGGCGGAGCCCCTTGAGCCAGAAGACCAGGAAGAGATGCTGCCCTGGTCCCGCCGCATCGTTCAAAAAACGACGGCGGTAAAGTCGTCGGCCAGGGCCAGGACGGCCAACGACCCCAGCAGCTCTGGAGAGGAGATGGAGCCTGACCCACCCTCTGCTGCGCCGGGTCTCGGCACCGTGACGGCACCCTCCGACCAGGAGGCCACCCAGGTGCCCACAGCCGCACCCATGGAGGAGGTGCCTGCCAAAGACGAGACCACAACCAAGGATGACCCCATTTCTGGGGATCCGGTCTCAACAGGCTCAACCTCCCCTTCCAGGGTCGAGGAAGGAACAGGTGGTCCGGCCACCAGCCGCGACACGTCCTCCGCGGGACCTGCTGGCAAAGCCAGTGAGCAGGATCCTGCTCTTCAGGAGGCGCCACCTAAGACCTCGGGGCGTGAGACCCCGCCTGCTGGCCCCCCGGTCTCCTACGGCCCAGGGGAGGGGACCCAGAGGGAGAAAGGAGCCCCTAGTGCCCCTCCCAGCCACCTGGCACCTGCCAGTGCACCGAGGGTTGAGGAGCCTCCTCCCCTCCCTCCTCCTCCCCACCCACCCGAGGGAGAAGCAGCCCCTCGCAAGAGGACCAGGGGCGATGTCCCGGGCGGTGCCCCGGCGGCGACCCAGTTCATGCGCCTCGACATAGAGTGTCGCCAACCGCCGGAGGCGAGATGGATCGCCCTGGCAGTGAAGCCCTCAGCCCTCGCCTCTGAGGTGCGCAGCCTGTGCCGCAACAGGCTCAAGCTGGGAGGTTTGGACTGCCTCCAGGTCTGGCCAGACGAGGCGGTCCTGGACCTGCGGTTGCCCATGGGCGACCAACTCCGCGAGGGTGAAAGGACCCTCATGGCCACTGGGCCCTCGGCCCTGCAGCCGGAGGTCCCCGAGGCCAGCGAGCCCCCCTCAGCGAGGCTGCTGGGTCTACAGGAGGGACGGGGTGCCCCCCCCCTCAGGAGCCTTCTTCGGAATCAGCTCCTGTAGAGGATGTGGAGGCACCACCCTCGTATGGACCCCACCGTGCAGTCCACAGCCCGGATGGGCTCTTTTGTTACGCTTGTAGGGTCAGGTGCCCTACAATCGAACATATGCAAGCCCATTTCATGACCCCCGGGCATCAGGAGCGGGTCAGGAGGTTTTTGGCCTCCTAGCCTCCCCTCTCCTTTGCAGAGGCAGGAGGCTCTGCAGGGTGAAGGGTTCCTCCCCTCCGGGTGAGGCTCCCTCCCTGTAGGACTTTCGTCCTGTTTCACTGGGATGTGGCTCCCCACTCCCAGGAAGTGGCTACCCACTCCTGCCAGCAGCTCAGGTAGGTCAGGCACCTGTAGCTCAGGGTAGGAGTAGCCACTGCCGCCATTTTGGCGATGCCCGCAATCGCGGATGACTCCAAAATACTTGGAGTTAATTTGTGCATGTCGGACAAGCCTACGGGCTGCTTCTGCGAAGCGTACGAGAGAAAAGTTTGCTCTGGTCCAAAAATTTTCGAGCCTTCCAGAGCAATCCTTCTACACAACCGGAGACTTTCTTAGCTCAGGCTGACACCCATTGGGCTGATGTTGGCAACCTGCCCTTTAACCAATGGCAGGCTCAGGCCCTTGACATGCTCACCGGTTGTGAGCCGGATGCCGCTTGGGTTGAGGCCACGTCCCGACAGCAGCGCCATGCTCGGAAGTTGCATCTTTCGAACCAAAGTGCGGATTATCAGTCTTGGCTTCAGTCTTCCATGAAAGCTGGAATGAGGCCCCTCTTCCGAGCACTCAGCAATCCAGAAGCCAAAGTTGAAAGGCCTTTTCTTGATCGTCCGTTGGAATTTCGGCCTTTCCTTAGGCTGGAGTTCTGGAGCAAATTGTGGAAGGCGCAACCGTCGCCTCTACCGGAGCTCGACTCTCAGCTTCAGCAAGTAGCCCGGGAGCACGCGGCACAGCTACCTCCCTTGAGCCTTGAACAAATCAAGCAAAGGATTCGCAAGCTCAGCAACAAAGCTGGGGGAGCCGATGGTTGGAGCTACGCACAGTTCAAGGTTTTGCCGGAAGAGGCGCTAGAAGCTTTACTAAAAATTTTCCATCGCATAGAGTGTGATGGGATTTTGCCGGAGCACTGGCTGACAACCTTGATAACCATGTTGCCTAAGAATCTCCTAGTCGAGAGGCCTATTGCTTTGTGCAGTTCGTCGTACCGATTGTGGGCGAAACTGAGATTTTCTGAAGTTGATCGATGGCTTGCTTCATTCATTCACAAAGCCCCTTGGGAGCATGCTGTACCGGGCCAAAGCACACTTGATGTCAGCATCAGGCGTCTGCTGCAAGCAGAACTCGCGAGGGCCAGAAAGCTTAGTCGGATAGTTCTCTTCATAGATATTCAAACATTTTATGAATCAGTATCACATGAACTGGTTGCCCAGCAGGCCCTGCTGCATAACTTTCCGCCACTGTGTGCCGACACTGCCTTGAAAGTTTACAGAGGGGCCAGATACATCATTTCGGATAGTGTTGTTTCGCCCAGATGCTTCGGGGCATCCGGCCTCATGGCCGGATGCCCCTATGCGCCAGCAATTGCCAAACTGGCACTATTCCCGAGCCTTTCTTCATTGCACAAGTCCAAACTTGCTGACAACATCACGGCTTGGTTGGACGATGTCAGTGTAGATACTGAAGGCGCTCAAGCAGAGAAGACGGCACATCGGGCTGTTCAATCATACCACTTGTTGAAGCATGCCTTGCAGCAGGATGGACTCCACATGTCCATCGCAAAAACGTGTTTTGTCTGCACGGATTCACCATCCGAAAAATCTTTAAAAAAGCGTTTAGGCCCTGACGACCCGCCTATCATGTCCCTAGCGCGCGACTTAGGAACGGATTACTCTGCAGCACGTCGTCGCAGGATTACAGTTGCAAAGGCTCGTCAAGCAAAGGGCCAGGCCAGAGCAGGGCGTATGCGATCGCTCAAAGTTCCCTCCTTGTCCCACAAGTGGAGACTGTACAAAGGAGGCATTTTCGCCTCTGCTGCTTGGGGTCATCAGGCTCAGGGTATCTCTCCGAAGCGTTTGAAGTGGCTGCGAGGGTGTGCTGCGCAGCAGTTGCAGCGACACAAGCTTGGCAGCCTTGATTTGCTTTTCGATTTGCATAGCAAGTTTGAGGACCCTCTTATCACTATCTTAACACAGCACTTTGCCACGGTTGCTAAGGTTTTTCTTCGATGGCCGGAGACACTGTGGGGTCAGCTCAAAACTTCTTGGAGCAGCACGTGGAGCCGACTCCAGGCTTCGCCGCACCCGTGGAAATGTGTTTCTGGCCCGATGGCGGCTGCGCAAGCCTATCTCATGCAACTTGAGATCGATGCTCACAGTTTGGAGCATTGGAACTGGGATGGTGAGGATTTTGCCTGCACTTGGAAGGAACCCGGTTTTAAGGCATTCCTGTGTGAGAGGGTTAAAGCAAAACTTCTACAACTTCGGCATGCCCGTATTGCGGCGTTTGTGGATGACCCTCTCCTTGCCGACGGTGTTGATTGGGCCAGCCACAGGACCAGAACACAGCGTGAAACCAAACACAAGCGCACCACGAAGTGGCTTCAAGCTTTGTGGCAAGGCGCAGTGCTTCATAACCAAAATGGGGGCACTCAACAATGCCCGCTCTGCCATTGCGATGCTTCATGGTCGCACGTACTCCTTGAATGCAATTACTGGGCCGGGCGCCATCGCGACCCACCTGAACATTGGGCTGAGCTCAAGCAAAAATGGCCTTCGGACAGTTTGTGGCAGCGAGGGCTTGTGCCCCAAAAGTGGACGAGGCAGCATCGTCCAGAGTCTTCCTTGCATTTGCAACGCGAAGGTCTATGGAAGACCAACAGCAAGCTGAGTGCATCGTCTTATGTTTTCAGCACTGATGCCTCAGGAGGGCCGGATAGTGTTGACTCCCGTTTACGTATCGTTGCCTTTGCGCTGTTGGCTCTAACTAAAGAAGGTGATGAGCTCACCTGCGTTGCATCAATCACAGGTTTTCTTCCAGTCGGCTCGTCGGTTGCAGAAGGCGAAACACATGCGTTGCGACTCCTAGCTGATAATGTCGATGGCTTTGCAGATGTCACATGTGACTGTCAAACGGCCATTAAGAAATCCCATAGACTTGATAATCTTGATTGTCATTGGGTTCGGTCGCACCAATCTGCAGATGCTTTCAAAAAGGAGTTTGGGGCTGACCAGTTGTGGCGCATGAAGGCCAACACTTTAGCTGATGATAAATGTGGTAAGCTTGCTGCAACCCTTGTTGATGTCAACTTTAAAAATGATGTGCAGGAGTTGGACCGTCTAGCTCAGCAGGTCTCGACTTTTCTTGCGGAACGTGTGGAGCTTTTGTTGACTTCCAAAAAAGAAAAACGAGGAGCGGCGAGATTAGCCAGTCAGCGAGAGTCACAGTCCCAACGAGCCATGCCCCATCGTGCTGCATCCCAGGCCGTTCGATGCCCTGTCAACAGGCCTGTGTCGGGTGACACAGAGAGACAACACTTGGTAAGGCAGGGACAAGCTTTTGTTAAGACTAAGGTCCCACCGAAGCCCAACAAAAAACAGAGGTTGCAGGCTATGTTGGCACACCCTGATTCCACTTTGGGTCATGATTGGAAAGCTTGCGAAACTAAAGCGGTCAATAACTTTGCTATCCAATGCACTGTGTGCCAACTGTATATTGAACAATGCAACTCTCTTGAAATTTTCGATCGCAAATCGTCCCACCCATGTGTGAACATTTCAGCTTGTATGCCTGTGTCTTGGAAAGTACATTCCACTCACAACATGGATAACAAAGGATCGTTTTTCACCTGCACTAAGTGTCTTGGCATTGCAAAAATCGCATCAACCTCAGTTTCAGCGGTGCTTCAAGCTCCCTGCCAAGGCCTCGGACGCAAGATCAACTCCAAAACACAGGCGCGCACTTTGTCTGTAGTGGAGAGCTCTGGTAGCAGATCAATCGAGGCAGTCTGGCAACAAAGTCAGCCCCAGGTTGCTGCTAGTGAAACCAATGCCCAAGTACCACAACCTGCTAGTAAAGCTAAGGCAAAGGCTAAACCCAAAGGGAAACCCAAAGCAAAGTCCAAAGACTCCGCACAACAAACACGTCTTTCCTTCAAGTAGGCGGTGTGAAGCCCTTTTGAAAGGTTCCCTTTGAAGGTCGGTGTCGCCTGTTACACCCAACTTTCCCACAGCCCTTGTCAATGCTGCAGAACTTCTGATGAATATGCCACTTGTACTCGACTTTGGGCCTTCTGTGAACTCAGGTCTCGCTTTTCAGGCCATTCTTGATGGCAGCTAGGCATGCTGTTTGGGTAGTCCAATGTCGGCTGGACTGGAAAAGCCGGCATCGAGTCTCCGTCTGAGCAGTGGGTTCAGTGACACGTGAATGGAGGCTACTCCCTTGGGCTGCTGATGCAGGGAGTGGTGTGAGCACTAGGCGTGCTCATACCACTGCTTGCTGCGCTGTGTACAGTAGCGGTAGGTGTAGTTTTGCTAGGCTGGCTGTAGCTTTTGGCTAGTTGTACAAAGTGTACAAATGCTGCTGCTGCTGGTCTTTGGAGAGTGGCTGGGCTCTGGACGAAGCGACTGGGCAAGTGACCTGGTACTGGACTTTACGTCCCTTGTGCCGAGCTTCTACTCTGGCTCCTTTGAGAGTGTGCAATGCGGTGCACCTTGCCTGCATGCCCGTTGATATTCGTGGCTCGTGCACCGTTATGCGTTGCAACGCAAGGTGTGCAACAGTCTCGCTCTGTTACCTCCGGGTGACAGGGCGAGACTTCCGTAGACAGTTTGCTCTGTAGATCAGTGTTGCTTTAGTTTGTAGGTCCTTTTCACCTGGCCTTGGAGCCGCGTCTGCAGACCGCTTCGAGAGAAAAGTTTGCTCATGGCTCAAGGCTGTGAGTGCTCAAACCTGCAGTGCCGTCGTGGCCGCCCAGCCTCGAGTCCGTAGCTAGTGCTTTGGCTCCGTAACAGGCTCAAACCCAACCATTGCTTTTCCTGCCCCTGTGGGCTCGGCGCGTGGGAGGGGTAGTGGCAGTTCCGACCGACGGTCGAGGGCAGTAGTTTAGCGCAATAGCACATCCTTGCCGTCCTTGCACTACTCCTGTTGTACACTTCACCAGGTTCTTGGTCGCTGGAAGTTTTGCTTGGACGAAGACAGTTGTCGAGGTGCCCTGACCTTGCCTTCGTGCTGCACCTTCGGCTCCTCGCCTTTGTGGCTGAGGCACTAGTCCGTTTTTCCTCCCTTCACTGTGGTGGACGGTGTCTTCAAAGGTGAGGTTCCTCTTGAGCTGGTTGAACTGGTCTTCTCCCGCCCCAGACGCAGGGCCCCTTTGTGGATCTGACCGTGGAGAGCGGCAGATTTGCCTTCGCAAGCTGTGCCGGGAGCACCAGTGTTCTTAGGGCAACCACTTTTTAGTCGTAAGCGTCCCTCGAGGTGCTACAGGCTCTCCTTCGGGTTGCCTCGGGACGAGACAGTGGTTCCTCCCAGTCTCCTGCAGTACCATACTGCAAGCCCCTTCCCTCCCTCGCCTACTGGGTTGAGGTGGCGTTGCGCTGCCTCCCGCCGTTGGGGTTTAGGATAGGTTAGGGAGGATTCTTTCTCGCTTGGCGCCTCCGTGCCGCCGGGCTCCCACTCAGCTTTTCTGGCCTGTGATGCAGTGTCGTCTCTCCCCTGGCGTAACTCTCGCAGCTTTTGCGACACTTCGCCTATACTGCTGGCCTGGAGCTGTTTTGGCTTTTGTTGCTTTAGGCAAAATTTGCTCGCTTTTGCCTGTTTTGCGGAGAAGGTCCCGCTGCAACTCAAGGGGTTCCTTTGTTATTCACTTCGTTTGGTGCCAGTCGTGCGTCGCGTGTTATGGCCTTCACTTGAGCATGGGCGCCAAGGCCAGGACCCTCACTCAGCCTGCTTTTGCCCGGCGGGATTCGGGTGCGAGCTCTGTATACCCCGCCGCACAAGGTTTTATCCTTGCACGCCTGAGTTTGGTGTTGGCAGTCATACTGTTCTCCGTGGGCTGAGCAGTCCCTGGCTTTCCTCCCTGCAGCACCTTTGGCTTCCTGGCCCCGTTCTTTTTGTTTACCTGCCTTGGGTTTTGGGTTGCAGGCCCTGTTCCTCCCTCCTGGGTTTCTCAGGGGCAGGTCTCTTTTCTGCCCGTCCTCTTCCATTGCGGCTGAGTGGCACAGCGTTGTTCCCTGCGCTTGAGAATTGAAGGGAAAGCGTCGTTCCCTGCGCCTCGTTGAGGGGAATGCGTGGGCCCCGCGCTTAAGTCCAAATTGAGGGGCTGCAGCTCTGTTGCTGTGGCTGCAGATGGGCAGTTGGCAGCTCGTCTCGGCTTGCTTGCGCTTGCAGATGAGCCTTCAGGTTTGGTTGTTTTCTTTAGGCCCTTTTGACCCTTCCGTTTCCTCCCTCGGGCCAAGGGAGTCGCGCACCTTCGGTCTCTTTTCGGCCAGCAATGCCCACTCAACCTGCCTGTGTGCTTGGTGGACCGTGGTGTTGTGCAGGCCAGTGGCAGTGTAGCTGAGGTTGCCCCTGTCCTTCGCCCCTGGGCCCAGCCCTCCTCGCTTCTGGCTAAGGTTCACCTCGTACTTTCTCTTCTCCCCGCCGTTCTCTTTCCTAAGGGCGTTTGGGTGCGATTGGTGGGGTTTAGGATACTCTTTACGAGCCCCTGGAGGTTCCTCTCCAGCCGCTCCCTCAGGGTCCCCTCTCTTGAGGTTGGCTTCGCCCAGGCTAAGGGCAGCTGCTCTGGCTCCTCACCTCTGGGTTGAGGCTCCTCACCTTCCTGGTTGAGGTTCGTCACTTTCTGAGGCTTTCGAGCCGGGGCACAAAGTTTTCACCCCCTCTGAGGCTACAGAAGCCAGGACCCCGTTTTTACCCTGGGACTTGCCGAAGGCATCCCAAAGGTGGTACTGAAACCCTGTACAGAGGTAGGGCCTCCGCCCCTCGCCTTACTGGCCGAGGTTGCCGTAGCCCTTCACCCAATAGGGGTCTGAGGTACTCACCCTTCTGCATGGAATTCACGTGTTGAGACCTCGTCTACGACGGCCTCCGCGCTCGGCGAATGAAAAGTTTGCTCCTGGCTCAAGTTTTCGGCTCAGACTTTGCAGTGCCGTCGTGGCCTTTTAGCCTTGGGACCCACTTTGTCTAGAGGCTTCGAAGAGTCCCCAAACCCAACCTGGTAAAGGTCGTAGGCCTGACAGCAGGCAAGGGTTTGGTGGGCGGCCCGGTAGGCTGTTTTCACTGCACGTTCTGAGTGAGGTCGATCCTCCTCTTGCCGAGTGCACTTCTAGAGCTTGGAAGTGGGCACCACTCCTTGCTTGCTTTCTGCAGCCACTACTTCTGGTAGTGGTTTCCACACCAGCTTGCAGCCATGCCGCGTACTCCCAAGTGGATCCCGTGCGCCTGTGGGTACCACTGGGCCTGGAAACGCCAGGTCGAGTCAGGGGAAAATACCCACTGTGCGTACTGCGGCAGAAACTGGCAGGAGCAGCTGAACAAGCAGCAAGCAAGCAAGGAAGCCCGTGCCGAGCAATCCCAGAGCCCCCGAGCTGTCTGGGAGGACGGTCGCACCAAAGGCAAGGGTAAAGGAGAAGGCAAGGGTTCCAAGAACCCTCCAGGTGGCAAAGTCGGCGCGGTACTCGCGGGTCTTTGGAAAGACCTTCCTGAGGCTGCACAGAAAGCCTTCCAGGAGGTCGGGTACAGCCCACCTCGGCCGAAAGGGCCACCGCCCCCCCCGCCAGGACTGGACCTTCAGTCCCTTCTTAAGGGCAGGATGACTGAGAAGGAGTACAACGCTGCCAGGGCCGTGGTTTACGCCGGGGCAGGGCTCCATGTCCAGACCCTGTTGGAGGCCGCGGGAATCCCCCCTCCGCCAGATGAGGACCTCGACCAGCCAGAACCCACGCCCCAGGAGAAGCTGACAAGGTGTGTCAGCGACTTCAAGAAGGCCACCAACCAGATGAAGAATCTGGTCGAGAAGAAGGCCAAGCTCCAGGCTCGAGCGGACAAGCTCAAGCAGGAACTTGAAAAGCTTATTGGGGATGTGGACCAGGTTGATAAGGACATCAAGGCCAAGGATGTCGAGATCCAGGAGACGGCCAAGGCTTTCAAAGAGATGACGGCGGACTCCACCAGCACCGCTTTCAGCGCCCTGGAGGCGGTCCTCTCGGAGGCTGGCCACGAGCTCAACGAGGCCACCCGGGCCAAGATGAAGGCTGCCCTGGTCGGGAAGGAGGACCTCCCTCCGGACCCCTTCATTGTGAATTTCAGAGGGCATGATGAGTACTTCCCTCGGGAGATGCCCCCATGTACGGCCCTGCCCGCACCGACCCGCATGGGAAGCGTCCCACGCCTCTGGAAGGGACGAAGCCAGAGGGAGCCGCAGGCAGCGACAACCCCGAATAGGGGCGCCTTGGCCAGGGGAACCCTGCCTTCCCTCTGGCCCGTTCTGGGCCACGGGCTCCCAGGCAGGTTTTGCAAGGGCAGCCGCCCAATCAGGCCCTTCTCCGCTCGTCATTGGAGGTTTTGCAGGCCTTTTCCAACAATCAACTTGCTCTCTTACCGAGGGGGGAGTGGTCTGCCACCCTACCTTGGCCAGGTGTCACACAAGAGTAGAGTTTTTTGCCAGTTTTGCAAGTCTGATCTGCACGATCTAGGCAGCACTCACTTGTTCTGCACGCAGTGCAAAATCTTTCATAAAACCCCGGCGGCGCTGCGTTGGGAGTCAGCGCCTGCCCGAGGCTTCATTGCGCCCGTTCAGCCTCTTCCCTCGAGGCCGGGGAACGGCCTTTTGATTAGGGGTCGTGGGTCAACCACCCCCTTTTCTTCAACCCTGGCGCCGCAGGGTGTCCCCACGCCAACGTGTTTGGACAACCAGAGCGCCCAGAACTTCCCCAGGCTCTCTGGGCCAAAATTTTTTCCAACTGGTTGGGCCCTGGACCCTGAGCAGGAGCCTCCCGCCCCAAGTGGTACCTTGGAGGTGCTGCCAAGGGGCATCGAGGCACCCACGGGTTCGGGGTTGACCCCACCCATTCCCCCCTCCAGGCCGGTGCTATGCTTGGCCAAGGCTCTGGACATCAGCCCGCCGCGCGGGGTTCACAGCACGGCTCATGGCCCGCGTCGGCGGCGTAAAGCGCAGCAAGACTTCCTCTGGGAGTCCACTCGAAAACATCGCGCTGCCCACCGGGCTAGGATGCAGCGAGGCAAGCTTCGTAGAGATCCACAAGAAGGTGTCAGAAGAGGCAGGTTGCCGGTCAAACTTTCGAATCTTTTGCTTCCTCACGCTGTCTTCTGTGTTACGAATTCTGAGTTTCTATCTGGTAGGCTTGCCCTTTCCTGCATACAGGTCGCGCGGAACTATCATTGGTTGGTTGTAGCTGCTAGCTTTGATTTATGAATTTGTGCAGGTGGAAAAGATACAAGATGACCGTGGCCTCATCCCTGAGTACCGAGCAATTGCCACGCAGCGATTGAGGATTGCTGATGCTATGCTTTCGACCGAGAACCCCCCTGAGACCATTGACGCAAAGATCCAGGAGTTGCTGTCGGAACTTCCAATGTCCCCGGTGCCGAATAATTCGCTGCTTGTCTGCGAGAAGAGCCTTGCTGCTGCCATCCAGGGCTTGAAGTCTTGCAAAGCGGTCGACAGTCTGGGCAAAGACATCGAGAACTGCAAGGGCTGCATCCAGGCTTGGTCTGTGCTGGGCCAGTCACTGCAAAGTGCAATGACCGAAACCACGAAAGCGATCAGGGAATGCACGAAAAGGGAGAAGAAGAAGGAGAAGGACGAGCAGAATAAACGCAAAAAGGACGAAGCCAAAGCAAAAAAAGAAGCGGAGGCGGCGCAAAAGAAGCAAGGGCAAGGGCCTGCCGGTCCTGCCGGTGTGGGCGCAGCGTATGACACCTTCTTCGAGAAAATCAGCGACAAGCCGAGGGAGCTCACGGTCTTGACGGCCAAGGGTTTCCTCTCTACGCATGATGATTGCGAGGAGGCCCATGTCATCCGAGCGGCGAAAGCGCCTGGAATCTATGCAAAGAATGCTGCTTTCGACAGCAGGCTGGACATGTTCAAAGAGCAGTTCTCGACCAGCCAGGCCTGCATCTCCACGGGCCGTACCTTCATGAAGATTGGAGAAAGTGGCCGTCTCTTGGTGGACGAGTATGCCGGTTGGGCTGAATGCACCAACCCCGTCAAGCCGGATACAGCGCTCTTCGTGCCCGGCCTCGTGGGCATTTTGAAAGAGAGGGTCTTCTGGTCGATCGTCGAGTCGTGTTCTTTTCGGCATGTCTTTCTTGGCAAACTTGATGTGGTCACGATACCTTTGTGCAAATTGGCGGTCATCTGCAAGGACTGTGAGTGTCCGTGTGTTGTTGTAGCACTATAGGTAGTGCCTGCATGTCTCCAGTATCCTGCGGCCCTGTTGCATTGATAGCTTCCTTCACTGTCAGGAGCTGGGCATCTCCGAGGACATTGGTGCAATTTCTCGCAAGGCCCTCAACGATCTCGACGACAAGCTGATTCAGGTTCTGGTGCTTGAGGGCAAGGCAACCCGGTGCACATTGACCCCGTCGGATATCTTGTACGTGCCGCCGCTTTCAGCTGTGTGGGAGAGGACCTTGGAGGCTCCATGTGCTTACACCAGCTTCAAGTGGCTGCCCGGCGGGACAGAGGAGCTCAGCCTTCGAATCGATCGCTTAATCGCCCTGCCGGGATGGTCGGCAACGGAGTCCTTGACAAAGTCCCTCCAAACATTGCAAAGCATGCAAAAAAGCTGGGAGAAGGCGAAGGCGGCGAATGAGACGGCGGCACGATCGAATGGAGAGCCGAAAGAGGTGGGGGCGCAACGTTGTGTCACATGACGGCAGTGCACGCATGTCGACATTCGCATGCGGAGTTTAACTAAGCTTTGATATCGGAGGAGCTAAGGAGCCAGGGATGATGATAATCCCTATTGAATAAGGAGCTAAAGAGCCGAGGGAACCCCAAAACCACTGGTTAGTTAAGTCCAACCACTTCGCAGGAAGCCGCCGCCAAGGCGGAGTGACGCCTTCCGGTGTCATCAGATGTTGCTTGGAAAAGTTTAAACCTAAACCATGTCATTGTCATTCCTGAGTTTTCAAGTTTTCAGCTTCATCGGTTAGCACGTACCATACAACTCAGCACGAACCCTGACCATGGCATCTCAGGTGGGAAGCTCACTTTTTCATGGCATGATGGGCCTATGCATTCTTCAGTGCTCAGTTTCTTCGGCAAAACACATCGTTCAGCCGTGCTGTCTAAGCCCGCTTTCGAGTGATCATCACGTCAGCCTATCTCAGCTGAGGGTGGCGGGGTGGATATCCGATGAATTATTCCGTGGTCGCTGCACTGCTCCTCATGCTCAGCCCAGCTTCTTGGATTCCGGACGATAGACAAGTTCTGGTTGTAGCCGAGCTGCTCGCCAGTCCGTCTTAAGGCACTGCTCCTCATGCTCAGCCCGGCTTCTTGGATTCCGGACGATAGACAAGTTCTGGTTGTAGCCGAGCTGCTCGCCAGTCCGTCTTAAGGCACGGCCATGAGCCATTGGATGCCATTGGATGCCATTGGATGCTGCTTCTAAAAATTTAAATCGTGTCATGCCTGAGTTTCAGACGTTGCATCCGAGCTCCAGCGGAAGCCCCATCTAAGGTGAGACTGGCGTTTTCGTTGCATGATCGGCCGATGCATTCTTCAGTGCCCAGTTTCTTCGGCAAAATATTGTGAAACCCTAAACTTACCCTGAATCCTATTTACTTTGTCAGCCCCCTTCACCCTGAGTCCTCGAACCGGCGCCCGAGTGACCATCATCTCAGCTCAGGTGGTGTGGATAAACCGATGAATTATTCTTCGGTCGCTGCACTACTCGGCACTCAGCTTCTTGGCTTTCACGCAATAGACATGTTGTAGCTGAGCTGCACACCCATTCATCTTCATGCACATGCACATGGCCTCCCTCCCAGGCGTGGCTTCGTGAATGGATGATGCCTACGTGGGTTCGTCCTTTTGCCACTCGACCTGCCTCAGCCCTAAACCTTAAACCCGGCAGCCCAACTGTTGCTCCCAAATATGAGGTCAGATGGCAGATGGATGATCCGATGAATTATTCGGCTTGAATTATGCTCAGCGAGAAACTCAGAAACTTCCACATCTTGTTTTTCTGGAAAACTCGAAGCCCGAGGCCTTCACAAGCTTGTAAGCCTGGAAAACTAGCCCTTCCAGGTGTGCATCGAGACTCCGACGATCCGTGCTCAGCTCCTCGGGCTGTGGAAATTTGTGACTATTCTGCTTTGTAGGTTAAGGAAGAACCTCCAGCTACTTTTAACCTTGAAACCTCCAACCTCAGGTGGATGATGCGGATTGGCGGATTTTTCAACGATGCTTTCTTCAGCTTCTTGGACTTTGAAGTGGACTTGAGCAGGGGCATATGTTGCATAACCAGTTTGGCATTCGTGGTCGCATCTCAGGTCTTTCACCCGGTGGCGTTCAGCTCGTGCAGGTGTTTCTGGGACTATCGTAAAACCTTTGGAGGGGCAATATAGAGGGTTTAGGTAGGAATTAAGGGTTACCCTGGGCCTTCGGTGCGATGATCCCTAGTTTGCTCTTGACTTTCGACAAGTACTCCATCAGGACCCCAGGGTCAAGAGCACCTGATGGAGGCAGCTAGGGGGAGCACCGAAGTGGTGAGCCGAACACGGCAATGTAGATATATAGGCGACCGCAACATGGCTTTGAAACACAACTGCCAACTGCAAAATAGATCAGCTACAACCCGTTTGATTTGAACTCGAACTTCTCAACCCGGCTCGTCCGCAACACATGAAAGCAACCAACCTGCATCTGTTTCTGCAAAACGGCTTAAAGCACACAAACCCACACATACAACAAATCATAGTCCGTCGTGTTGGTGGTGAGTTTTGGGGGGCTGGAAGCGACACGCCTTGTGAAATTCGGCAGTTGTACCAGCACGTTGGGCATCTGAAGAGGCCCACCGACTTGATTCGACATCTTGAGGATTCGTTTTCGAAGTCTGAAGCGAAGCTGAGCAACTTTCCGGAGCTTCAGTTGTCTGAGGCTGACCGCTGCTCTGTCCTTTTGCAGAGCTTGGGTGCAGAAGTGCGTCAGTACGTGGTACTGCACGGGTCCAGCTCGAACTGGGAAGCTCTTCGAAGGACGCTGACTTACTACGAGGAGCAGCTGCGACTGTGTGAGGCCCCTGGGTCTTCGGGCCGAGCCTTGCAGGAGAAGCTTTGCGACTACTGCGGGAAGAAGGGACACACAGCCGACAAGTGTTGGCAGCGCCAAAAGGAAGAACGTGAACGCGGTGGTGCTCCGAAGGGCAAAGGGAAAGGAGACAAAGGAAAGCCGAAAGGAAAAGGCGACCAGACTCCCAAGGGATCTGGTACGCCCCGTGGTTCCGAGAAGGGCAAGGGCGACAGAGGAAAAGGCGACAAAGGAAAGGACAAAGGCAAGAAGCAGAAGAAAAAGAAGAAGGGACAGCCTGGAAAGGGACGCTCCTTGACAGAGCCGGAGTCCGAGGCCGAGTCGGGAGGAAGCGCCACAGTGATGGCGATGAGGTTTTCCTGTCCTGGGCGTGGTTCTTCGGAGCCCTCTTCTTCGGAACGCCGTGTTCTGAGCCAGCCTGAGAGACCTGAGCCGTCCGCCCTTGTAGTTCCGAAGCCGGGTGCAGGACCCGAAGGGTCGCCTGGGTCTGAGAGTCGAGGTTCTGAGTCTATGGGCTCCTTAGGATCCCGTGTGTTGAAGCACGGCGACGTAGCTCATGTCTGCAAGGCCCTCGAGACTACTCCTGGGGACCTGTGGCTAGTCGATAGTGGAGCCACCTGCCACATTGTTTCAGACAAACATCTCTCAGGATTTCGTGTTGTCAAGAAGTACGACCGAACGGCCAATCTGTTCAACGCCTCGGGTGGTGCGATCGTCGTGTCGGGGGTTGTCGACCTTGAGGTTCATTTTGGTGATGTTTTCCTGAGGTTGGAAGAGGTCTTGGTGGCGGATGTTGGGTTCAACGTTGTTTCGCCTTGGACCGGGTCGGAACGGGGCTGGAAAACCTATCTAGCCAAATCGGGATCACGATTGTACAAAGGAAACGGAAAGAAGAGCATCAAGCTGATGGGCGCTTCGCGCGCCTGGTGGGCTCTGAGCGGGAGGTCCAAGGGCCGGGGGAAAGAGAATTCTTCCAGACGCCCCCCGAAAGGGATCGAGGATATGGAGATAGATGCCTTGAAGGACCGCGACCTGCTAGGATCGAGCAAGGAGTCCACCGCAGGACCCCAGAAGCCTGGAGAAGGAATCCTGAAGAAAGGAAGAAAGACTTCGGAAGAAGACGAGTCTGGCCGCCACGCTTTGGCTGCCACTCCTTTTGGGTTTCTGCTTCGGGGTCTTAGGGCGGAAGTTGCTCCAAGAGCGCCTGCACCACGGGAGATTGAGCTTTGTGATTTTCTAGAAGAGTCTAGTGACTTTAGGCAGGGCACGGCGCTTGATTTTAGGAAACAGTTGCATGCTGGCATGTCGCGTGATTTTAGGAAACAGTCGCATGTTGGCATGGCTCTTGATTTTAGGAAACAGTCGCATGTTGGCATGGTGCTTTGCATGTTTTTGGCATGTTTTTCCATGGTTTTGCGATGGCATGTTTTCATGATGGACATGGTTGTGCAAACGCAGTGGGTTTTTGCTGCTGTGCTCAAGCGGGCTTTTACCCTTACGGTTTTTGCAGAAAGACTCGGCATACGCCTCTTTTTCCCTGCTATGGGAAACTATCTGGGCGGATCAAAGCCAGAATGCGAGTGCCGGTGCGAAGTGTGCGGAAAGCAGGTCTGCGTCAGACGCAAACCTGCGCACACCCATCATTATTGTTGGGCCTGCATTCAACACTGGTCTGGGTTGCAATGGCTACGTGCCCACGACGAAGTTCCAGATTCGCAGTATGCTGAGAGCGATGCTGATGGTAGCATTGCAGCTGGTTGGGTCTTGCTTGATGGCAAGTGAAGAAAACAGACCCTTCAGCCACAAGAGGGTAGAAAAAGGGTTGCGAAAGCAGTTGCCTGAGCTTAGGAAGCAGCGGCATGAGCCTAGGAAGCAGATGCGTGAGCCTAGGAAGCAGATGCGTGAGCCTAGGAAACAGCTGCGTGAACCTAGGAAACAGTGGCATGTTGGCATGCTTGGCTTGATTTTTCAAACGCTGATGTTGCCGAATGTTTGCGCTAGCACTGCGCACGATTCATCTGCAGCCGTTTTTCTCTTTGGTGAAGAGAGGTCTCCCTTTGGAGATCATAATGGACGGTGCCAGCGGGGACGAGTTTACCCCGAGTGTTGCTTTGAGCAGCCCAGGCTCTCCTGGGAAACCGCCTACTCCACCGGCTTTGGAGAGCCCCTCTTTCGAACTACCGGGGGTCGAGCCGCCGGGTGGGGGACCATCGTCGCCGGTGGCGGTCTACCCGTCGCCAGTGGTGACGGAAGCAGCGGAGAGCTCTGCAGATGGCCCTTCGCAGGCAGATGCGGCTGGAAGCCCTGTGGAGGAGAATACTGCGAGGAGTCCGCCGAAGGCGGATATTGCAGAGAGCCCTTTGTTCTCAGAGAGCGAAGGGGAGGAGAGTTGGGGCCAAAAGTGGCCGAATCCCTCGAAGCGCCTGCGCGCTGGGGTTCGTTCAGAGGTCGAGGGGCCTACGCCACCGCGGGTTGGAATCCCGGCGAACATCTCGCCGGGCTCGCTGAGCCCTCCGTTTGGTGCTGTTCAGATGGATGTGGGAACCCAACTCCTCCTGAGAGCGTTGAGGCTGGAGGCTGGCCGCAGATGGGAGCATGCGGAAACACTGGGCCTTGCAAAGGTCTCGGTCGACTCTACCGAGCTTATTCCGTTGCTCTCGCATTTGGCGGGGATTCCAGCGAACATGAACGATGCCTACGATGCCCCATCCCTGGCGTTCTGTGCTCCAGGCCACGCCTTGAGAGCACTTTGCTCTCCGACGGCGACAATGCTCGGTCCGATAGGCCTGCCCGACCTAGAGCATCCAGCTGCTTGGCTACCAGCCACTCCAGTGATTCCTGTGACAGCGGCCTATCCAGAGGAGCCAGTGAGGGTTTCGAGGCCGAAGATGGTGGAATCGGAAGCCCAATGTATCATTGGGCAGCAGGAATGGGAGGTTTGGTTGGGACGTTGCCTAGAGGGCAAGAGCCTAGCAGAGTACGGGCTTCATATGGAAGACGTGGAGTTCGCTGTCAGGGTTACCGAACTTCTGGAGGCTCCACGGGCCGCTCGGGCAGCGTGGAAACGAAGGTTCCAGGAACCCAACCCTGTGTCTATGTTACACTATATCTTCCATTGTCGAGCTGTACTGCAAACCTATTTGGCTACGCCTGCTGGATACAGGGGACTGGTGGGAGCGCGGGCGAGTCTGCTCGTAAAGGTGACCCAGTCTGTCACCTCGCTCGAGCTCAAAACGGCTTGGGCATACCTAGATTCGGGCATATATCTCCGTGTTGCCCGATATTACAGGCGAAAACGAGAGGAGGAGCGCCTCCACGAGGCCCGGGAATCCATGCGAGCGGCAAGGGCCAAATCGGCAGCGATCCCTCAGGGCGGTGTTGTGGACACCACCTCTTCGAGCTCCGACGAGGAGTCTTTGCTCCTTGGAGAAGGAGAAGTTACGGCGCTGAACAGGGCCCAGGGCCAAGAAGATTTATCCGACATCGCCATATGGCGCACGTTGGAAGAACTTACAGGCCAGAGGCTGTCCCAATTGGATGGCTTCGTTGGGGCCGACGAGGGAAATCAGCCCGCCGAGGCGGGACAGCCGGCACCGCCGAGCCCGGCTTCCTCGATGCCACCTGGAGAACTGGTGGCTACTGCATTCAATCTCCCGAGGGTCTCAGCACCTACGCTTCCGGAGGGGATGCAGAGGGAGGACTATCAAAGACACGGCGTGAACATCCCGCCGTCGGTTCCAAAAAGATCTCGGCTACCAACGCCTCCGAGAGCTATGAGTGCTTCTGCCACAGGACAGACTGCCCAGGAACGGGCATTTGTGCTCAGCCCGCCATCTTTAAGCCACAGTCAAGTGACTGCGCAGGTGAGGCAAGCCCTCGAAGAGGGCCAGAGGCTTTTGGAGTGACTCTGCGGCGATCCGCACCGAGGGGTTGGAGTTCAAAAGTTTTTTCTTGCGAGCACGTTTTGCAACAGCACGCTTTACAGCAGCACACTTTGCAGCAGCACGTTTTGCAGCAGCATGTTGTGTGGCATGAGCGTTGGCATGGTCTGTGGCATGTTGCGTTTGCTCGAAAACCAACCCAACGTACCTCGAACCCTCCTACCTTCGAAACCCGCACCTTTAAAACCACGGCCGCTTTCAGGAATGGTTTCACGCCAGGACTGGATCTTGGTATCATCGTGCTCCTCCTGACGGTCTACAGCCTCCTGTGTGGTATAGCTTTGTGGGTTTCTTCAGGGTTACTTCGGTGTTTCAGGAAAGTGGTTTCGCGAAAGAGGCCACGGAAGTTCTATAGGGTGTTTTCTAGAAAACGTGGAAGCTACTTTAGGATTAAGCTGCGGGACCGTTGGGCCCGCGTCGAGGTGAGTAGGAAACTTCTTTTGAGTCGTGAGGTGACAGGTTTTGGGCAGCGCGTTTGTGATCATGTCTGTGAAAACTTAAAGTGCGCATGTTGCGGCATGTTTGGCATGCTTTGTGCCGGAGATGATGAACCGGCCCCGGCAAAGAAGACGGAACAAGTTGAGCACGTGCTCCGAGCCGTGCGCTTTAGAGGTTTACCGTCGCCGGGGACCGGTACACGTTCTGATCCGTTTGACTTAGACCCCGAACCTTCCTCGAGACCTGCTCCCGAAACTTCCTTAAAACCTGAAGCTTCTAGTCGTAATCCTTTAGATCCTGAAGGAATCTTTGATGAGGACCCTGAACCGTTAGGATCTGCCCCTGGCTCTTCCAAGAAACCTCGAAAAGAAAAGGGTCCAACACCACCTGACGACCCGGTTGGACCTGAGGACGAGGAGGACCTGAGGGTTCCTCTTTCTTCTGTTTCGTTGTATAATCATCGGAGCCGAGGGCATTTTCCGTTTGATTCCAATTGTGAAGCGTGTTGTTCTTCGAAAGGGCGCGTTCCGGCGCGTCGCTTAAGGAGGAAGCTTCAGAGAGAGAACCAGACCATCGGTCTTGATTTCTTCTATTTCGGAAAACTGAGGGTACTCTTGATGATGCACCGCGGTTCTAAGTATACTGTCTCTCTTCCTGCGATGCACCTCGATGACCCTGACTTGCTCCACAACATCAACCGTGTGATTCGCGAAATGGGATTAGTCGGTAAAGCGGTTACATTTCGGATGGACCAAGAAGCGGCTCTTGGAGCCCTTGCCGAGAAACTCACCAAGTGCGATAGCAGCCCTGCCAGCGCAACATTGATTGACGTGGTTCCGGGGTATCGGCCCCAGTCGAAAGGATCGATTGAGCGGCAGGTTGAAACTATGAAGCAGGGTTTCTGGTCTGTTTGGTTGGACCTGGAGAAAGAGGTTGCTAAGGTGAAGCAGGAAACGGAAGCCGTTGAGCTTGGGAAGTATCAGTTACCTTTGGGAGGTTTGCTTTGGCAAGCCTGTGTTTTCTATGTTGCTAGGTGCTATAACCTCTGGTGTACCAGCGTCGGGGATTCGAGCACTAGCATAGATCGACTGCATGAGGAGATTGTGAACCGAACTCGGACGAGACCGTTCGGGTGTCTGGTTCAAGCTCAGGTCAGTAAGTCCAAGGCGCACCATGATAAGTTCAGGGGCGCCCGGACCGTGAAAGCGGTTTATCTGGGACCGGTGCACGCCAAAGGTGGCGGCATCTTTGCCGTCCCTATCGGAAGCAGGGAAATAGATATATTCCCCGTCGCCAGAATGATTCAGGGAGGTGACATCTACGATGCCAAGACCCTGGAAGAGCTATCTTTAGCTAAGCCTCTTCTGCAGGACACTGAGGACCCCGAGAGGCCCATACTGTTTGATCCTTTGGAGGCTCCTGGTGATGATGCTCCCGATGAGGGGGCTGGTGCGGGAATGGATGAAGATGGTGATGAAGAGATGATTGAAGATGAGCTTGCTGACTATTCTCCGTCGGAAGCGCCTGAGAACCAGGAGGTTGTGAACGATGAGGGGGATATGGAAATAGACTGGCTCACGAATCACTATCTTGAGTCCCTGTTTCGAGGGCCTGACCTGCGAGCCACCTCCGCTGCAGTTGCAAAGTCGTTTGATTTGAAGTTTGGGGGTACGAAGATAAGGTGTGCTGTTCCCCAGAACGCTGTGTCTGAGACTTCGGGAGAGAAGCTAGAACCCGACCTCCTTTACACATCAATGAAGCTTGAGTTGGAAGAGTTGGAGTCCTTCAAGGTTGGGGAAGTGATCCCTGAGCGCGAAGCTCGCCGTCTTGCTAAGGAAAACGGCAGGCGAGTTTTGACTAGCAGGTGGGTCAACACGGTCAAGAAGAAGGGACTGTATAGATCTAGGCTAGTCGTGCGGGATTATGCCTCTATGGGAGGCACCACCTTGAGTGAGGGAATTTACTCTCCTACTACTTCATTGGAGGGTCTGAGATTGCTTCTGTCAATGCTCTGCCGACGTGGCAGTGTGTTGTCCTGCGATGTCTCGGTAGCGTTCATGCATGCTCCCGTAGCGAGGGCAGAATTCGTAGAGTTGCCGAATAATGTGAGCACCCAGGGGACTGGGGAACGAGTTTTCGTCAAATTGCGTAAAGCGATGAACGGATTGCGGTCTGCTCCATTATCTTGGTATTGCGAGTTGGCTGAATACTTGCGCTCTCAGAACTTCGAAGCAAGTTTGGACCCCACTATATTCCGTCGTCTTACGAGGAAGGGTTTGACGATTGTGTTGTTTTATGTGGATGACTTGCTGATCTATAGTGAAGATGAAGCTGAAGGGCGCCGGTTCTACGAGGAGTTGCGTAAAAGATACAAACTGAAACTTACGGGCGAGTTGATTCAAGATTGCCCCGGGGAAGTCTCGTTTCTCGGTCGGCGGATCTTTCGCCGTAAGAAAGGGGAACGTACGGTGTATTTCGGGCTAGACGAACAGTACCTGAGTTCCTGTTGCGAGGAGTACGGAATCACCAAACCTGCACCAAAGCTCCCTTCCCTTGAACGCCGCTATGCTGAGTTGCTGAAGAAAGGCCAGACTGAGCTGATCAGTCCAGCTGCTCACGAAAGGTACAGAAGGACTCTGGGCCGTTTGGCCTGGGCGGCTCTGTCACGACCAGACCTGCAGTTTGTGTGTGGGTTTCTGGGCCGCCACCAAGCAGCTCCTGACGAAGCTGCCGAGACCTGTATGAGGGATGTCCTTCGTTGGGTCAAGGGTCTTCCGCACAAGGTCCAGAGGTTTCCGAGCAAAAGGGAGATCTTGGAAGATGATGCGGACCCTGCCTCTGTATCTTGTTTTACGGACGCGAGCTGGAGTCTGAATTCGGTAAGCGGCGGGATCATTACGTGGGAGAACTGTTCCCTGAAAAGCTTCAGCAGGAAACAAACGACTACCGCACTCTCCAGTGCGGAAGCAGAACTCGCTGCACTCACAGAGGTTGCTCGTGAAGGGTTGTACATTGCTTTGCTTGCGGAGACCATCCGCGAGGGTATGCCGAAAGACAGGGAAACCGGTTATTATGTTCTTAAGGGATATTCTGATTCCGAATCGGCGGTTTGTATATCAAAGATGCAGACCCTCCTGAGGAAAGTGAGGCACATCGAACTGCGTGCCGCATTCCTTCAGGAGCTGGTGGCCAGGGGTCGTTTTACTATAGAACACATACCGGGAGTGATAAACCCTGCGGACGCCCTCACGAAGAGTCCCACCAACGAAAGTTTGGCTAGTTTGTACGATGCCTCTGGCCTTGTGGATGAACCGAAGGCCTGGGAGAGTGAGCCTACTGAGGTGCACGTGTCTTTTGAAGAGCCCAATGAAAACGAACGTTTTACTCCGTCTGTTCCGCCTTCCTGGAAAGCCGCTGCTTTGAAGCTAGCTCGTGGTGAAGCTAAGTACGTAGTGGTTGAACTGTGTTGTGAAGAAGGAAGTGCGTTGTCCAAAGCCTGCTCGAAGGTCCCCGAGATCGCCTACTTTGGGGTGACTAAGGAAGTTGATCTTCTGAGCTATAATGGCTTGTGTCTTCTGAGAGAGGTTTTCGGAGTCGTAGCTGAAGGTGAGGTCAAGGTGTATGCTCACTTGTCTACTCCGTGCTCTGCTGGGTGTGGTTTAAGGCACCTGAGGTTTAAGAAGGGAGGAAAGGCCCTGGAGAAGTGGAGAGCGGCTCTGGCCGTTCACAAGAGGTCCTGGAAAAGGATCGAGAAGCTGTTGGAGCCTTACGTGGGCTCCCCGAACCTTCTGCTTTCTCACGAGTGGCCTGAGAGGTCAGGACTGTGGGATGAGACTGTGTTTAAGAGGTTTTCTAAGAAGCTTCGTTTGGATCAGGGTTGCCTTGTGGATCGTTGTTGCTTTGAAAAGGGTGACCAACGACCTTGGAAAAGATGGTGGTTTGTGTCCAACCGCACAGAGTTTGTGTGGGGACTTTCTTCTCAGTGCTCTGAGGGACACGGCCACTACTACCTTCCTCTTCCTGAGTCAGGTGTGTATCCAGCGGGTTTAGGATTCGCTCTCCTGAAGAACGCGAAGAAGACTTTTGAGGAGAAGTGAAGAGGACTCTCGGGCATGAGGGGGTGTGAAAAGTTTGCTCTCTCAGTCCGGAAGAGGTGCTCTGCAACGGGGAAACCAAAGGTGACTCCCGGGCTGGGATCCGCGCTGTTGTCAGGAGCATGTGCCAGGCCGCCATCGAAGAGTCCAGGTCGCGCGAGACACGGGACTACCAGGAGTGGCTTACTGGGGCCTCTGTGAAAGGCCTCCGGCCGCTCTTCCGTACGGTCAAAAAGCAGGAGGTTGAGGTTGCCCGCCCATTCGTGGACGAACCGGCTGAAGCCCGGCCCTACCTCCGACTGCAGCAGTGGGCTCGTCTTTGGGAGTCGAAGGGCCAGCCTCCTCCTCCCATCCAGGGCCTTAAAGAACGGGCAATTGCTCAAGCCCAGAGACTCCCGGCCGTCACTGGGGAAGAGTTCCAGCGGCTCATTCGCCGCCTGCCTTTAAAAGCGGCGGGTGTGGATGGCTGGTCCCTTGAGCTGCTCAAAGCCCTGACACCGGGTGAGGTTTCCTCCCTGGCTTCGTTTTGGAGGGAAATCGAAACCACGGGAGAGGTGCCACAGCAGATGACCTTCACCATCTTCACAATGCTCGCTAAAAACGAGAAAATCGAAAGACCGATTGGTTTGATGTCTTCGCTCCTGAAGCTCGGAATGAAGGCCAGGTGGCACCTAGTTGAAGCGTGGCTTCGCGACTACCGCGCTGAGCTTTGGTGGGACTGCGCTTTGCCGGAGCGCTCCACCTATGACGCCTCGCTCCGGAGAGGCGTCTGCTACGAGGCCGCGCGCGTCGACGGTCTCCATCGGTGCTCTTTGTTTGTCGACTTGAGTACCTTTTATGAGACCGTGGTTCACTCCACTCTCTGTGACGCCGCGCTCACTGCCGGATTCCCGGATCTTTTGCTTTTCCTCGCTATGGAATCGTATCGTGGCGGCAGAGTGATCCTTTCCGACGAAGTCGCGTCGCCCGTAGCTTTCGCTCGCCGCGGAATTATAGCGGGCTGCCCTTTAGCCCCTACCCTGAGTAAACTCGCTGTGGGCGAGCCGATTCGGCAGTGTTGCTCTGGACCGCATGTCAACCACGTAGATACGTGGATAGACGACATCACGGTAGATACTGAACATCACAGCCCGGACCAAGCAGCGAACTCAGTCATTAGGGTTTTCAGACGGCTGCATGCCTCGCTTTCTGCCGCCGGGTACCAGGTCTCTATCGGCAAGACTTATTTCCTGGCGAGCAGTTCCCAAGCTGAGCGCGCCCTGCGGCGAAAGTTGGGAGAGGGTGACCCCCCCATCCAGAGTGTTGCCAAAGACCTGGGGATGACGCTATCAGCTGGCAGGAGACGGTGTACTCGCCTCTCCACGGCGCGGCGGACCAAAGCCAATGCCAGACTGGGCAAGCTTCGCAGCCTTAAGGTCCGCAACATTAAGGCCAGCAGCCGGGTGTTTTCCATGTCCGTGCTGGCATCGGGGATCTGGGGGCACCAGGCCCACGGGGTGAGCCCCAAAACCATGAAATCGGTGCGTTTCCAAGCTGCCGCCATCACCGGCAAGGTTGGCACGGGCAGCGTTGAAATCGCGCTGGAACTTGGTGCCTGGCTGGTCAAGGACCCCCGGGTGGCAGTGGTCACCCAACACTTCAAGGCTCTCTGTCGGGTGATGGTCCGCCTCCCTGACCGCGAGCAGCTGGAGCGAACGTGGGCGCAGCTCACTACCCAGCTCCAAAGGAAAGACAGATGGCGAGTGGTCTGTGGACCGCTGGGGGCCATGATAGCCTATCTGCTGGATTTCGGGCTTGTGGCTCCCACCCCGGACCGTTGGCTATTCCCTGCAGACCTCTGTCCTGCTACCCTGGCAGGGACCCCTGAGGACTCTGGGGTGGTGGCCCTCAACCCCCTCCTTCGGAGGCATTGGTCCGCCATCCTCTCGTGTTTGACCAGCGCCTGCCACAAGGCCCGGCGGAAGGCCATCAGTACCCAAACGGGTTGCAGCAGTCTGTCCTCTGGTGTGGACATTACGGTTCCCACTGCCCTTGTGAAAAAGGCCCCGCGGATTAAGTCTGCAGCCCTGAGAATGGCCTGGCAGGGAGCCCTGAAAAACCGGCATGTCCAAGCGGGCCAGCAATGCCCTCTGTGCAAGGTGCCCCTCACCCAGCACCACGTCACCACCGACTGCAGATGGTGGCGCGGCAAGGCACCCCCTCCTCCCAAACACTGGGAGCGCCTTACTACCCAGTTCCCATTCGACTGTCTATGGGAACGGGGCCTAATGCCGGCTCAGGCCACCCAGCTTCAGGGGTACTGCTGGGGCCCGCAGTCGGAACGGGCCGATGGTGTTTGCAAAGAGGCCAAGTGGCCACAGGGGCTTTTCTATTCGACGGACGCCTCTGGCGGGCCCTACGCGGCCGACGCCAGGGGCAGAATAGTGGCCTGGGCCATCTGCGCGTTCACCTGGACGGAGGGTGCCCCTCTCCAGGTAGGCCAACTCACTGGCCTCCTCCCCCCAGGGAGTTCAGTGTGCGAAGGGGAATGCTTTGCGGTCGCAAGGCTCGCCTCGCACTTGGAGGAGCGGGCTGATTGCACCTCCGACTGCAGCGCGGTGGCCAAGCAGCAGTCACGCGCTGTCAAGCCATGGGTATGGGCCCAGGCCCTTGATAAGGCATCTCTGGCGCAAGTCACGTGGACCAGGTCCCACACCACGGAGGCCGAACACGCGGCTGAATTCGGCCCCGATCAGAGCTGGCGCCGGACCATCAACGCCAAGGCTGACGCCGCTTGTGGTGAAGCTGCGCTTGCCGCCATCGCCCACTTACCGCAGTGGGATCCATCCCCCGCAGATGATCTGGCGCGAGAGGTAGCGCAGCACCTCCAACGAAAAGCCGAAGTGCTACTTCTGAGCACCGACAGGCCCCCATGGGAGGCCGTCGGTGACAGCCCGGTAAAGGGCAAGAGGTCTCCTCGCCCTGAGGCCAGGTTTAAGGTGAAACAGGCCAAACCTCCTCAGAGGCAGCACCGACCTGGCGCGGATGGGGGCATTAACAAAAAACAGCGCCTGGAAGCCCTAATGGCAGGGGTAGGCCACCATGGGCACCAATTTGAGTGGAGCCATACGAACCCCAACAACCACTCCCTGGTTTGTAAGGTTTGTTCCCTCTTTATCCAGCAGACCCATTCTTCCGAGGCCTTCCGGCGTCTGGAGGCACAGCCGTGCGCTCACCGGCCGTTGCCCGACCTCAGCAACTTTGGCCTGCACGCTTCCCACTCATTCTACTGCATGGGGGCAGTCCTCCTTTGCACCAAATGCTATGCGGTCCACAAGCCAGGGCAGCTTAACCCCACGGCTGTGGCCAAATCGCAGTGCGAGGGGGCCTCCCGCGCCCACAAAAAACGTGGCACCCAATGGGCGGCCAAATACCTTAAGGAGACGTCCACCCAGGACACTCTCCAGAAGGTGCTAGGACGTGCAGGGAACGAGGGATCTGGTCTCTCGCGGGGGAGTCGCCTTCACAACCCCGGCTCGGTTGCCGACCCTAGTGGTGCGGACAGGGTTGAGGTCCCCTCCCCTCAGCCTTCTCGCACCCCGGAACAGTCTTCCTCCAAAGGCCAAAGCAAAAGAGGCAGGCACAACCAGCCTGCTCCGAAAGCCGCAGCCCAAGGCCCGCCAGGTACCACTCAGGTGGCAACCAGCACAAAGGCCAAACGGGCCTCGAGCCTCCCAGCGAGACCACCGCCGGGCAGAGGGTCGGAGTTTCCCTCCCCTGCGCTGAGGGAGCCCGAGTCAACCCTTCAGGCCAGCTCTAGGACCCTTAGGGTCAGCGGTAGTGGTTCCCACACCGCGAGGGAGGCCCACACAGAGACCTCTGGGCACCACGAGGGGGATAAGGCAAAACCTGTGGAGAGAAAGCAGAAGCCCGCGCGCGCGTCTGGTTGTAAGGCCCCAAGACCCTCAGGCTCCAAGTCCTCCGCCCTTGCCCCCCTTTTCTCAGGTCAACCCAAGGCCCCTGAGGCTCCTGTGTCGGTTGGTGATGTTGGGGAAGGGTCTGCTGCACCCACCCCGAAGCCCAAGCCGAAGCCCAAGCCTGTGACTCAACCTAAGCTCCGGCAGTTCTGGGCCCAAGGTGGGAAGCCTTAGGAAGCCGTAGCCTTGTAGGCACTTTCCCTAAGGGCCCCCTTTTCCCTTGTCACCTGGGACGACAACACCTTCCTCAGACGCAGTTCTCCCCAAGCCTTTAAAGCGCAGTAGCTGCAGCCATGGCCCACGTGCACCTCTCGCTTCCCCGGCCTTAGCCCTCTCATTTTCGAGATGGGCTGGGAATGGGAAAGGAGGTGGTGCTACCACTCCTGGAGATGGGTCTGGCGAATGGTTTGGAACGGACCAGAACCGTTTGGGGCTGACTTCTGGGAGCCCCCAGCTGAGCCCACTGCAGAGCAGGCCGCCAGCCACAGCTCCAACCCTGGAGCTTGTGGTGACACCGGCGGCTCTGATGGTCCCACCACAGGTTGGCGGGACTGGCAAGGTTGGTGGGACGAGTGGGACTGGACCGACCAGGCTGGCGACACCGGTGCCAGCGGGTCCAGGGACATCCCACCCGCCTCCTCTGAAGGGCGTGGTCGTTCCACCCCTTCAAAAGGACGAGGCAAACAGCCCTCCGTCCACAGGGAGGACAAGGCCCTCGTCCAGGCCTACCGGAAGCACGTGGACGAGCGTGCCAAGAAAAACCCCGATGCGAGGCGGGTTTCGGTTTCCAGCTTTGTGCGGAACCGTAAGCGTCCCCCTCGCAGCCAGAGGGAGGCCCTAAAGGCCGAAAGGGATGGGTCCAACCCTCCCAAGGCCTCGCCAGACGACA
Source organism: Symbiodinium sp. CCMP2592 (assembly GCA_905221615.1). NCBI lineage: Eukaryota > Dinophyceae > Suessiales > Symbiodiniaceae > Symbiodinium > Symbiodinium sp. CCMP2592. The sequence goes on from CAJNDT010005982.1 coordinate 162,422, forward strand.
AGCCGCCTAGAGTCCGCACCCCACCGCCTTCCAGACGGACAGGCGGTAACAGCAAAGGGGCTGCAAAGGCTGTTAAAGCCTCAACCAGCTCTACGGAAAGTTCCGAGAGCAGCCCCCCGACGGCCCCGGCGGAGCCCCTTGAGCCAGAAGACCAGGAAGAGATGCTGCCCTGGTCCCGCCGCATCGTTCAAAAAACGACGGCGGTAAAGTCGTCGGCCAGGGCCAGGACGGCCAACGACCCCAGCAGCTCTGGAGAGGAGATGGAGCCTGACCCACCCTCTGCTGCGCCGGGTCTCGGCACCGTGACGGCACCCTCCGACCAGGAGGCCACCCAGGTGCCCACAGCCGCACCCATGGAGGAGGTGCCTGCCAAAGACGAGACCACAACCAAGGATGACCCCATTTCTGGGGATCCGGTCTCAACAGGCTCAACCTCCCCTTCCAGGGTCGAGGAAGGAACAGGTGGTCCGGCCACCAGCCGCGACACGTCCTCCGCGGGACCTGCTGGCAAAGCCAGTGAGCAGGATCCTGCTCTTCAGGAGGCGCCACCTAAGACCTCGGGGCGTGAGACCCCGCCTGCTGGCCCCCCGGTCTCCTACGGCCCAGGGGAGGGGACCCAGAGGGAGAAAGGAGCCCCTAGTGCCCCTCCCAGCCACCTGGCACCTGCCAGTGCACCGAGGGTTGAGGAGCCTCCTCCCCTCCCTCCTCCTCCCCACCCACCCGAGGGAGAAGCAGCCCCTCGCAAGAGGACCAGGGGCGATGTCCCGGGCGGTGCCCCGGCGGCGACCCAGTTCATGCGCCTCGACATAGAGTGTCGCCAACCGCCGGAGGCGAGATGGATCGCCCTGGCAGTGAAGCCCTCAGCCCTCGCCTCTGAGGTGCGCAGCCTGTGCCGCAACAGGCTCAAGCTGGGAGGTTTGGACTGCCTCCAGGTCTGGCCAGACGAGGCGGTCCTGGACCTGCGGTTGCCCATGGGCGACCAACTCCGCGAGGGTGAAAGGACCCTCATGGCCACTGGGCCCTCGGCCCTGCAGCCGGAGGTCCCCGAGGCCAGCGAGCCCCCCTCAGCGAGGCTGCTGGGTCTACAGGAGGGACGGGGTGCCCCCCCCCTCAGGAGCCTTCTTCGGAATCAGCTCCTGTAGAGGATGTGGAGGCACCACCCTCGTATGGACCCCACCGTGCAGTCCACAGCCCGGATGGGCTCTTTTGTTACGCGTGTAGGGTCAGGTGCCCTACAATCGAACATATGCAAGCCCATTTCATGACCCCCGGGCATCAGGAGCGGGTCAGGAGGTTTTTGGCCTCCTAGCCTCCCCTCTCCTTTGCAGAGGCAGGAGGCTCTGCAGGGTGAAGGGTTCCTCCCCTCCGGGTGAGGCTTCCTCCCTGTAGGACTTTCGTCCTGTTTCACTGGGATGTGGCTCCCCACTCCCAGGAAGTGGCTACCCACTCCTGCCAGTAGCTCAGGTAGGTCAGGCACCTGTAGCTCAGGGTAGGAGTAGCCACTGCCGCCATTTTGGCGATGCCCGCAATCGCGGATGACTCCAAAATACTTGGAGTTAATTTGTGCATGTCGGACAAGCCTACGGGCTGCTTCTGCGAAGCGTACGAGAGAGAAAAGTTTGCTCTGCTCCCCTGTGAGGAGCCCCAAGGACTTGGGCCCATTTTTTCGGTTGCAGGCCCAAAACGAGGTTCTGAGATCCCAAATGTGCCGCCAGAGGGGTCCGCAAAACCTGAGATGCCACCCGATGTGCGCCCTGTTGGCGGCACTCGGGAACATGACCAACATCGTGCACTTCTCTCCGTTAAGCAGGCTGTCATTGCCGGTGCGGAAGGAGCCCTGCTTGAGGTTGTGGAGGCGATGGAGCAGCATGGTTGCATGCAGGAGGGCACTTTCGTTTGGAGGGCTGCTGAGCTAGCAGTGGAGACCCACGAAGATGTGCCTAGGCATGTGGCTTGTTGGGCAATTGAGGATGCGCTTGCAAATTTGACCTGTCCCAAAGTGCGGCCTGACGTGCATGTGATCAGTGCTAACATCACTGCCTGGAGAAAGGACTTGTGCTCTTGGATTGCTCAACACAAGGCGGCCGTTCTGCTGCTGCAGGAAACACATCTTTCGCCAGACCAGCCTGACTTGATTGAGGCTCAGCTTGGGTTTCATGGTTATAATGTTTTTAGCGTCCCGGCCCATCCCACCGGCAAAGGTGGCACATCAGGTGGTCTAGCCATCTGTTTTCGCAAGCACTTGAACATGAGGCGTGTGCATCACTTTGTCCGGGCGGGGGTTGGTTTTCAGGTGGCGGCCCTCAGGTTGAAAGATGCCGATTGCTATTTTGTGAATGTTTACCTGAAGGCCGGTGAAGGTTTCCAGGGCAGCCACAATGCGCCAATCATTGCACATTTGATCCCTTTCCTTCGTTCGGTCCGTGGCTTCTTTTTTGTGGCTGGTGATTTCAACGAAGATTTTGAGGTCATTGCTGCCACCAGTCTTGAGCAGGAGGCCAAAGGCCGGTGGATCAGTTCTGGTGAGTCCACATGTGCTGGGGGTGGCAATATCGACTATGGCTTGATGTCGCCCTCGCTGGCCTCGGCCGTTTCGCTTTCGATTGATTGGGTCACTCCTTTTGCTCCCCATGCAGCCCTGCACTGGTCTCTGCAGGTTCAGCATCTGGATGTTAAGCTACCCCAGCTTGTGCCTTTTAAACCCATGCCTCTAAGGCCTCAGCCCTTCCACCTTAGGCTGACCAATGATGCTCAAGGTGAGCAGGCTGCCACGGCTTGCCATGGTAGTTCTGTGCACCTTTTGGGGGTTGAGGTTTCCAATGAGGGTCTTTCTTCCCTTTTCGCCAGCCTCAGCCGTGATATTGAGCTGTCGGTTTATGGCGACTGCCAGGGCCGTGGAGCCCGGGTTTCGTGCTGCCGTAAGCCCTTGATGTTGCAGACGGCGCCAGATTCTGGTTGGGGAGGCGCCCATGTCTCCTTTTGGAATCGGGTTATTGTTTGGCTTGAAGCTTGCTCCCGTCACTTTCAGGTCAGCCCCTTTGCAAAGAGGGCTGTGCATTGTTTTGCGGATCACTGGCATGGCAGTGAGGAGGCTGCCTTAACCTGCCATTCTGAGCTTCAGGCTTTTATTGATGAAGGCTGCCATGATCTTTGCCGTGGTTTGCTTGATGTTGCTAAGGCGCAAAAACAATACTTTGTTAAGCAGTGGCAACAGAGCAAAAGTGTCTCTTATGAGAAATGGCTCCGTCAGGCCACGTCCAAGGGCATGCGTCCCTTGTTCAAAAGTGTGCGGGCAGAGGAGGTCATCACCATTCGGCCGTTTCTTGAAGCGCCCGTCCAGGAGCGCATTTATTTGCGGTGGCGCCAATGGTTTGACTTGTGGTCGCACCCGGCTGGGGTGGACCAGGACCTTCTTGCGACGCTCAGGGTAGCAGCTGTGGAGCAGGCCCATAACATTGCGCCAATTCCTCTTGACAAGGCTGTTGCCTTCTTTAAGAAATTGCCCTCCAAGGCGCCGGGCTTGGACGGGTGGACGTGTGAGGTCCTCCGTAATCTCAGCGCCGAGGCAGTTCAGGCCATTCTTGACTTTTTGCACCATTGCGAGAAACGGGCCGCGTGGCCGGATCAGCTGATTTTCGCGCTTATAGCGCTTTTACCCAAATCTGAAAAACGGGAACGTCCCATTGCCCTTCTCCATGTCTTGTATCGGGCTTGGGCAAAATTGAGGTGGCCGCTGGTGTCTGCATGGCAATCTGCGTATGCCCGGCGGGCTCACTGGGACAAGGCACTGCCTGGTGGCCAGGTTTTGGATGTGGCCTTGGCCAGGCTGATGTTGGGCGAAACAACCCGTCGGTGCAGGCATCACCTGATAACACTGTTTCTTGATATGGAAACCTTTTATGACCGATGCTTGTTTAATGATGTCATTAGTTCGGGTCTTACCCTTGCTTACCCGCCCTTGATTTTGCACCAGGCCATGCTCACTTACATGGGTCCCAGGTTTGTGCAGTCCGAAGGCGCCCTCTGCCCGCCTATATGGCCGGGCAGGGGAGTCCTGGCAGGATGTCCTGCGGCACCTTCGGTGTCCAAACTTGTTACACACCCGGTTGCCGCCAAACTCGCCTCTAAGAAGAGTGCCTCCAACTTAGACATTTGGATAGATGATCTGTCCTTGGATACGGTTCATAAATCACCGCTTCAGGTTGCTAGTGATAGCCTCAAGCTTTTTCGAGGACTGAGACAGGACTTGGAGTCCAAAGGGGCCCAGGTTTCGCTTTCCAAAACTTGCTTTGTGACTTCGTCCACTGAGGCTGCCAAAGCTCTTGGCAAAATTCTTGATGCCTCGGATCCGCAGGTTAAGCCGATGAACCGTGATCTCGGGATCACCTCGGCGGGTGGACGCAGGCGGGTGCTGGGCTTGGCAGAGAGCCGCAGGAAAAAGGCGGCAGGGCGATCGCGCAAGCTCAACAAGCTTGCTGTGCCGGGGCGAGCACACCGTTTACGGATCGTTCGCGCATCCCTGTGCTCGGCAGGCCTGTGGGGCCATCAGGCTCAGGGGGTGAGCCCTAAGAGGCGAAAGTTTTATCGCACCCTTGTTGCAAAGCATTTAGGGCGTCACAAACTGGGGTGCATGGATCTTACTTTCATTGTTAACCGCCGCCGCTGTGAGGACCCTCATCTGACGCTGCTTCGGCAACATGTACGTGCAGTTGCTAGGGTCTTTCGCCGTTGGAATGCTTGTGATCAGGATAAGTTTCGGTCGACTTGGGCCGACATTTGGTTATGGCTCATGGCTTCCAAGCATCCTTGGAAAAAGGTCAATGGGCCCTTGGCGGCTCTCATGGCCTACCTGCACGAGTTGGGTGTGCAGGCTCCTCAGGCTCACCGTTGGAGCAGAGATGGCAGCATCTTGACCATTGATTGGTCTAGTCCCGATGCCACTCGCCGTGTGTGGCACTGGCTCCTACCAGTTTGGGAAGATGTTCGCTTGCAGCGAGTCTCCTTGAATGATGGGTGCCAAAATTTGAGAGGTGGCCTGGATGCCACTGTTCCTGAAAGACTGCAGAAAAGGAAGTTTTTCAACAAAAACATGGCTGTGAATCTTCAGGCTCTTTGGCAGGGTGCCCTAGTGAGCAGGTCTAAACAAGGTTGGTGCACCAGGTGTCATTGTCCGCTTGATTTGCAACATGTTTTGTGGGATTGCCCTTTCATTGCCCAGCCTTTCCCTGCGCCTCAGCACTTTCGTGCGGCCCGCCAGCAGTTTCCGTGGCCTAGCCTTTGGCTCCGAGGTTTGGTTCCGCAAGAGGCCACGGCGTTACTGAGGGATAAGAGTGCTGAGGGTTATGTGTTTGAAGGGCTTTGGCGCCACCGGCAGGTCATACCTAGTGACTCGTTGGTTTTTGCGTCCGATGCTTCAGGGGGCCCGGGAGCTCGTGATCACAGGTTGGCTTGTGTAACTTGGGCCCTGGCTGCTTACAGGTTGGAGCCTGAAGGTCCCAAACGAGTGGCTAGCATCACCTGCGTACCGGTGCAGCCCCTGACGGTTGCGGCAGCCGAGCAGCAGGCGGCTTTTGAGTTGTTTGGTCGGGTGTCTGGCTCCTTTGATGTTACGGTGGATTGCAAGGCCGTCACTCATGTTGTTGCCAAGCAATCGCCTCCCCATGAAGGGCCCGTGCCTTGGGGTGTGTGCTGGGATGACAGATCAAGAGCTGCTGTTACTTGGGTTCCAAGTCATAAGAGTGCTGCTTTTTTCGCTGAGCGCAACCTTGATGAATGGAGACGGCTCATCAACGAGGACGTCGATGCCCTTTGCGGGGCTAGGTCCGCCGAGGTTTATTCTTCAGCGTGCAGGCCGGACTTGAAAACCATTGACAGGCTTTGCGAGGATGTTTGTTTACATCTCGCTAAAAAAGTGGGGTTTATTCTTAAGCATAAGAGTGACAAATGTTTTCCTTGGGTGATGCAGCGCGCCAGCCAAGCATCGCAATCCCAACCATGTTCCTCCCGTGTTATTGGGGGTGATAAGTTTTTGAAGCCTAAAAACCCCACTGCCTCCAAGCCGAACAAAAAGCAACGGCTCAAAGATATGCTTGCAAGCCCTGATCCTGCCTTGGGTCATGTTTGGCGTGACTGTGAGTCCAAAGCTGTGAACAATTTTTCCATTCAGTGCACTGTTTGCAATTTGTACTTGGAGCAGTGTAACAGCCAAGACGTTTTTGATCGCAAGGCTTCCAACCCCTGCCTTGATATCGCCGCCAGTTTGCCATCCGCTTGGCAAGTGCATGAGACTCATGACATGGCCAATAAGGGTTCTTTCTTCACGTGCACTAAGTGTTTGGCCATTGTTAAGATTGCTGCTACTTCGACTTCGTCCGTGCTGCAGGTTCCTTGTAAAGGCCTTGGTCGTAAGATGAATTCGAAGACTCAAGCGAGGTCGATGGCCAATGTTGAGGGCTCCAAAAACCGCACGATTGAGGCATCCTTGCAGGGGCGGCAGCCCCAGGTTGCAGCCGTTGGTGTGGCTATGGAACCTCGGGCCAAAGCTGGTCCCAAGGTTAAGGCTAAACCCAAGTGTAAACCCAAATCCCAGTGCAAGGACTCCTCCAAACAAACCCGACTGTCCTTTGCGTAGGCTAGGGTTTGCGCGGGGTGGGTTAGGGCAGGTAAGGTTGGTAGTTTAGTGCTGCCGTGCTGGTGTGCGCTCGCTGCTGCACCCATTTTCTGCACTTATGCCGAGCCTTTTCAAACCTATATCTTAAGCTGCAATCAGGTGTGCGCCCTGTTGGCTGCACCCTGAGCCGGTGTGCGCCTGTTGGCTGCGCCTGCATACTGAGAGCGCCAAACTGTTGGTGCAATGCCGCAACAGCACTTGCTGCCTGGTTGCCCTGAACAAACCTGAAGCGATCGTTCCAGGTGAGCGCTTTTCTGGCAGCTCCCGGAATTTGGCCATTTTCGGTTGTCTTCAGTTTGGTTTCTTTCTTCAGTGGTTCTGGGCTGTTTAGTTGGCCGGTTTCCCCTTGTGTGGTTTAAGTTAGGCGCTTTGGTCCTTTACCCTGCCGGTGTGCGCTTGAAGCTGCACCCGAAAACTTGAAGCGATCCGTGAGGCCAAGCTTGTGGCCAGTTTAGAGCATGCTCCCACTCTTGTGGAATTGCGATAGCATATGCCACTTGGCAGCTTTTGTGGGGGCTCCTGGTAAGACTTGTCTGGTGCTGTGAGCACTGTGGCATTTGCGAATCCCTGCATAGGGTTTTCTTGACCCTCTAAGCTGTGGCCTTTGGTTATAATGTCATGTCCCTCAGTGGTTGGGAAATTTCCTCAGGGCTCGTAGCCAAGAAAATGGGCCCAGGTCTGTATTCCCTTGTGTGGAGCCCAAGGACCTAGGCCCATTTTTTCGGTTCCAGGCCCAAAACGAGCTTCAAGATCCCAACAGGAAGTTAGCATCAGTGGTGAGGGCACTTGCGTGTTCACACCACTCTGGTTGGAGTCTAGGCTTCCTCTAAAGATGATTGGATTCTTGATGTACTATGCCTACTGTGCCAGGCGCCTTCAAGACACACCTCGTCAGTTCATATGATCATGGCCACTGCAGGCTGGTGGTGTGGGCACTTTCAGTGTTCACACGACCTCCTGCTGCGCTGTGTACAGTCGTCGGTAGCTCTGTAGGTTAGGTTGTACAAAGTGTACGAAGGCTGCTGCTGCTGGTCTACGGGGCTACCTTTCGCTTCTCTTTGACGACGGTTTTCTTGTACTGCCTTCAACTTGAGGCCTCAAGCACTTGTGAAGGCCCATTGAGCTTTCTGAGGGGCATACGGTGGCTTGTGTGCATGACCCGTTGAATACGTCACTCCCACCAATGCCTCTGCTGCGTGGTCCAGCCTGGCTGGCTTGCGTGCAACAGCAAGACTTCGCGGCTTTCGGGCTGCGTAGTTTTGCTTCCGTAGCTAGGCTGTCAGATCCGTAGCTTTTCTCGTAGCTTTGCTTAGCTTGTACAGTTTGGCCTAGGAGCCGCGCGCATCGTCCGACGCTCGGGAAGAAAAGTTTGCTCTGGTCCAAAAATTTTCGAGCCTTCCAGAGCAATCCTTCTACACAACCGGAGACTTTCTTAGCTCAGGCTGACACCCATTGGGCTGATGTTGGCAACCTGCCCTTTAACCAATGGCAGGCTCAGGCCCTTGACATGCTCACCGGTTGTGAGCCGGATGCCGCTTGGGTTGAGGCCACGTCCCGACAGCAGCGCCATGCTCGGAAGTTGCATCTTTCGAACCAAAGTGCGGATTATCAGTCTTGGCTTCAGTCTTCCATGAAAGCTGGAATGAGGCCCCTCTTCCGAGCACTCAGCAATCCAGAAGCCAAAGTTGAAAGGCCTTTTCTTGATCGTCCGTTGGAATTTCGGCCTTTCCTTAGGCTGGAGTTCTGGAGCAAATTGTGGAAGGCGCAACCGTCGCCTCTACCGGAGCTCGACTCTCAGCTTCAGCAAGTAGCCCGGCAGCACGCGGCACAGCTACCTCCCTTGAGCCTTGAACAAATCAAGCAAAGGATTCGCAAGCTCAGCAACAAAGCTGGGGGAGCCGATGGTTGGAGCTACGCACAGTTCAAGGTTTTGCCGGAAGAGGCGCTAGAAGCTTTACTAAAAATTTTCCATCGCATAGAGTGTGATGGGATTTTGCCGGAGCACTGGCTGACAACCTTGATAACCATGTTGCCTAAGAATCTCCTAGTCGAGAGGCCTATTGCTTTGTGCAGTTCGTCGTACCGATTGTGGGCGAAACTGAGATTTTCTGAAGTTGATCGATGGCTTGCTTCATTCATTCACAAAGCCCCTTGGGAGCATGCTGTACCGGGCCAAAGCACACTTGATGTCAGCATCAGGCGTCTGCTGCAAGCAGAACTCGCGAGGGCCAGAAAGCTTAGTCGGATAGTTCTCTTCATAGATATTCAAACATTTTATGAATCAGTATCACATGAACTGGTTGCCCAGCAGGCCCTGCTGCATAACTTTCCGCCACTGTGTGCCGACACTGCCTTGAAAGTTTACAGAGGGGCCAGATACATCATTTCGGATAGTGTTGTTTCGCCCAGATGCTTCGGGGCATCCGGCCTCATGGCCGGATGCCCCTATGCGCCAGCAATTGCCAAACTGGCACTATTCCCGAGCCTTTCTTCATTGCACAAGTCCAAACTTGCTGACAACATCACGGCTTGGTTGGACGATGTCAGTGTAGATACTGAAGGCGCTCAAGCAGAGAAGACGGCACATCGGGCTGTTCAATCATACCACTTGTTGAAGCATGCCTTGCAGCAGGATGGACTCCACATGTCCATCGCAAAAACGTGTTTTGTCTGCACGGACTCACCATCCGAAAAATCTTTAAAAAAGCGTTTAGGCCCTGACGACCCGCCTATCATGTCCCTAGCGCGCGACTTAGGAACGGATTACTCTGCAGCACGTCGTCGCAGGATTACAGTTGCAAAGGCTCGTCAAGCAAAGGGCCAGGCCAGAGCAGGGCGTATGCGATCGCTCAAAGTTCCCTCCTTGTCCCACAAGTGGAGACTGTACAAAGGAGGCATTTTCGCCTCTGCTGCTTGGGGTCATCAGGCTCAGGGTATCTCTCCGAAGCGTTTGAAGTGGCTGCGAGGGTGTGCTGCGCAGCAGTTGCAGCGACACAAGCTTGGCAGCCTTGATTTGCTTTTCGATTTGCATAGCAAGTTTGAGGACCCTCTTATCACTATCTTAACACAGCACTTTGCCACGGTTGCTAAGGTTTTTCTTCGATGGCCGGAGACACTGTGGGGTCAGCTCAAAACTTCTTGGAGCAGCACGTGGAGCCGACTCCAGGCTTCGCCGCACCCGTGGAAATGTGTTTCTGGCCCGATGGCGGCTGCGCAAGCCTATCTCATGCAACTTGAGATCGATGCTCACAGTTTGGAGCATTGGAACTGGGATGGTGAGGATTTTGCCTGCACTTGGAAGGAACCCGGTTTTAAGGCATTCCTGTGTGAGAGGGTTAAAGCAAAACTTCTACAACTTCGGCATGCCCGTATTGCGGCGTTTGTGGATGACCCTCTCCTTGCCGACGGTGTTGATTGGGCCAGCCACAGGACCAGAACACAGCGTGAAACCAAACACAAGCGCACCACGAAGTGGCTTCAAGCTTTGTGGCAAGGCGCAGTGCTTCATAACCAAAATGGGGGCACTCAACAATGCCCGCTCTGCCATTGCGATGCTTCATGGTCGCACGTACTCCTTGAATGCAATTACTGGGCCGGGCGCCATCGCGACCCACCTGAACATTGGGCTGAGCTCAAGCAAAAATGGCCTTCGGACAGTTTGTGGCAGCGAGGGCTTGTGCCCCAAAAGTGGACGAGGCAGCATCGTCCAGAGTCTTCCTTGCATTTGCAACGCGAAGGTCTATGGAAGACCAACAGCAAGCTGAGTGCATCGTCTTATGTTTTCAGCACTGATGCCTCAGGAGGGCCGGATAGTGTTGACTCCCGTTTACGTATCGTTGCCTTTGCGCTGTTGGCTCTAACTAAAGAAGGTGATGAGCTCACCTGCGTTGCATCAATCACAGGTTTTCTTCCAGTCGGCTCGTCGGTTGCAGAAGGCGAAACACATGCGTTGCGACTCCTAGCTGATAATGTCGATGGCTTTGCAGATGTCACATGTGACTGTCAAACGGCCATTAAGAAATCCCATAGACTTGATAATCTTGATTGTCATTGGGTTCGGTCGCACCAATCTGCAGATGCTTTCAAAAAGGAGTTTGGGGCTGACCAGTTGTGGCGCATGAAGGCCAACACTTTAGCTGATGATAAATGTGGTAAGCTTGCTGCAACCCTTGTTGATGTCAACTTTAAAAATGATATGCAGGAGTTGGACCGTCTAGCTCAGCAGGTCTCGACTTTTCTTGCGGAACGTGTGGAGCTTTTGTTGACTTCCAAAAAAGATCCTGCCCCCTTGGTTTTTGAAGAAAAACGAGGAGCGGCGAGATTAGCCAGTCAGCGAGAGTCACAGTCGCAACGAGCCATGCCCCATCGTGCTGCATCCCAGGCCGTTCGATGCCCTGTCAACAGGCCTGTGTCGGGTGACACAGAGAGACAACACTTGGTAAGGCAGGGACAAGCTTTTGTTAAGACTAAGGTCCCACCGAAGCCCAACAAAAAACAGAGGTTGCAGGCTATGTTGGCACACCCTGATCCCACTTTGGGTCATGATTGGAAAGCTTGCGAAACTAAAGCGGTCAATAACTTTGCTATCCAATGCACTGTGTGCCAACTGTATATTGAACAATGCAACTCTCTTGAAATTTTCGATCGCAAATCGTCCCACCCATGTGTGAACATTTCAGCTTGTATGCCTGTGTCTTGGAAAGTACATTCCACTCACAACATGGATAACAAAGGATCGTTTTTCACCTGCACTAAGTGTCTTGGCATTGCAAAAATCGCATCAACCTCAGTTTCAGCGGTGCTTCAAGCTCCCTGCCAAGGCCTCGGACGCAAGATCAACTCCAAAACACAGGCGCGCACTTTGTCTGTAGTGGAGAGCTCTGGTAGCAGATCAATCGAGGCAGTCTGGCAACAAAGTCAGCCCCAGGTTGCTGCTAGTGAAACCAATGCCCAAGTACCACAACCTGCTAGTAAAGCTAAGGCAAATGCTAAACCCAAAGGGAAACCCAAAGCAAAGTCCAAAGACTCCGCACAACAAACACGTCTTTCCTTCAAGTAGGCGGTGTGAAGCCCTTTTGAAAGGTTCCCTTTGAAGGTCGGTGTCATAACATAGTCCCCACTTGGCAAGTCCCCAGCTGGTGTGCGCTTGCCCGCTGCACCCAAAAATTTACAATTGGGTTGATGAATATGCCATTCACCCGAATTCGGGCCTTGTGGGGAGTACGTCTTTGATGGTTTGGACACATGTCCAGGGTTAAATTCCTTTGATAATGCATCGGTGTGCGCTGTCGCCAGCACCCGTAATGCCTGTCGTTCAATTTGGGTTGATGAAGATGCCTTGTACCCGACTCGGGCCTCGCTGGGAGTGCAACCTATTAGGCTGCTTTCCACTGTCACAGCTAAAGCCTGGGGTCTGCTGCATAGGTGTGCGCCCTGTTGGCTGCACCCTTACAAAAAAAAAAAAATCCGGACTACTATGATCCCTTTGGTGGCCTCGTGTGCGAGGAGGTCCAAATGCAGATTAAAGCTGAAGTTGGATGTGTACGCTGGCATGCTGCACCCAACACACAGGTTGCCTGGTTGGTGAATATGCCTTTCCCGTCTCCGGGCCTCATGGGGAATGTTCCACCTGGAGCTTTTCGTTACCAGGGCAAATGGATTGTGGCAATTCTTCTGAGCCTAGGTGTGCGCCCTGTTGGCTGCACCCTTATATTCAGGACTTGAACACACCAAAACGGCAAACTTGGAAAGTCTAGATATGCGCCTGTTACACCCAACTTTCCCACAGCCCTTGTCAATGCTGCAGAACTTCTGATGAATATGCCACTTGTACTCGACTTTGGGCCTTCTGTGAACTCAGGTCTCGCTTTTCAGGCCATTCTTGATGGCAGCTAGGCATGCTGTTTGGGTAGTCCAATGTCGGCTGGACTGGAAAAGCCGGCATCGAGTCTCCGTCTGAGCAGTGGGTTCAGTGACACGTGAATGGAGGCTACTCCCTTGGGCTGCTGATGCAGGGAGTGGTGTGAGCACTAGGCGTGCTCATACCACTGCTTGCTGCGCTGTGTACAGTAGCGGTAGGTGTAGTTTTGCTAGGCTGGCTGTAGCTTTTGGCTAGTTGTACAAAGTGTACAAATGCTGCTGCTGCTGGTCTTTGGAGAGTGGCTGGGCTCTGGACGAAGCGACTGGGCAAGTGACCTGGTACTGGACTTTACGTCCCTTGTGCCGAGCTTCTACTCTGGCTCCTTTGAGAGTGTGCAATGCGGTGCACCTTGCCTGCATGCCCGTTGATATTCGTGGCTCGTGCACCGTTATGCGTTGCAACGCAAGGTCCAGAACTCTGTGTGCAACAGTCTCGCTCTGTTACCTCCGGGTGACAGGGCGAGACTTCCGTAGACAGTTTGCTCTGTAGATCAGTGTTGCTTTAGTTTGTAGGTCCTTTTCACCTGGCCTTGGAGCCGCGTCTGCAGACCGCTTCGAGAGAAAAGTTTGCTCATGGCTCAAGGCTGTGAGTGCTCAAACCTGCAGTGCCGTCGTGGCCGCCCAGCCTCGAGTCCGTAGCTAGTGCTTTGGCTCCGTAACAGGCTCAAACCCAACCATTGCTTTTCCTGCCCCTGTGGGCTCGGCGCGTGGGAGGGGTAGTGGCAGTTCCGACCGACGGTCGAGGGCAGTAGTTTAGCGCAATAGCACATCCTTGCCGTCCTTGCACTACTCCTGTTGTACACTTCACCAGGTTCTTGGTCGCTGGAAGTTTTGCTTGGACGAAGACAGTTGTCGAGGTGCCCTGACCTTGCCTTCGTGCTGCACTTTCGGCTCCTCGCCTTTGTGGCTGAGGCACTAGTCCGTTTTTCCTCCCTTCACTGTGGTGGACGGTGTCTTCAAAGGTGAGGTTCCTCTTGAGCTGGTTGAACTGGTCTTCTCCCGCCCCAGACGCAGGGCCCCTTTGTGGATCTGACCGTGGAGAGCGGCAGATTTGCCTTCGCAAGCTGTGCCGGGAGCACCAGTGTTCTTAGGGCAACCACTTTTTAGTCGTAAGCGTCCCTCGAGGTGCTACAGGCTCTCCTTCGGGTTGCCTCGGGACGAGACAGTGGTTCCTCCCAGTCTCCTGCAGTACCATACTGCAAGCCCCTTCCCTCCCTCGCCTACTGGGTTGAGGTGGCGTTGCGCTGCCTCCCGCCGTTGGGGTTTAGGATAGGTTAGGGAGGATTCTTTCTCGCTTGGCGCCTCCGTGCCGCCGGGCTCCCACTCAGCTTTTCTGGCCTGTGATGCAGTGTCGTCTCTCCCCTGGCGTAACTCTCGCAGCTTTTGCGACACTTCGCCTATACTGCTGGCCTGGAGCTGTTTTGGCTTTTGTTGCTTTAGGCAAAATTTGCTCGCTTTTGCCTGTTTTGCGGAGAAGGTCCCGCTGCAACTCAAGGGGTTCCTTTGTTATTCACTTCGTTTGGTGCCAGTCGTGCGTCGCGTGTTATGGCCTTCACTTGAGCATGGGCGCCAAGGCCAGGACCCTCACTCAGCCTGCTTTTGCCCGGCGGGATTCGGGTGCGAGCTCTGTATACCCCGCCGCACAAGGTTTTATCCTTGCACGCCTGAGTTTGGTGTTGGCAGTCATACTGTTCTCCGTGGGCTGAGCAGTCCCTGGCTTTCCTCCCTGCAGCACCTTTGGCTTCCTGGCCCCGTTCTTTTTGTTTACCTGCCTTGGGTTTTGGGTTGCAGGCCCTGTTCCTCCCTCCTGGGTTTCTCAGGGGCAGGTCTCTTTTCTGCCCGTCCTCTTCCATTGCGGCTGAGTGGCACAGCGTTGTTCCCTGCGCTTGAGAATTGAAGGGAAAGCGTCGTTCCCTGCGCCTCGTTGAGGGGAATGCGTGGGCCCCGCGCTTAAGTCCAAATTGAGGGGCTGCAGCTCTGTTGCTGTGGCTGCAGATGGGCAGTTGGCAGCTCGTCTCGGCTTGCTTGCGCTTGCAGATGAGCCTTCAGGTTTGGTTGTTTTCTTTAGGCCCTTTTGACCCTTCCGTTTCCTCCCTCGGGCCAAGGGAGTCGCGCACCTTCGGTCTCTTTTCGGCCAGCAATGCCCACTCAACCTGCCTGTGTGCTTGGTGGACCGTGGTGTTGTGCAGGCCAGTGGCAGTGTAGCTGAGGTTGCCCCTGTCCTTCGCCCCTGGGCCCAGCCCTCCTCGCTTCTGGCTAAGGTTCACCTCGTACTTTCTCTTCTCCCCGCCGTTCTCTTTCCTAAGGGCGTTTGGGTGCGATTGGTGGGGTTTAGGATACTCTTTACGAGCCCCTGGAGGTTCCTCTCCAGCCGCTCCCTCAGGGTCCGCTACAAAAGCCAGGACCCCGTTTTTACCCTGGGACTTGCCGAAGGCATCCCAAAGGTGGTACTGAAACCCTGTACAGAGGTAGGGCCTCCGCCCCTCGCCTTACTGGCCGAGGTTGCCGTAGCCCTTCACCCAATAGGGGTCTGAGGTACTCACCCTTCTGCATGGAATTCACGTGTTGAGACCTCGTCTACGACGGCCTCCGCGCTCGGCGAATGAAAAGTTTGCTCCTGGCTCAAGTTTTCGGCTCAGACTTTGCAGTGCCGTCGTGGCCTTTTAGCCTTGGGACCCACTTTGTCTAGAGGCTTCGAAGAGTCCCCAAACCCAACCTGGTAAAGGTCGTAGGCCTGACAGCAGGCAAGGGTTTGGTGGGCGGCCCGGTAGGCTGTTTTCACTGCACGTTCTGAGTGAGGTCGATCCTCCTCTTGCCGAGTGCACTTCTAGAGCTTGGAAGTGGGCACCACTCCTTGCTTGCTTTCTGCAGCCACTACTTCTGGTAGTGGTTTCCACACCAGCTTGCAGCCATGCCGCGTACTCCCAAGTGGATCCCGTGCGCCTGTGGGTACCACTGGGCCTGGAAACGCCAGGTCGAGTCAGGGGAAAATACCCACTGTGCGTACTGCGGCAGAAACTGGCAGGAGCAGCTGAACAAGCAGCAAGCAAGCAAGGAAGCCCGTGCCGAGCAATCCCAGAGCCCCCGAGCTGTCTGGGAGGACGGTCGCACCAAAGGCAAGGGTAAAGGAGAAGGCAAGGGTTCCAAGAACCCTCCAGGTGGCAAAGTCGGCGCGGTACTCGCGGGTCTTTGGAAAGACCTTCCTGAGGCTGCACAGAAAGCCTTCCAGGAGGTCGGGTACAGCCCACCTCGGCCGAAAGGGCCACCGCCCCCCCCGCCAGGACTGGACCTTCAGTCCCTTCTTAAGGGCAGGATGACTGAGAAGGAGTACAACGCTGCCAGGGCCGTGGTTTACGCCGGGGCAGGGCTCCATGTCCAGACCCTGTTGGAGGCCGCGGGAATCCCCCCTCCGCCAGATGAGGACCTCGACCAGCCAGAACCCACGCCCCAGGAGAAGCTGACAAGGTGTGTCAGCGACTTCAAGAAGGCCACCAACCAGATGAAGAATCTGGTCGAGAAGAAGGCCAAGCTCCAGGCTCGAGCGGACAAGCTCAAGCAGGAACTTGAAAAGCTTATTGGGGATGTGGACCAGGTTGATAAGGACATCAAGGCCAAGGATGTCGAGATCCAGGAGACGGCCAAGGCTTTCAAAGAGATGACGGCGGACTCCACCAGCACCGCTTTCAGCGCCCTGGAGGCGGTCCTCTCGGAGGCTGGCCACGAGCTCAACGAGGCCACCCGGGCCAAGATGAAGGCTGCCCTGGTCGGGAAGGAGGACCTCCCTCCGGACCCCTTCATTGTGAATTTCAGAGGGCATGATGAGTACTTCCCTCGGGAGATGCCCCCATGTACGGCCCTGCCCGCACCGACCCGCATGGGAAGCGTCCCACGCCTCTGGAAGGGACGAAGCCAGAGGGAGCCGCAGGCAGCGACAACCCCGAATAGGGGCGCCTTGGCCAGGGGAACCCTGCCTTCCCTCTGGCCCGTTCTGGGCCACGGGCTCCCAGGCAGGTTTTGCAAGGGCAGCCGCCCAATCAGGCCCTTCTCCGCTCGTCATTGGAGGTTTTGCAGGCCTTTTCCAACAATCAACTTGCTCTCTTACCGAGGGGGGAGTGGTCTGCCACCCTACTGTGTCACACAAGAGTAGAGTTTTTTGCCAGTTTTGCAAGTCTGATCTGCACGATCTAGGCAGCACTCACTTGTTCTGCGCGCAGTGCAAAATCTTTCATAAAACCCCGGCGGCGCTGCGTTGGGAGTCAGCGCCTGCCCGAGGCTTCATTGCGCCCGTTCAGCCTCTTCCCTCGAGGCCGGGGAACGGCCTTTTGATTAGGGGTCGTGGGTCAACCACCCCCTTTTCTTCAACCCTGGCGCCGCAGGGTGTCCCCACGCCAACGTGTTTGGACAACCAGAGCGCCCAGAACTTCCCCAGGCTCTCTGGGCCAAAATTTTTTCCAACTGGTTGGGCCCTGGACCCTGAGCAGGAGCCTCCCGCCCCAAGTGGTACCTTGGAGGTGCTGCCAAGGGGCATCGAGGCACCCACGGGTTCGGGGTTGACCCCACCCATTCCCCCCTCCAGGCCGGTGCTATGCTTGGCCAAGGCTCTGGACATCAGCCCGCCGCGCGGGGTTCACAGCACGGCTCATGGCTCGAAAACATCGCGCTGCCCACCGGGCTAGGATGCAGCGACAGGCCAACTCTCTTTTCTGGCACTCCTGGCCTTCTGGTCCCGAGCCCTCCAGTGCCAGACTGAAGGAACAGGGTTCCACCTCGCCTCCTTCCCCCCCCTTGCTGCAGGGCTTGCGGATGAGCTCAGGGCGAACAAAGACTGGAGCCAGTCGGAACCCCAGGCGCTGGCCCTGGCTGAGGCCCTGGAAGGAACTGACGAGGCCAGCTTGGGCTACCGGGTCTCCTACGAGATCCTCGAGGCCATGCAAGGCCACTCATGGTTGGACCCCATCACCGCTGCGGCTTTCCTGGACGACCTTGCGGCCCAGGAGCACCAGCGGTGCCAGGAGTCCGTTGTGTTTGTTAGTGCCAACATCACAGCGTGGACTCCGGATATCCTCAAATGGCACCAGCCGCAAAAAGGGCCCCTTCTCATCCAGGAGCTGCACTTGGGAGATGATGGTGCCAAAAAACTGCGCATTGAGGCTTTAGCCAGAGGGTACCATACTTTCCTCCCCCCGGTTGAGGGCCCCAGACCCACGAAAGGGGGACTTGCCACGCTTGTGCCCATCCATCAACAGGGCCGTTTCAGAGGAGGATACCTCTCTGACGAAGGGATCGGCTTCTTGCTGGTCGAACTCCCCAGGGTCCGCCATTCCCTCCTTTTGGTCAACCTGTACCTGAAATCAGGTGTTGGCATCACTGGGGCGCCCAACCCGGAAGTTCTCGCACGTTTGAAGCCTCTCCTGCGCCAAACTTCCAACTGGATTGTGGTTGGGGACTGGAATTTCCCCTCGCAGGAGTTGGCGGAGACCACCCTGCCAGAGGCTTTTCGTGGGCGGATTGTCGCCCCTCCGGAGGCGACGATCACCACAGGTAACTGTCTTGATTTCGCCCTGGTCTCCACCAGTGTCGCTTCTTTGTTGACCTGTGCTGCCAGCTGGCAAGTGCCTTTCCGGCCTCACGCTGCCCTGGAGTGTTGTTTCAACACCCCTGGGGGCCAAGTCGCCTTGAGGCAACTCCCTGCGTTCCCTGGGGTTCTTAAAGCAGCCTGCACCAATCCCCAAACAGGGGCCGCCGGTCGGACTGACAGCCCCACTCATGATCCGACCTTTCCTCCCCAAACCCCCGATGGCGGCCCTATGCTGGGTGCTTTTGGGTCGGAGGTGATCCAGGGCACTCTGGTCAACCGCCAATTCGCCGAACTCACACACAGGTTTGCGGTTGAACACTTCACCAAACCTGGTGGGCGTGGGTGCACCCGGCCCTTCGTGTACAAACCCCTCATGCAACCGAAGGAGGGCTACCCATGGCACGGCAGGGAGGCGGCCTGGTGGCAAAAGATGCAACTCGCCTGGGACAACCCAGGTACCAGCGATGCCCGCTTCGCGGCCCTACGGCGGTGTTTCCCATCGTCGTGCACGGAGGCGTTGCAGGCCAAACTTGAGAGTGCCGGCATCTCTGGACCCCGCCCGGAAGATGTGATCTGCAACGGGAAAACCAACGGGGAATCCCGTGCTGGGATCCGCGCGGTTGTCAGGAATATGTGCCAGGCCGCCATCGAGGAGGCCAGGTCCCGAGAGACAAGGGACTACCAGGAGTGGCTGACCGGGGCCTCTGTGAAAGGCCTCCGGCCGCTTTTCCGCACGGTCAAAAAGCAGGAGGTTGAGGTTGCCCGCCCATTCGTGGACGAACCGGCTGAGGCCCGGCCCTACCTCCGACTCCAGCAGTGGGCTCGCCTCTGGGAGTCGAAGGGCCAGCCTCCTCCTCCCATCCAGGGCCTTAAAGAACGGGCCATTGCGCAAGCCCAGGGACTCCCGGCCGTCACCGGGGAGGAGTTCCAGCGGCTCATTCGTCGCCTGCCCTTGAAAGCGGCAGGTGTGGACGGCTGGTCCCTGGAACTGCTTAAAGCCTTGACCCCGGGTGAGGTTTCCTCCCTGGCCTCTTTCTGGAGGGAAATAGAAACCACGGGAGAGGTGCCACAGCAGATGACCTTTACCATCTTCACGATGCTCGCTAAAAACGAGAAGATCGAAAGACCCATTGGTCTGATGTCTTCGCTCCTAAAGCTAGGGATGAAGGCAAGATGGCACCTAGTTGAGGCGTGGCTTCGCGACTACCGCGCTGAGCTTTGGTGGGACAGCGCTTTGCCAGAGCGCTCCACCTATGATGCCTCCCTCCGGAGAGGCGTCTGCTACGAAGCCGCGCGCGTTGACGGGCTACATCGGTGCTCTTTGTTTGTCGACTTGAGTACCTTTTATGAGACCGTGGTTCACTCCACTCTCTGTGACGCCGCGCTCTCTGCCGGATTCCCGGATCTTTTGCTTTTCCTTGCTATGGAATCGTATCGCGGCGGCAGAGTGATCCTTTCCGACGAAGTCGCGTCGCCCGTCGCTTTCGCTCGCCGCGGAATTATAGCGGGCTGCCCATTAGCCCCTACCCTGAGCAAACTCGCTGTGGGCGAGCCGATTCGGCAGTGCTGTTCTGGACCGCATGTCAACCACGTAGATACGTGGATAGACGACATCACGGTAGATACTGAACATCACAGCCCGGACCAAGCAGCGAACTCTGCCATTATGGTCTTCAGACGGCTTCATGCCTCGCTCTCTGACGCCGGGTACCAGGTATCTATCGGCAAGACCTATTTCCTTGCGAGCAGTCCCCAAGCCGAGCGCGCCCTGCGGCGAAAGTTGGGTGAGGGTGACCCCCCCATTCAGAGCGTTGCCAAAGACCTGGGCATGACGCTGTCAGCTGGCAGGAGACGGTGCACGCGCCTCTCCACTGCGCGGCGGACTAAAGCCAATGCCAGACTGGGCAAGCTACGCAGCCTTAAGGTCCGCAACATCAAGGCCAGCAGCCGGGTTTTTTCCATGTCCGTGCTGGCCTCGGGGATCTGGGGACACCAGGCCCAAGGGGTGAGCCCCAAAACCATGAAATCGGTGCGACTCCAAGCTGCCGCCATCACTGGCAAGGTTGGCACGGGCAGCGTCGAAATCGCGCTGGAACTTGGCGCCTGGCTGGTCAAGGACCCCCGTGTTGCTGTGGTCACCCAACACTTTAAGGCTCTGTGTCGGGTGATGGTCTGCCTCCCTGACCGAGCGCAGCTGGACCGCACGTGGGCGCAGCTCAGCACCCAGCTCCAAAGGAAAGACAGATGGCGAGTGGTCTGCGGACCGCTGGGGGCTATGATTGCCTATCTGTTGGACCTCGGGCTTGTGGCTCCCACCCCGGACCGTTGGTTATTCCCCGCCGACCTGTGTCCTGCTACCTTGGCAGGGGTCCCTGACGACCCAGGGATGGTGGCCCTCAACCCCCTTCTACGGAGGCACTGGTCCGCCATCCTCTCTTGCCTGGCCACAAGGCCCGGCGGAAGACCATCAGCACCCAAACGGGCTGCAGCAGCCTGGCCTCTGGTGTGGACACAACGGTTCCCACAGCCCTTGTGAAAAAGGCCCCTCGGATTAAGTCTGCCGCCCTGAGAATGGCCTGGCAGGGAGCTTTGAAAAACAGGCATATCCAGGCTGGCCAACAATGCCCACTGTGCCAAGTGCCCCTCACCCAGAACCACGTCGCCACGGCCTGCAAATGGTGGCGTGGTAAGGCCCCCCCCCCTCCCAAGCACTGGGAACGCCTCACCACCCAGTTCCCCTTCGACTGCTTATGGGAACGGGGCCTGATGCCGGCTCAGGCCACCCAGATCCAGGGGTACAGTTGGGGCCCACAGTCTGAAAGGGCCGAAGGAGTCTGCAAAGATGCCAAGTGGCCAAAGGGGCTTTTCTATTCCACGGACGCCTCTGGCGGGCCCTATGCGGCCGATGCCAGGGGCAGGATAGTGGCCTGGGCCATCTGCGCTTTCACCTGGACTGAGGGTGCCCCTCTCCAGGTTGGCCAACTCACAGGCCTCCTCCCCCCAGGGAGCTCTGTGTGCGAAGGGGAATGCTTCGCGGTCGCACGCCTCGCTTCGCATTTGGAGGAGCGGGCTGATTGCACTTCCGACTGCAGTGCTGTGGCCAAGCAGCAGTCGCGCGCTGTTAAGCCCTGGGTCTGGGCCCAGGCCCAGGATAATGCGTCCTTGGCGCAAGTCACGTGGACCAGGTCTCACACCACTGAGGCCGAACACGCGGCTGAATTCGGCCCTGACCAGAGCTGGCGCCGGACTATCAACGCCCAGGCTGACGCAGCGTGTGGCGAAGCCGTGTTGGCCGCAATCGCCCACTTGCCACAGTGGGACCCGTCCCCTGCGGATGATTTGGCGAGAGAGGTGGCGCAACACCTCCAACGTAAAGCCGAAGTGCTACTCCTGAGCACTGACAGGCCCCCTTGGGAGGCCGCCGGTGCCAGTCCGGCAAAGGGCAAGGGGTTACCCCGCCCGGACGTCAGGCTCAAGTCGAAACAGGCCAAACCCCCTCAGCGACAGCATCGACCTGGTGCGGATGGGGGTATTAACAAAAAACAACGCCTGGAAGCCCTCATGGCAGGGGAAGGCCACCACGGGCATCAATTCGAGTGGAGCCATACGAACCCCAACAACCACTCCCTCGTTTGTAAGGTTTGTTCCCTCTTTATCCAGCAGACCCACTCTACCGAGGCCTTTCGGCGTTTGGAGGCACAGCCGTGCGCTCACCGGCCGATGCCTGATATCGGCGGCTATGGGCTGCACGCGTCCCACTCTTTCTACTGCATGGGGGCTGTCCTCCTTTGCACCAAATGCTATGCGGTCCACAAGCCTGGGCAGCTTAACCCCACGGCTGTGGCCAAAATGCAGTGCGAGGGGGCTTCCCGCGCCCACAAAAAACGTGGCACCCAATGGGCGGTCAAATACCTCAAGGAGACGACCACCCAGGACACTCTCCAGCAGGTGATAGGACGTGCAGGGAATGAAGGACCTGCCGGCTCCCATGGGGACCGCCTTCACAATTCAGGCCCGGCTGCTGGTACTAGCGGTGCTGACAGGGTTGAGGACCCCTCCCCTCACCTATCTAGCACCCCGGGACCGTCCTCCCTTCAAGGCAAAAGGAAAAAGGGAAGGAACAACCAGCCCGCTCCGAAGGCCGGTGACCAAGGCCCTCCGGTTGCCACTCAGGTGGCACCCAAAACTAAGGCCAAACGGGCTCTGAGCCTCCCCGCGAGACCGCCTCCGGGAGGAGGGTCAGATGTTTCCCCCCCCTAGACCCTCTAGTTCTAAGTCCTCCGCCCTGGCCCCCCTTTTCTCTGGTCAACCCCAGGCCCCTGAAGCTCCTTTTCCTCCTGTTGGTGGTGGGGAAGGGTTTGCTGCGCCCACCCCGAAGCCCAAGCCGAAGCCCAAGCCTGTTTCTCAACCTAAGCTCCGGCAGTTCTGGGCCCAAGGTGGGAAACTCTAGGGAAGCCGTAGCCTTTGTGTTGAGGACCCTTTCCCCCTAGTCTCCTGTGACTTTACTCCTGCCTCAGCCTCAGTTTTCCCCAAGCCTCTGAAGCGCCAATAGCTGCAGCCATGGCTCACGAGCACCTCTCGCTTCCTCGGCCTTAGCCCTCTCAAGCTTTCGAGATGGGCTGGGAATGGGAAAGGAGGTGGTGCTACCACTCCTGGAGATGGGAATGGCGAATGGTTTGGAACGGCCCTGAACCGTTCGGGGCTGATTTCTGGGAGGCCCCAGCAGATCAGACCGCCGGTCACAGCTCCAGCTCGGGAGCTTGTGGTGATACCGGCGGATCTGATGGTCCCACCACCAGTTGGCAGGACTGGCAGGGATGGTGGGACGGGTGGGACTGGACCGACAAGGCTGGCGACACCGGTGCCAGCGGGTCCAGGGATGTCCCACCCGCCTCCTCTGAAGGGCGTGGTCGTTCCACCCCTTCAAAAGGGCGAGGCAAACAGCCCTCCGTCCACCGGGGTGACAAGACCCTCGGGACGAGCGAGCCAAGAAAAACCCCGATGCGAGGCGGGTCTCGGTTTCCAGCTTTGTGCGGAACCGAAAGCGTCCCCCTCGCAGCCAGAGGGAGGCCCTAAAGGCCGAGAGGGATGGGTCTAACCCTCCCAAGGCCCCGCCGGACGGCAAGCCGCCTAGAGTCCGCACCCCTCCGCCCTCTAGGCGGACTGGGGTCAAGTCGTCGGCAAGGGCCAGGTCGGCCCACGACCCACCCAGCAGCTCTGAAGAGGTGATGGAGCCTGACCCACCCTCTGCTGCGCTGGGTCCCGGCTCAGAGGAGGCACCCTCGGGCCAGGGAGCCACCTTGGCGCCTGCAGCCGCACCCAAGGAGGAGGTGCCCGCTCAGGACGAGGCCACCAACAAGGCCGTCCCCGAATCCGGGGCACCGGTCTCAACTTCCAGGGTCGAGGAAGGAACAGGTGGTCCGGCTTCCAGCCGCGACACGTCCTCCGCAGGACCCGCCACCACTGCCAGTGCGCGGGAGCCTGCGCCTCAGGAGGCGCCACCTCTTTCCCCTAGTCGGGAAACTCCGCTATGGCCCGGGAGAGGCCACCCAAAGGGAGCAGGGAGTGCACGAGTCTCCCGGGACTCCTGCAAGCAGCCCTGCACCTGCCAGTGCGCCGAGGGTTGAGGGGCCTCCTCCCCTCCCTCCCGAGGGCGCCGCTGCCCCCCGGAAGAGGAACAGGGGAGAGGTCCCAGGCAGCGCCCCGGCGTCGACGCAGTTTATGCGCCTCGATATAGAGTGTCGCCAACCGCCGGAGGCGCGTTGGATCGCCCTGGCAGTAAAGCCCTCCGCTCTTGCCTCGGAGGTGCTCAGCCTGTGTCGCAACAGGCTCAAGCTGGTGGGCTTGGACTGCCTCCAGCTCTGGCCGGACGAGGCGATCCTGGACCTTCGGTTGCCCATGGGCGACCAACTTCGCGAGGGCGAAAGGACCCTCATGGCTACTGGGTCTTCGGCCCAGCAGCCGGAGGCCCCCGCGGCCAGTGGGCCAGCCCCGGCCGAGAGTGCGGGGTCTGACGGAGGGACGGGGTGCCCCCCCCTCAAGAGCTTCCCTCTGCGGATTCAGCTCTTGAAGAGGTTGTGGTGGCACCACCCTCGTATGGCCCCCACCGAGCTGTCCACAGCCCGGATGGGCTTTTTTGTTACGCTTGTAAGGTTGGTTGCCCTACAATCGAACATATGCAAGCCCATTTCATGACCCCCGGGCATCAGGAGAGGGTCAGGCGGTTTTTGGCCTCCTAGCCTGACCCTCTCCTGGGCAGAGACAGGATGCTGTGCAGGGTGAGGTGAACCTCCCGTTCGGGTGAGGCTCCCTCCCTGTAGGACTTTCGTCCTGTTTCACTGGGACGTGGCTCACCACTCCCAGGAAGTGGTTTTCCACTCCTGCCATTAGCTCAGGTAGGTCAGGTAGCCTGCAGCTCTTGGTAGGAGTAGCCACTGCCGCCACTTTGGCGATGCCCGCAAATGCGGATGACTCCAAAATACTTGGAGTTAATTAATGCATGTCGGACAAGCCTACGGGCTGCTTCTGCGAAGCGTGTGCGAGAAAAGTTTGCTCCTTGGCGCGAGAGGTGGCGCAACACCTCCAACGCAAAGCCGAAGTGCTACTTCTGAGTACTGACAGGCCCCCATGGGAGGCAGCCGGTGCCAGTCCGGTAAAGGGCAAGGGGCCTCCCCGCCCTGATGCCAGGCTTAAGGCGAAACAGGCCAAACCCCCACAGAGGCAGCGTCGACCTGGGGCGGATGGGGGTATAAACAAAAAACAACGCCTGGAAGCCCTCATGGCAGGGGAAGGCCACCATGGGCATCAATTCGAGTGGAGCCATACGAACCCCAACAACCACTCCCTCGTTTGTAAGGTTTGTTCCCTCTTTATCCAGCAGACCCACTCTACCGAGGCCTTTCGGCGTTTGGAGGCACAGCCGTGCGCCCACCGGCCGCTGCTTGCTATCGGCAGCTATGGGCTGCACGCGTCCCACTCTTTCTACTGCATGGGGGCTGTCCTCCTCTGCACCAAATGCTATGCGGTCCACAAGCCTGGGCAGCTTAACCCCACGGCTGTGGCCAAAATGCAGTGTGAGGGGGCGTCCCGCGCCCACAAAAAACGTGGCACCCAATGGGCGGTCAAATACCTCAAGGAGACGACCACCCAGGACACTCTCCAGCAGGTGATCGGACGTGCAGGGAATGAGGGACCTGCCGGCTCCCATGGGGACCGCCTTCACAATCCAGGCCCGGCTGCTGGTACTGGCGGTGCTGACAGGGTTGAGGACCCCTCCCCTCACCTACCTAGCACCCCAGGACCGTCCTCCCTTCAAGGCAAAAGGAAAAAGGGAAGGAACAACCAGCCCGCTCCGAAGGCCGTTGACCAAGGCCCCCCGGTTGCCACACAGGTGGCACCCAAAACTAAGGCCAAACGGGCTCTGAGCCTCCCCGCGAGACCGCCTCCGGGAGGAGGGTCGGATGTTTCCCCCCCGGCGCCGGCCGAGCCCGGCCCCACCATTCAGGCCAGCACGCTGGCCCCTTCGGCCAACGGTAGTGGTCTCCACACCGCGACGGAGGCCGTGGCAGAGACCACTAGGCATCAGGGCCGAAAAAAGGAACAAACTGAGAAGAGAGAGCGGACTGTTGCACGGACGTCTGTTAGCAGGGCCCCTAGACCCTCTGGCTCCAAGTCCTCCGCCCTAGCCCCACTTTTCTCAGGTCAACCCCAGGCCCCTGAAGCTCCTGTTTCTCTTGGTGGTGTTGGGGAAGGGTTTGCTGCGCCCACCCCGAAGCCCAAGCCGAAGCCCAAGCCTGTTTCTCAACCTAAGCTCCGGCAGTTCTGGGCCCAAGGTGGGAAGCCTTAGGGAAGCCGTAGCCTTTGTGTAGGCAATTTTCCTTAAGGGCCCTTTCCCCCTAGTCTCTGAAACTCCTGCCTCTGATTCAGTTTTCCCCAAGCCTCTGAAGCGCCAGTAGCTGCACCCATGGCTCACTAGCACCTCTCGCTTCCTCGGCCTTAGCCCTCTCAAGTTTTCGAGATGGGCTGGGAGTGGGAAAGGAGGTGGTGCTACCACTCCTGGAGATGGGTATGGCGAATGGTTTGGAACGGCCCTGAACCATTCGGGGCTGATTTCTGGGAGACCCCAGCAGATCAGACCGCCGGTCACAGCTCCAGCTCGGGAGCATGTGGTGATACCGGCGGATCTGATGGTCCCACCACCAGTTGGCAGGACTGGCAAGGATGGTGGGACGGGTGGGACTGGACCGACAAGGCTGGCGACACCGGTGCCAGCGGGTCCAGGGACGTCCCACCCGCCTCCTCTGAAGGGTGTGGTCGTACGACCACCCCTTCAAAAGGGCGAGGCAAACAGCCCTCCGTCCACCGGGGAGACAAGGCCATCGTCCAGGCCTATAGGAAGCACGTGGACGAGCGTGCCAAGAAAAACCCCGATGCAAGGCGGGTTTCGGTTTCCAGCTTTGTGCGGAACCGAAAGCGTCCCCCTCGCAGCCAGAGGGAAGCCTTAAAGGCCGAGAGGGATGGGTCTAACCCTCCCAAGGCCCCGCCGGACGGCAAGCCGCCTAGAGTCCGCACCCCTCCGCCCTCTCGGCGGACTGGCGGCAACAGCAAAGGGGCGGCGAAGGCTGAGCAAGCCTCAGCAAGCGCCTCGGAAAGCTCCGAGAGTAGCCCTCCGACGGAGCCTCCGCCGCCAGGGGACCAGGAAGAGATGTTGCCCTGCTCCCGTCAAGTCGTCGGCAAGGGCCAGGTCGGCCCACGACCCGCCTAGCAGCTCTGAAGAGGTGATGGAGCCTGACCCACCCTCTGCTGCGCCGGGTCCCGGCTTAGAGGAGGCACCCTCCGGCCAGGGTGCCACCTTGGCGCCCGCAGCCGCACCCATGGAGGAGGTGCCCGCTCAAGACGAGGCCACCAACAAGGCCGTCCCCGAATCCGGGGCACCGGTCTCAACGGGCTCAACAGGGTTGAGGAAGGAACAGGTGGTCCGACTTCCAGCCGCGACACGTCCTCCGCAGGACCCGCCACCACTGCCAGTGTGCGGGAGTCTGCGCCTCAGGAGGCGCCACCTCTTTCCCCCAGTCGGGAAACTCCGCCCGCGGGTCCTCCGGTCTCTTACGGCCCAGGGGAGGATACCCAGAGGGAGCAGGGAGCACACGAGTCTCCCGGGGCTCCTCCAAGCAGCCCTGCACCTGCCAGTGCACCGAGGGTTGAGGAGCCTCCTCCCCTCCCTTCCGCGGGCGCCGCTGCCCCCCGGAAGAGGAACAGGGGAGAGGTCCCAGGCAGCGCCCCGGCGTCGACACAGTTTATGCGCCTCGACATAGAGTGTCGCCAACCGCCGGAGGCGCGTTGGATCGCCCTGGCAGTTAAGCCCTCCGCTCTAGCCTCGGAGGTGCTCAGCCTGTGTCGCAACAGGCTCAAGCTGGGGGGCTTGGACTGCCTCCAGGTCTGGCCTGACGAGGCGATCCTGGACCTTCGGTTGCCCATGGGCGACCAACTTCGCGAGGGCGAAAGGACCCTCATGGCCACTGGGTCTTCGGCCCCGCAGCCGGAGGTCCCCACGGCCAGTGGGCCAGCTCAGACCGAGAGTGCGGGGTCTGACGGAGGGACGGGGTGCCCCCCCCCCTCAAGAGCGTCCCTCCGCGGATGCAGCTCTTGAAGAGGTTGTGGTGGCACCACCCTCGTATGGCCCCCACCGAGCTGTCCACAGCCCGGATGGGCTTTTTTGTTACGCTTGTAAGGTTGGGTGCCCTACAATCGAACATATGCAAGCCCATTTCATGACACCCGGGCATCAGGAGAGGGTCAGGCGGTTTTTGGCCTCCTAGCCTGACCCTCTCCTGTGCAGAGACAGGATGCTCTGCAGGGTGAGGTGAACCTCCCTTTCGGGTGAGGCTCCCTCCCTGTAGGACTTTTCGTCCTGTTTCACTGGGACGTGGCTCACCACTCCCAGGATGTGGTTTTCCACTCCTGCCAGTAGCTCAGCTAGGTCAGGTAGCCTGCAGCTCTTGGTAGGAGTAGCCACTGCCGCCACTTTGGCGATGCCCGCAAATGCGGATGACTCCAAAATACTTGGAGTTAATTAATGCATGTCGGACAAGCCTACGGGCTGCTTCTGCGAAGCGTGTGCGAGAAAAGTTTGCTCCTTTTAGGTGTGCCCTTGAGTACCGACATGCTTGTTTTGCGCATGAGAAAGGGTTTCATCCTTTTTGCCTTGAACTGTTTTGTTTTGGAAGCTTGAACAGGCATTTGCATGGCGAACACATGTTTTAGCATGTTTGCACTTGTCTTGAAGACCATGATGAGCGCTTACAGCACTAGAGATGCTTTTGGGCATCCTTGAAGAAGTGCGTGTTGCTCTGACTGCACTGTTGCTGTTTTCCGCCGACCCTCGCTTCGCTCGTGCCGGTGGGAACAGGCCAAGGGACAGAGTGGCTGTGCACTGCTGTTTGAGTGAGTACAGAAGTCCTGAGAAGTGTTAGGACAGTTGCATGTCATTCCTCCTTTGTCTAGCAAAGTTGAGACGGAATTTGCTGCGCGAGACTCCGCAAGAGACCTTGCTGAACACTTCGGTGTTTGGCTCAAGCGTGGAGTGAAAAGAGACTTGCTCTGCGTTTTTCACAGAATAACGGGCCCGCCGGCGGCAAGAAGCGAGCTGGTGGCGCTGGATAACGGAGGGATGCAGCTGAACGCGCTCGACCAGTTCATCAGCTTCAACACCACCGGCGGCCTGGCGAACTTGGCGATCGAACCTAGAGTTCTCCAAACCCCGAGTTCGAACATTGAGTTCCCGAACCTGGATTCAAATAAAGAGCTCCAAACCAAGTGGTTTTGCTGGCTTTTGTTGTCTGGTGCAGGAGAAGCCTCCTTGCTGGATTTTGCCTGCCTGGTGCAGAGAAAAGCCTCCAAACCAAGACTTGGTTTTGTCACCAGAACAGAAAACCTTGGAAAAACAGGCACAACCAAACCCACAACTGCACAAGCAAGCCCCCTCCGAAGCTCGCTTGGCGAGTGTTAGCCTCTCCGTCGTTGCTATAGCCAGAGCTGAAGACTTAGTTTTGCGGGCCTCGGATCCAGTAAGCAGATTGATGTCGCAATGGACGCCTTGGAAGCTGATGATGTGGATTGTGGGGGTTATGGGATTTGCGTGGCTCAGACTACTTTCGAGGAGTTTGCAGCTCTGATGTGGACCGGTGAAGAGCCGGAGTTGCCATCTCCGAACAAGACCGGAGTCTGAAGGGTTTTCGCAATTCTACTGACATGATCAAGCTTACACGTCCGTTTTCGAATTGTCCCGGTCCTTGTTTGAAGATTTTAGGTGGACTGAGTTGCAGGCAGGCCGGTGGCGGACAGCGGACCACATCACTCCAAAAAAAACCAGGGCTGTCACAAAGTGCTTGGAACTGGTTTGCCAACTTGTACGCATGATCAAGTGTACTTTGCTTTGCAAAATAACCGTCCGTGTGCGAGCGCAATGACCAAAGGAAGGTCCTCGTTGGGAACTAAACTTTTACTTGAGGCGAAGAACTGCGCTTGGGATTGCATGTGGATTGCGCTTCATTTTCTCGGGGTGCCAGTCTGCACTCATGCCGGCCGATCGGGCCTCAAGACGTCGGAAAGCGTAGCATCCGTGAAATTCCGACCGTACAGGCTCGACCCGCTTCATGTGAACTCCGTCTTCAGTGACACTTACAAGCGCTAAGAAAGGGCGGTTGAGAAGTTTGAGGTTCTGTGGGGGTACTCTGATGTGTCCTACGTTTTTTGTTGTTTTCCGAGCCCCGAAAATGGGCTCGTAAAGCTCGTCGAAAGTGTGGCAGGGAAGGCAAGCCCTGGACGGAGGTTTTCAGGCCTGGAGAAGTGTTGGGAGGGACTTGGCAAGGCTGCGGTGCATGAATAGTAGACGCCTTCTAATAGTGCCCGAATAGTGCCCGAATAGTGCCCGAAATAGTGCCCGAACTAGTGCCCGAATGAACCCTTCATAGTGCCCAAATGATTTTTCGCGAAGAAAAAGGAGATTTTCCTTCCTTTACGAAAGGAAATGTATTTGGGCACTATGAAGGGTTCATTCGGGCACTATTTCGGGCACTATTTCGGGCACTATTCGGGCACTATTCGGGCACTATGCCAGGTGGAGGCTTGGGCGGCATTATCTGGAGGGCTAAGGGTTGGGAGGCCTGCAGGACCACCAAAACACTGGAAATGCGCACGAAGAATAGGAATTTGTGCTGCAGGAGGCATTGGGGAGTGATCTGCGGGGCAGGGTTTGGAATGCAAAAGGGGGGGTTTAGGGAAGGATCTGCAGAGTTTAGGGCAGGATCTGCAAGGCAGGATTTGGGGGAGGGTCCGCAAGCAAGCGTTTGGAGGAGCATACACGAAAAACATGAGGGGTGGCATGTGCAAAAAATTGTAGGGTAGTCTATCTACAAGTTTACGGGGGCCTTGGCCATGCGAGGGTTTAGGGAAAGATCAGGCAGGACTTCGGGGAGGATCTATAACGAGACTTTATGAAGGAGTTATGGTTTTTATCGAGTGCAGCAGCAGTCAGTCATTGACAGTCTTCTTGTTTGCATATTCAGAAACCTACCCCCCGCCCCCTGAATTTCAATGTGTGCCGCAATGTGTGCCGCAATGCTCATTGGGCGCTTCTATGTAAACATTGAATTTGGGGGGAGCGGGGGGTCTGGAAGGTTTCAAGATTTGTGGACAAACAATTCCAAAATTGTACTATCGCGCGAGGCCATTTTCAGTGTTCGAAAAACCACGAAAACTGTAGGACGCATTAAGGTACCCCCATAGTCAGTTGCCGCCTTGCTTGCCATGCTGTGGTATTTATGACAAGTAGTTGTCATGACATCATGGTCAACAGTCTCAAGCTGACCACGCACAGACCCCGCGCATAGCTACAAGGTTGTTTTTCGAGCAAAGTTCCAATCCAATTGGGAGCGTCTTTGTCCAAAGGTTTTCGATCCATTCTAGAGCCCATTTTCGAGCTCCAAAAACGAAGCCCAAAATGGGGTCTCCCCTAATAGTTTCCAATCAGGCGGTCTCAGCTTTGGGAACCAATTTTTGGCCTCAAAATGGGGACCAACCCGAGCTCAAAAACTGCGGAATTCTGCGAGGGAGACGTGTTTGAAGCTTTACCAAAGTTTTGCCCGACATGCGGCGACCAGTGTCGCGAGCGACCGCGTCTGTTGAAATCAATCAAAACGCTCCGTTGCTACCCTGGTGATTGGGCTTGTGCTGCTTAAGCACCGTTGTTTGCCACTGTAACAGTCAGTTGCCGCCTTGCTTGCCATGCTGTGGTATTTATGACAAGTAGTTGTCATGACATCATGGTCAACAGTCTCAAGCTGACCACGCACAGACCCCGCGCATAGCTACAAGGTTGTTTTTCGAGCAAAGTTCCAATCCAATTGGGAGCGTCTTTGTCCAAAGGTTTTCGATCCATTCTAGAGCCCATTTTCGAGCTCCAAAAACGAAGCCCAAAATGGGGTCTCCCCTAATAGTTTCCAATCAGGCGGTCTCAGCTTTGGGAACCAATTTTTGGCCTCAAAATGGGGACCAACCCGAGCTCGAAAACTGCGGAATTCTGCGAGGGAGACGTGTTTGAAGCTTTACCAAAGTTTTGCCCGACATGCGGCGACCAGTGTCGCGAGCGACCGGGTCTGTTGAAATCAATCAAAACGCTCCGTTGCTACCCTGGTGATTGGGCTTGTGCTGCTTAAGCACCGTTGTTTGCCACTGTAACAGTTTTCTTGCTTCAAAACGACGCGGCTCCTACTTCTGCTGCTGAGCTTGACGAGTGGCTCGTTTTGTTCCGCCGGGAGGCCTCTTTGACCAGATCACAGTTCGAGGTCACCTTGGCGGGCATCCAATTTTTGGCACCGCGCTTAAAGGGAAAGTTGCCCCTTGCGAAGAAGGTCACCCAAGGTTTGGCGATCGAGTACCCTGCGAAGCATGCTTTCCCTATGTTGTCTCGTTCGGCTAGGTTCATTGCGAGTAAGATGGCAACTGCAAGTGAGCATCGTTTGGGAGTTTGTATGCTACTGCAGCAAGCAACAGGGCTTCGTCCATCAGAGATGCTGGGTCTGTGCGAGCACGATATTATTCGACCCAGTGACTTCGTGCCTCGCTATGTTCTTCGCCTTGGTACCAATGTGGGCACCAAGGTGGGGAGAGAGCAGACCGCGTTCTTTGACCCGGAACAGGACCCAGTGCTCGCCATGCTGTTGTTTAGGTTGCTGCGGGCCACGCCCGAGCGGGGATCACTGGCTGCTTGCGGATATGATCACTATAGGAGGGTGCTCGCTCGGCACAGTGCATGCTTGGGAGTGCAATACTCGCCTCACTCTTGCAGGGCCGGCTTCGCAACAGAGGCTATCATCAAAGGCGAGGCTCCCACCCTCGTGCAGAGGCGCGGTCGGTGGAAATCGGAAACGAGTTTCCTTGTGTACATCGACGTGGCCACCGCTTTGCAGGTCGAAGCTGAATTTCGTATCCGGGCACTGGATTCTGAGATTGACGCGGCCTCGCGCAACCTGCTGGGCTGCTTCCCAAAGGGGTGCTTTGCTGTGGCAGCCTCTCCCTCAGTTGGCGATTCCGGTTCATCATATACATTCAACACACCACGATGGTTCTGGTCCTCTCGGGATTGAAGCTGGCTTGGCCTGCTTCGCCCACATCGCGCGTATGGCTTGATCGTTCTGGGGCTGAGCCGCTGTGCTCCTGTCGGAGGGATGGATGGGCACCGACACCTTAGTTGGGTCTCCTCGAAGAGCTCGGGGTTGTGGGGCCAGGTCTTACAGCCTTGGGGGGTTTATTCTTTCTGGGTCAAAGTTCGGGGTCTTGGGGATTGTTTGGACTTGAGAGTTCAAGGCTTAGGCCCAAAAATTTGTGGGATCCCATACACGACTTAAGAAAGCCCAGGCACGCGTGAATAGCAGCCCTGAGGGATTCATCATATCTCTACAAGACGCCCTCTCATTGGCGATTCCGGTTTATCATATATACACGCCCCCGTATTTGGCGATTCCGGTTCATCATATATCTTAAACATGCTCCTTCATTTGGCGATTCCGGATTCATCAAAATCTTAATTAATCCGAGCTTCTTATTAGTAAGGGGCCCCCCCAACAAAAAAAACAAAGGTTTCAGAATTAGATTTCCGGGTTTCGTATTAATGCCCAATCATCCCTGGGTTGCTGGGGCTCTATGAAAAACCACAGCAATGTGTTGAATCTCTATTAGAAGCAAGCAAGCAAGCAAGCAAGCAATGGAACAGCTGGGCCGGGACCGGCCGGCTTCCTACAAATGTGACGCCGATTGTAAATGTGAGGCCGTGTGCCCCCGGGCAGGCCCCGTAAGGGGTAGCTCAGGAGAGAATGAAAATTTGCTTCCCCGGATAAGCGAATCAATAAGGAAAACTAGCTTTCTGAGATCCCTGAACTTTTGCTGGCCTCGGAGGGCAGCCTCTGCTCAAAGGCAAAGGGCCGATTCCCAGAGAAGCTTTGCTCCTGTATTAAAGAAGCAAGCAAGCAATGGCAAAGACTGCAGGCACAGCTGGGGCCGGGACCGGCCGGCTTCCTACAAATGTGATGCCGATTGTAAATGTGAGGCCGTGTGCCCCCGGGCAGGCCCCGTAAGGGGTAGCTCAGGAGAGAATGAAAAATAGCTTCCCCGGATAAGCGAATCAAGAAGGAAAACTAGCTTTCTGAGATCCCTGAACTTTTGCTGGCCTCGGAGGGCAGCCTCTGCTCAAAGGGAAAAGCTCGATTCCCAGAGAAGCTTTGCTCCTGTATTAAAGAAGCAAGCAAGCAATGGCAAAGACTGATAAAATTACTTGCCCCCGAAAATTTCTTTAAATGTGAAGGATTTTCTCCAGACGAAATCCTCACGTATTGGAAACGCCTCTTCGGAGCCACTCCGGAGCCGAACAAATTTCTTTAAATGTGAAAGATTTTGTTAATCAGATGCTCGGATTAACACGCCCCCTCATTTGGCGATTCCGGTTCATCATATATCTACAGCACGCGCCCTCATTTGGCGATTCCGGCCCCTCATATATCTACAACACGTCTTCTCATTTGGCATTTTGAATCTCGGTTTTAGCCGCGGGCACTTGAGCCACCCAAGTCGTCAGATGCTTCTATACAACATGCTTGTGAGCCTATGGCTCACGTCCTATGGAGAAGTTTACGACAGCACTTTTCAAATTGCATCGAGGATGAATCTTGGCTTCCGGGCTTGAAAATCTTGCCTTGGTTTTCCCGTGCAGGTACCAAACAGAGGAAACAGGGCTGCTTCCATCTGCTCGGCTGTAGCATCTACCGTGCACAAAAGCCACGAACGAACGTGGCTGCTTGCATGATTGTCTTTCCAAGTCTAATAGCTCAAGAAGATTTTGTGTAGTAGCAGGCAGCACGTCAAGCAGAACACTTCAAATGGCCAGTTCCGACATTTGACAGCACAAGAGCCTAAGACCCCAAGCTGTTATTACCACCAACGCTCTGACGAGTCTTGTCCAGCAACCAAGCGCCATGGCCACGAGTAATACCCCGCCAAGCCAGCTCGCGCGTCAGATTTTGGCAAGGCGGCTGTCTCTCCGCGCGGTTGCCCGGAGTGTGCAGCTCGCGGCTTTTAGAGCAACAGCCTCCCATGTTGCGTGAGCAGCCAAACCGTTGACTCCATGTGCAGACGCCCCAGTCGCTTAATGTCCAGCTTCCAAAGTGAACTAGACATCGAGAAGCGATGAGATTGCCTTGGTGCAAACTCCAGCAGGTTTCTCCCGCTGTGAAGCCGCTTAGCAGAGCTGAAATCACGGAACTCCTCGCATCCTGTACCCGCACGTTCCGTACCACCAGTGTTGAAAGCCTAGCGTGTGGGAGCCTGCATTGGCGTGTACCCTGAACCCTAAAGTCCGAATCCTGAGAGATGGTCAGAGCTTGCACAAGGCTTGGCGTGTTTTGCGGAGTTCAGAACGCTGGCTGCGCAAGTCCCTAAATGCCATCTTTGCAGGCGGCAGGCCGGCGTTCTAAATCCACATGCGGCAAAAGCGACGTGCACACTCCGCCTAGTTTTTCATTCCGCACGTGATTCCTTCTCAGCAGTGAGCCTTCACTTGCCTTTGATGCAATCTGCACTTCGATACTTCCGTTCTCCTGAATCAGAACTGAAGCTGCGGACCCGCTTGGTGGCGAACATGAAGCCGCACCTGCATACAAGGACGTCTTTACACCTCTCCGCTCCGTGTAGGTGCTGGGGCGGTGTGTGCGTGGATGTTCTCGCGCGCTTAGCGGCAAGAGCCTTGCTTGTAAGAGAGTTTCAGAGGTTTGGGAAGGTTTTTCGAAGGGTTTCCGGACTGTAACGCACGCGTTCATGGCCAGCAACTTGGAACGTGTTTTGGTTGGTCACGCTGGGATTTGGTCACAGACCTCTCGTTCCCACGGAGACCCGGCAGCTCGCACCTTGTCAAGTGCTGCTGTTGTTTTGGGTGCCAGACTCATCAAGCTGCACTTGCCTGAAACAGCAGCGATATCGCAGTGCCATATGGTCTCTGCCAAAGCAAGACTGGGATGCCGCTGCCTCCAAGATTACTGATTCCTGATGCCGCAATTCTGACCGTCGCAGGCTGCACAGGGCTTCGGTATGCCCCTGGCTAGTGACATGTCCCACGCTGCTTGCGGGCATGGGCTTTGAAGCATGGGTTTGCTCGGAGATCCCCCGGCATCAACGCTGCAAATGCGTACTCATTGCGTCGCTGTTAGGTCTTAGTCGGTCCGTGACAGATCAGGCCAAGACGGTTTCCAGTGCCTGCCACAGAGTCTGCTAAATGTATGCCAGAGGCTACTTGGTCACAGCAATTCACCGCTTTCCACATAGCCTGCCGCTTCCATGCAGCATCTGCATGCCAAGGCTTGTTCGTGCCCAACGCCTCAAGCAACCCAGCTCACGAGGCTGCGCATCCGTTTCCCGAATTCGGAACTCATGTTGCATCGATGAAACTGAGTACATCCTCCTAGGTGCTGGACCCCGGGCTCTCCGGATACTTGATCCAATCCTATGCTTGATGCCCTAACAGTGAGGCCTGGCTGAGAAACCGTGTCACGCGCCCCGTACTGCGGTCAAGGTCGAAGTTAGCGAATTCTTCTGAACCCCTCATGGAGTTGGTACGGCTTGACACGCGCGTGAACTCGTTTTGCGTGCCGCGTGCCACGCCAAAATTACGCCGTGAAATCTAAACCCTCCCTTGGTGCCGCAAGCAGAATTCTGCAATTCGTGAGATGTTCCCCCCTCGAAGTGGCTTCTGCAACTTCAGCTTGTGATCCCAGGACGAGTCCTTGCACCATGGGCTTCCTCTTTGCAAGCGCCGTGAACAGGGGACACGAACTCCCGCACCGGTGGAGTCAGGGAGGGGCTGGCCCTAAACCCGTAAACCCTAAACCAGACCCTTGTGGAATCCTGATAGAGGCCTGTTGGATCCCCTTGAAACCCTAAACCCTAAACCGAAACCTTTGTGGATCTCTTGCAGAACCCCGTCCTTTGAACCCTTAGAAGCAAGAGAGGGGCGAGCCGGTCGGCCTCAGCGGAGCACTCTCGGATGCTTCGCTTCAATGACTCCGGAACCTTCTCCGCACTCGGCGATAACCTCGACTCGACTCGGTTTAGGGTCTAGGCTCTGAGGTTTAGGCTATAGGGCCGTGCTAAAGAGCTCCACATGGAGTCTTCCCCCGCTGATCCGGCTTCAAGCCCTCCGAGGCTCCAGATGCAGGGGGGGTCCTTCTTCGAATCGCCTCGAAGTTACCGTGCTCATTCTTGCTGGGAGTGTGGGAGGGGACTTTGCTCTGAGAAGCCCTGAATGGCATCGCGCATTGAAGTCCGCAGCGCCGGTTGAAACATATCCCAGGCAGGATCCCAGGTTCTGATGTGCGAGTATCCGTCTCCATTTGCGGGTTGATCTGGGTGCTTGGCCTTAAGGCTCCGGTTCAATGGATAGCAGGACTAGAGGATCCATTTTCCTCTCTTCGCTTGAGCACCTTGACGTTGGCCAAGTTTCGCGGCCCCTCAACCCCTATAGATCCCTTTAAAGGAGCCCTATTCCCTAGGAGCCAAAGCAAGCTAAAACCCTAAAACTCGTTTCGCCGGAGTTCCGGAGTGTGAGATTTCTGCGGGACATCAGGCAACCTCGGCCCACAAGCCTCCCTTGCAGGTTTGGGAGTGCTTTGGAGTCCCATCCGCAAGAAGCGGAAGCTCCATGTCCCTTCCACACCTTCTGCATTTGCACGATGAAGTGGCCACTGTGACGATGGTGATGGGCCTGCAGAAGAGCTTCAGAGCATCACGCAGAGGGATCTGCGAAAGGCCAGGGCCCCTGCGGCTGGCAGCAGAGGCAGCTTCGGCTCCTCAGCCCGCCGGGCGACGAGCCGACGTTCAGTTGCTTGAGCTGGCCCTGGAGTTTCCTAGAGCTCTGAAAGCCCCAAGGCACCGGCTGACGCAGACGCAGATGTTGGCGTTCTGTAGAGGGCGGAAGTTCGGGTGTCGTTCGGATCGAAGGGCCGCGAGCAAACGGCCTCCAGCCGTCACTCGCCATATCCACCACGCATTCATAGCAGGAAGCTCCTGACGGCGTCTCCTTTTGCCTGTGGTCCGCTCCCAGGGGCTTTGACTCCGTGCCCCTCAGTGCACAGACACTCCTCTAGGCATGAGGGAACCGAAGATGCACCTCTGTGCTTCCGGACTCGTGCACAGGGCCAGGCGGGCGTCTCCAGTTGAGGCTGGTAATTCGCCAAAGAAATTCTTCTCACCGGCCATGACAACCGCCATGACACCCGCCCTGTCGGCCAAAACCACTGGCGTTTCGGCTTTTCATGAGCGCAGAAGAAGCACGCGACGTGAGCGCTGTGCATTTTCGGTGAAGTGTTGCAGGGATCAGTGTTTGTTTTAGCGGGGTCTCAGGTCACCCCACCAGCCCACGGGCAAGCAGACCAATGGCAAACTGCCTTTGCATTGGTAAGACCCGTTCCCTCTCGGCTGGAAATATCGGAAATCTGGGGCAGAAGGGTCCAGAAGCTTCAACACACATTGCGTAAAGACCGAATTATCTCAGCTGGTAAGAGGGGTTCCAAAACAAGCTGTTTGTGGGTGTCTTGCGGGAGCAGACCGGCACCGCCACTCCAACGCAGCCATGAGAAGCACAAAGTAGCTTCTTCGATCAACATTCAGCATGGCATTCTTTCGGATTTGGCCTTTGGCCAGTGAACTTCCGGCTTTCTTGGAGCCGCCGAGCTCAGGCTCTTTGTCGGCGTGCAAAGCTTCACGGCAGGCCCGTGGCAGATGGGCGGATGGGAGCTTGTGCAATTCAGCTCCGAGAAATTCACGATAGAAGTCTTTGTCTCGCATTCGAAGAGTTTTTTCGGGCCTTAGTTTGCATGGCCAAGCAAGTTTCCACTGCCGGGAACTTCTGTTGGCTGTTGCACTTAGACTGCTTCCAGGCAGCAACATCTCGTTGCATCAGATTCGATCCTGCAGCGCATGCGACACATGCAGCTTAGCCATCAGAAGTCAGACTGCTCGACAAGCTCTGCCGCGTGCTATGAGCGTTCTTGCCGCACGGCTCTCGGACACCTTCCTCAATCCAAAGAGGGGCCGCTGCACCGGAAGTCATGCGGGGTGCTTGGGGTTCGATGGGGAGATGCTGGGGCCAAGGCTCCACCAAGGCTGGGACCAGCTTTGCCGGAGGTCTCATGCCATCCTTGCCTTCAGGGGGGTGGGGGGGCTGAATACCTAAGAAGGACCTAATAAGGCCTGTTCAAGGAAGTATAGTCCCCTAACCCCCCACCCCCATGTGACGCTTGTGGCACCGCTGGCTCGGTTAGGTCTAGCCAGGTGTGCGCACGGTTCCTTCCAGCCTGGGCCCTGAAGCCTCTGAGTGCATGTGCGGTTTTACTCCGTACATGATCTGCAAGAACCGAACGAACACTTGGCATCACTTGGCCACATCCTGCGACTTCTGACGTTGAGATTTGTGCATCTGTGAATAACGTTGCAGCGCTCCGGCGCACAGCTCCCGTGGATACCCGGTCAGTTGTGGCTGCCGTTTGCACATCTGCAGATGCTCTTCCCAAGCGCCGCGCATAAGCATTATGAAAGTTCTGCCATGCACAATACCGTCTTGGCTTCGTGGCTTGGCTATCTGCTCGTATCCATGCTACATGTACCATAAGTGATGCACATGCACCGCATGTCTGGACCAGTTTTGCTGGATGCAAGCTGACTGATTCGCATTCCATTCCTGGTTACCTTTCACGTTGCGGCACCATGTCGCCCAACAGACCGAGTGTTTCAGCTGTACAGATGCACAGAACCTTTCAGCGTTGTTCGTTCATCCCCGTCTCGGGAGAGCAGTGCATACCGCCGTGGCCCCATCCAGCGACTGATGTTGGGGTGGTGTCTCCTTCTGATCAGCTCCACTGGCTTTGAAGGTCCAGGCCCTCGCATCCGCTCCAGTCCCTCAGGCTCGCCGCTGTGAGGCGCGTGGCAGTGCTCCGACGCACACAACTCCGGTGGATATGCGGTCCGTTGCGGCTCCCAGCTACACATGTGCAGCGTGAGCAGTTGTCCCAAGGCGAAGGACGGAATGTTCAAGCGTTATGCCAGAGGTCTGCTGTTAGTCTGCTAGTGTGGAGCAGGCTGCAACTCACACATTTCCCATCAGCAGAGCCTTCTGAAGGTTCTCTTCTGGCACGAGGCCGCCTCCCCGACCCGACCCAAACAGCTCTTGACACAGCCGACGACGAGCCCCTAATCTGAAGCCGGCCGGGTGGCCGCGGCTCGAGGCCCAGGTGTCCTTTTTTGTAGCAGCTTCGCGTGAAGGCTTGCAGGCCGAAGCCTGGAAATCGAAGTCACCCCTTGCAGCGCCTGCAAGTCCCGTCCTTCGACAGCTCTTCATGCAGATCTTCCTCCCCTGGTTGCATGCATCTTGCTTCTTCTTGCAGGACTGATCGGAACGGGAGAGATTTCAGCTCCCCAAAGCGCCAAATCAAAGAAGAGAGCTAGGAACTACTAGGGCTGCGAGTTGAGACTGAATCACTTTCTGGCCGGCTGCTCAGTCTAAAAACCGCTGAAGCCCACGAGCCACGAGGCAGGTACCTCCCAACTGAAGAGAGGAGCACAGAGCCACAGCGGATCGGGGCCCACGGGTCCATGAAAGCAACCGCAAGCGGTGTCCAATGGAAGTCTGGATGAGGTTTGACTTTTCACTGTCGCAGTTCTTCGGGGAGTGCTGCGGCACAGCATTGTAGAGCAGGATGCCCGGGTCGCGTGAGCGTTGCTGCGTGCGAGTTGAGGTCGACCTGATTCTTTTCAGCTTTGCAAAAGCAGTCGCAGGGGAAGTTGTCTCGCTGCCGGCATCCGCGGCTAAAACGTGCTCCGCTGCCAGCTGAACACAGAGAGCTGGGCCGAGAGCTGCAAGTTGACTTGTGCCTGCACCCAAGTCCAAGGCTTTGAGAGACGATGCTTCACAACAAAAGGCGCTTGCCGGATTGCTCAAAGGCAAAACACTCATCACTAGGGAAGGCCATCTATGGCCTAAAGCATGTCCGGGAGGGAGGATAAAACCTCCGGTAAAACAGTTCCGAGTCCATACGATTATCTCCGTTTCGAGGAAGCAGAGGAGGTTTCCTGAGATTCATGCGCCTGCAAAGTAAACATGTCTGAATAATTCCATGCTGCAGTTGTTCTGAACCACGGCGCGAACGTTTGTGGCGAGTGTGTTCTCTTGTGGCCCTCACCTGAGCCTCCAGCTCAGATTGTTAGCAACGGTCGTCAGGCACAGAATGCTGCCCAGCCTTCCGTACATCGGACCGATCACCTCACAGTGTAGACTGTGCTTGAGTTCAAGCGATGTGCACCTCCCCAGAGTGCAGATGCAAAGTGGAAAGGGAGAGGCTGTGTTGCAGCTTAGTGCCCTCAAGCTCAGAAAGGTACCTTGGAGGCCTTCCCAACTCGGGCCAACTTCGCTTTCTCTCAAGGGCGTTACCTCGACGCCGGAGCCATGACCCACACATCGCTCTGTGCAGGCTTTCTTGCTCTGCGACGTGGAAGCGTCCCCAGGCCGTGAAGAAAGCACCCGGACGAGCGCGGAGATGGCTCCTTAGGCCCCAGGCCTTGCGAGACTTCGGAGGAAGGCAGAGACTTGTTCAGATTCTGCTGCGTTCGACGCGCCGAGGGGCCTCGCCGACCTTCGCTGCTCCAGTGCTCTTTCAACTGCCTTGAGGGACACTCCGCGCTGCGCTGACTGTGCTCTGTGCTGTTCGAAGGGCCACTGGGGCCTTGCAGGCGCTCCCACGACCTGCACTCCGAGAATCCAGGCGAAGCCGAGTCGCCAGGGCCCACCGTCGCCGGCACGGGCAAAGGATGGCGGTTGATGGCCTCACTGCAGCGTTTCGTCAAGTGACGTGGCTCTGTCTTCCAGCTGGGACCATGGCCGCAGCAGCATGACCTTCAGTTGAACTTTCGATTGAGAGCCCGGCCAGGCCGTCCCTAAGACCTAAAGCTGGAAGACTTATTACTCCTGGGAGCCTTACATGTTCGAGGATGACTTCAGGCTCTTCTCGCGCTCGCTGGGCGCGACGTCACGGCCGCCTTGGCTTGCTCTCTGCAAAGCTTCGTGCAAGCCGGTGCGCTTCTTGATAGGTGGAAGATCCTTACGAGCCCCTGCTGGAAGTGATCGCTATACTGAACTTAAACCCCTAGCAAGAATTGTAATTTCAGCTGTTTCTGAGGGACTATAATGGCTAAAGATTAGAAATTCCTTTTGGAAGTGATCGCGGGTATAGGGTGACATCAACGAGCATTGAGCTTGAGCCTGCTCCCCGACGAGAGCCTCTAGGCGGAGATCCCAGGTTCTGCATAGCTGACCTTGCGATTGTCGCTCGAACCTGTGGCTCTGGTTTTGGTTGTGGCTAGTGCAACATACTTCAGTGCGGTATGCATCGGCCTGAGTAAGCTCCTGAAAGCCCCCAGAGGGTTTTTGTTTCTGAGAGGTTCAGGACTATGGCGCTTGAGAAGGGCTTGGGCTTGGGCTTCAAGCCGCTTTTGTTTCTTTCTGATCCGTTTCGGTGTCTTTCTCCAAGTGTGGGCTTCCGAAAATAGGGGACCCGACAAACAGTCAAATAGTACCCTAACTATTAGGAACCTCATTTTTAAGGCCCCAATCTAAGGTACCCCTAAGTTTTTGGAACCTCCCATGCGTGCTGCCCCGATGCCACCTGGGATGCCTCCCCGCCAGTCGGCCGCTGTGTCGTGCTGCGAGGCTCCCAGCCGCTCCGAAAAAAGCTCGGGCTCACCCACTAAAACAACCCCAAACCCTAAACCCTAAACTGCGTGGCAAAGTGTGCACGCAGCTTTGCTTGCATCCGGGGAGGTTCCAACGGATGCAGACTTCCAAGGTGCCTTTTGCCTGAGTTGTATCACTCTCAAGGAGCTGCGTTAAGCAATGCCGAAAGCACGGGCCTCCCTCCCCGTCGGGCTCGTCTTGAAGCCCGGCTTGGGAGGAGTGTGGGGTCATTCTTTGATCGCGTGTCGGGGCCCCCATAGATGGCCTGTTAGTCTCGAGGGCCCCGAAGGCATGACAGCAACAGCTCGGAAGCCTCATGATGTTCAACATATATACCCAGAGACTTCTACATCCCTTAGTTAAGGGAATATACCTAATACCGTAAATTATGGTAGGATCCCTAATGTGATGGCAGCAGCTCGGAAGCCTGCTGGGATTCGTCGCAAGTAGCTGCCTTGATCCATCGGCACAGCGGAGTCAGAGTGACCCGGTGCAGCTTCCGACGGCGGCGTCTGCTTCCAAAGACTCTGCGCGTGGCTCCCCAGTTGCGTCCGAAGCTGCAGAGGTGAGGAGCAGCCCCAGAAGCAGCTGGAAGGTGGCTTTGAAGCCTGGAAGTCGCTATCTAAAAAAGGCCAAGGCGGAGGCGATGGCACGCCTGCACGGGTCTTCGAAATCCTGTCACCAAGGCTTGTGATGAGTATAGTATAGGTTGCATAGATGAGTAGCCCCTTGCTTGCTTCTGGCAAGGCTGTTTCGCGTGTCAGCAATCCGCCTCGTTGCCAC
This sequence comes from Symbiodinium sp. CCMP2592, assembly GCA_905221615.1. Classification (NCBI taxonomy): domain Eukaryota; class Dinophyceae; order Suessiales; family Symbiodiniaceae; genus Symbiodinium; species Symbiodinium sp. CCMP2592. The sequence goes on from CAJNDT010005982.1 coordinate 205,694, forward strand.
TCCCAAAGGGGCCTGCAGGCACCGTCGGCAGGACAGGAAGGCAACTTCTCAAACACAGGCTGGCTCAAGCGTCTCTCTTCCAGGGCCCCTGATGATCCTCAGTGCAGGGTCACAGCGCCCCGCGTGTTAATGAGCGAGGACACGCCCTGCGTGGCTGCCTGGAGGCCCGCAAGGACTGAACTCGAAAGGAGCAAGCTTCCACAGGCGCCTCCCAAGATCGGGCGTCTTGGGAAGTGTTTCTGTAGGAGGCTTGTCATCATCTCTCCGGCAGAAAGATCGTCACATCCGCGGCCTTGTCTGACAGCTCAGAGCAGGGACTCAGCAGGTTGCGCTATCAGATTTTCACGCTGGAGGCAAAAAGGACCCGACCCGGAGCTGGGTCATGGGCTTTGAACCTGTTTTACTTGGAGGTTCATGGGTAGTTATAAGTGGGCTAATAACTAGGCTAGCTATAGTTATCACCAGTATCAGGGGACTTTTTACTCCACTTATAACTACCCATGAACCTCCAAGTAGGTCCACCCGCAGATGCTGCAAGTCCCTCTGGAAACGCACTCCAACTTAGCACGTCCCCCTCTCCGTTCATACCCTGAGTCATCAACACCGATGCCTTCCAATGTCGCATCCCAAAGCCTAGAACCCACAACTCTACAAGTCCTCAGCTTTGAGCCATCCCTCCCTGAATCATCTGGATAGCTGGGTTGCTGCTTCATGAAGCAGTGTTGCATTGTCCGTTCGTGATATCCAGGATTTTCAACAATTCGAAACAATAGGATCTGAACCATGTGATCTTTGACTATGTTCATCCGCGGCGAATTTTGGGCTCAGGGCGCTTGATGTTCAATAGTTTTCAGGGCTGCCTTTGCCTTCCACGTGCAAGCGTTACTGTGATTTCTGGAGGTAGAAACAGACTAGTCAAGTACAATCATCTGGAAGTGTGCACAGCTGAGGGAGATCATGCCGCCCGGAAAGCCATGCATCCGGGACTGGTTGGTGTCTGTGGATCCAGATCTGGAAATCTATGCTGAGAGGTTTGAGGAGTTTGGCTACAACATCAAGTTTTTGCGCGACACAGATGTGAAAGACTTGGAGCAAGACTTGAAGGACATGTCGGTGAAAAAGGTGCACTGCCGCGTCATACTCCGGCATCATTCCCTGTTGAAAGATGGGCCCTTGCCAGAGACACCCCCAGCTGCCTCCACCTCCACATGCACGATGCCGGCAACAAAAGGTCAGAAAGAGGAGTCGTCCCATGTGAAGAGACTGGTTCCATGCATCTCTGACATTGATCAGTTTCAGATGCCCAGCAGCATTAACTGCAGTATCTTCCGGTTCTTCGAGTGATGCAGGGTGTTACTGTACGTTTCTGTGGCAGAAGGTGGCTGGTGTTTCGGGGCGATCTGGGGCGTGTGGTAGAGCCAACAGTTAGACTTCATAGTACTTAAAGGATCATGGGACTGAGTCATTGGGGTTATAAGTAAGGTAACTACACTTACAATTAGTTATAGCCCCAATTAAGGTACTTATAACCCTACTTACTAAGTCCCATGATCCTCCAAGTAGACCCTAAACCCTAAACCCTTATAGTACCCCTATAGATCCCTTAAAGGGACCCCTATAACCCTACTAAGTCCCATGATCCTCCAAGTAGTAGGCGAGAGTTTCCCCCCCCCCCCCAATTTTCGAAAGCAGCGATCCCAAGCTTTTGACCCTTGACCCCTTTTTGACAAAATTAGGGTCCCTTTTTGGGTACCCTAAATACTAGGTGCTGTATTATACTAGGGACCCAAAAGGGCGTTCGAAGGTTTGAGGCTTGGAGTTGCAACTCCTTATTTTTGGTTAGTGGGGAATAGAAGAATGGGGCCTATAAGGAGTACTATAAGGGATCTATAAGGGTACTATAATACAGGGGCCTTAATAATTATCTTATAATCTTACCTTTGGTTAGTAGGGAATGGAAGAATGGTAGTAATAGTAGCTATAATTGTACCCCATTCCTCCATTCCTACTAACCAAAGGTAAGACTCTCCAACTCAAGTTATGTTACCTGGGTGGTTGACAATATTGAGGGTCCCTTTTTGGGTGCCCTACATACTAGGTGCCGTATTATACTGGTGACCCAGAGAGGGACCGTAATGTTGACAACCGTTTATATGTACGGTTTACAACAGGAGTTCCGTATTCTCAGAATGCAGGGAGTCTGCTCTGTGCAGGGTTTAGCAGTCACGTGGATGCCAGTCCAGAAGCCTGTCCTCAGAAGAAGCCGCTCTAAAGGAACGCTGCAGTCACTGAAGCCTTTATGAAACATTTGTAGAAACCCCATCACACCGTTTACAAAGAGTCTATAAATGGGGGCGGCGGTTTGGAGTTTGCCTGGCCTTCTCACGACTGCTGGGATGAACCACCCAGAGACTCCAGTATCCCTTAATTAAGGAATATTCCTCCAATCATAGTAGGGATCCTACTATGATATTAAGGAGCATTCCTTAATGAAGGGATGTTGGAGTCTCCTAAACCCTAGACCCTATAGATGCTCTATAGGAGCCCTTAAAGGAACCCTTATAGATCCCTTTGAAAGGATCCTAGGAGTCTCTGGGTACCAAGGCAGGGACGCGTGCTTCGGGAGGAGCTTGGCACTGGGCATGTGGTTCTGGTGCCCGTTTGGTGCCTGCGTTGGGCGCAGGCGAGGGTGCACAGTCAGATGACGTTCACCTCCGGAAGCTACAAGGACAGTTCGGGGATCAGGTAAGGTTCCTGAGTTAACTGAGGCAGTGATGTTATTTATTTCATGTTAAACCGTATACAGTTTGTATATATATATATATATACATATTTTTTTTACACTGTGTGTCATTACTCTGCTTTGGGGAAGGATATCGCTGTCGGTGGCGGGCCCCGCTCCTTGCGGATCCTCCCAGGTTAACAGTGGTAGAATCTCCTCATATGGGTTCACCGTATCGAAGCACATCCGAAGCGTGGTGACAAGACGTGGAATTCGGGGCTTCAGGGCCAGGCCGTTGAACTCCACCGCAGATGGTCGTGTCCCTACCGGCCCAACACTGAACACACCACATGCACCATGTTCTGCAGACTGGGTACTGGAAGAAAGCACAGGACCCCAGTCACACAAAAGCCACCACAGCTAGACGACGGCTGCACATTTGATATGAACCTAAGGCAGAGCTTACGATCCCTAACCCTGACATCTGAGCCGTAAGTCCGAATCCTTCAGGACCGATCCGTCTACGAGCTTCTCCACGACCTCGCCAGCGGTCGACTGAAGCCGGAGGAACGAGTGAGAGCGAGTTTGACAGGTTTAGGGTTTGGGGTTTAGGGAGTTTGACAGGGTTTAAGGATGCTTGAGGTTAAGGGACGTATGATTGGGCTTGGACATTAGTTAGGGTTTAGAGGACTTGGGCTGGGCTTGATTTGATCGTGCTCGTCTGACCTTGAGGCCTCAAGGCTTGATCGCATTGTGGTCATTTGCCAAGCGCTTCGGTGAGAGACATGTTCACTGCTTCTGACTGGGGGAGCACTGCAAGCAGGAAACCTCCACATCGGCTCTTGTTTGGGTTCAGGGCTAGGCCTTCAGAACATGAAAGGCAAGAGACTCCGCTTGAAGGGAGTCAACGCCTTTAGACAAAGGCTGTGTGGGTTGGCAACATGTATGCATCGCATATGTGTCTGTAGTGCAGCATGGACATAGATGGCATGTATATGTGGGGAACAGCATTCCTTCGTGTTGTTCTGTTTTCAACAATTTCTTCAGGGATGGCCGTGCCAGAGGTGCTCAGTGGGGTCATGGCGGCCACTTCATCGCCCCCTAAAGCTTCAAATGCGAAAAGTCTAAACCCTAAAGTTAACTTCTAGCCAGATGCCTTCTCTGAGATTTCAGAGGTAGATTTGTGCAGGAACATGTGCATCGACGTGCATGTGAGCATTGGTTGATGTCCAGATGATGTAGGGGTTAGCTCGTGGTTTGTGTTTCTGGATAGCGATTAGAAAATCCAGGGTTCCTGTGAGAGAGGATGTCGAGCGCCCTAAACCCTAAACCCAAAACCCTCCTGTGAGACAGGACATCGAGCCCCTGGATGTCATGGTGGACGGTGCCCAGCTGCTCATCATGCGGGGCAGCCGCCGGGGGGCCATGCTCAGCAGCCTACAGGGCATGTGCATCCGGCTGAATTTGCAAATCGAGCAAAGCTCTTAACCAAGGAATATTCCTTAAATCATTTCAGGGGTCCTACAAAGAGTTTAAGGAATATTCCTCAATGAAGGGCTTTCGGAGTCTCCTACACCTTCAAGCCTATGGATCCCTTAAAGAAACCCTGGAGTCTCTGGGTTCTTGGCTCTGAAGGTGGGTAGTTGTCAAACTTAGGGTCCCTTTTTGGGTACCCTGAGGGTTTAGGGTTTCGGGTTTAGGGTTTAGGGTTGAGGGTTTAGGGGAATACTAGGTGCCGCATTACAATAAGGACCCCCCAAAGGGTTTAGGGTTTAGGGTTTTGTGACAACCACCCAGGTGGCGACACAAGACGGTCTTCGCCCCCTGCCGGCTCTTCGAGCGCAGCGACCCCAGGATTTCCAACCGGCTCCATGCTCTCGACAGCTCCTTTAAGGGCGTGGGGCTGCAGATGCCCCTTGGGCTCTTGTTGGTTTAGGGGTTTGGGTTTAGGGGTTGGGGTTTAGGGTGTAGGGTTTAGGGTTTAGGGTGGGGCTGCAGATGCGCCTGGGCTCTTCTTGTTCAGGCACTAGTAAGGAAAGCCACTATTCAATATCTATGTACCATATGTCCTATAGTGGCACCTGAAGCCAGACCCTGAAGCCTCCATAAACTCAGTAAAACCCTCTGCAACCGCCTGCAATAAAATCATATAAAACCCCCTAAAGACTATGACAACCTTGTCAAGTCTGTCTAGAATCCCTTCAGTCCAGTCGCAAGAATCATAGGGATCCTTAGGGGTGTAGGGGGGAGGGGTGTAGGGGACTATATTTCCTTAAATAGGCCTTGTTAGTCCTTATTATGGGCCTTAAGGCCCCCTACCCCCCCTCCCCCTACACCCTAAACCCTAAACCCTAAACCCTAAACCCTAAACCCTACCCCCCCTCCCCCTACACCCCTAAGGATCCCTATGAAAGAAGCCAGGCACGGGCATCAACCGGAGGCCTGGCATATGGGGAAACCGCTCTTCCGGTGTGCGCAGGAGTGGTGCGATCAAGCCGATGCACGAACGAATCTAGGCTCTTGCGGAGTAGCTCAATCTGACGGGTTGTTCAGTTTCAAGGGTTCTGCCGGGGTTTATGGCTCAATGTAAGTTACTATAAGTTAATAAGACTTACGTATGATGAGCATTCTGAGTTGAATGAAGCTTTTCAAGCAGATCCCAGGAATAGCCAAGAGGGCCGCTCAGCTCTCACAGCTCAACGTACAGATTCAGTCACCGAGTACACAGATCAGCGCCCTGCAGAAGCTCTACCTGCAAAGAGTTCGATGGACAAGCAGCGGCTGGGAGTGCCAGGATCGGTATCTTGGCAGCGCAAGGAGATGAAGCCAGAATCAGATGAGGAGCTTCGGAAGACCGATTTGCCGCTTGCGGCGTATGATGGAGGTCCCAAGCCCCAGCACCGCGAACTGGAACCTTTGGAAGATGTGGGATGCATAGACATCCCTAGAGACTCTTCGTTTTCTCGTGTCGTGTGTTGTCTGTGGCTTGAGGGGAAATGCAAACGAAAAGGGTGGCACGTGAATGACAGGAAGCTGTGTCTGCATGAAGACGTGCCTGGAATACCGTGTGGTTTTGGGAACATTTGCAAATATCACCATTTCAAGACACGGACACCAGATCCCCTATCACAGAAGCCCGCCTTCCAAAAGGTGCTGCTGCCTCCTTTGACGTCCGATGGAGGTCCCAAGTCTCCACTCGATGAGCTGGGAGGCTTGGAAGGTGTGAGATGCACAGAGATCGCTGGAGACACTTCGATTTCATGCGGTTCCGATGCCCATGCGACATCGACCAAAGTCTCAGTGGTGTGTTGTCTTTGGCTTGAGGGCAAGTGCTGGCGCAAGGGGCAGCATGTTCATGGCAAGAAGCTGTTTCTGCATGAAGACGTGCCTGGAGTGCCGTGTGGTTTTGGGAACATTTGCAAATATCACCATTTCAAGACAAGGACACAATCTCTTGCAGATCCCTTATCACAGGAGCCCACGGTGCAGAAGGCGCTGCAGCCCCGACCAGTGCAGTACCAATCTGACGGAGATCCGCTCCCAAGAACAGAGGTCTTGCACGTGGGTATGATGGCGTTGATCAAGTCGTCTTCGGTATGGGGTGAGGTGATCGAAATCTCAGATTCGCCCCTTCAAGCGGCCGCACCCGTTAATGTTCGCTACGGTGGCGCCAAAACGCAAATGGGTTGGTTCGGAGTTCATGAACTTCAAATAGCAGACTATTCTTCCTTGACGGAGGGAACACGGGTGACCGTCCGGCACGAGAGTGGCCCTTTCTACTGCACAGTGAAGGGGGTCTCTGCTGAAAGCCGACGTGCTCGACGACCTGTGGAGGTCCACTATGAGGGATACGGCTCCGAGGATGATGAGTGGGTCGGCGCCGACCGCCTCCGGAGTCGAGCTATACAGTTCCTTCAGCCAAAGATGCCGGCCCAACCTGCCATCGAAGACCTCGAAGATCAAGACGACACAGAGACTGGTGGTGCTGGTGACTCAGGGGGTCCAGCGCTCCAGCGGGGAATGCTGGTGCTGGTCAAGCGTAAGGGCGGAGTGCTCCGAGGCGAAGTGCTCCAAGTGTCCAGCGACACCGAAGCTTTGTGATAGTTGGGTCACATTTTTTACATTTAAATGGGTACTTAAACCCAATAAGGAATAGAAATCTAAATTTTCAATCCCAACCATGAACTAGGAAGCAGCCGCACTCGTGCAAGTCTGGTCTGACGGCTCCACAAGTGAACCGGCCTCGTGGCTCGGCGTCAAAAGCTTACAAGTTCCCGACTACTCGGCCTTCGAAGTCGGATTGCAGGTCGGAGTCGTGGCAGGAGGGAAGGTGTACTTGGCAACAGTTCTGCAGATGCCTTCTGATGGCACCAACTGTGCCTCTCCAGTCCTCGTTCGTTACAATGGCTACACCGCTGATCATGACGAGTGGGTGGGTGCCGAACGCTTGCGCAGCAAGGCGCTGAAGCTCATTCAGCCCAGCATGCCCAGAGCGTCTCCGAACCCGGAGCTCAGCCCCGGCACGCAAGGAAACAATGTTCTTCGCGTGGGGATGATCGTCTGCAACGCAGACTCGCTGGTGTGTGGTGAGGTGTTGGAAGTCTCATCAGCAGCAGAGCGCGCCAAAGCACCTGTTAAAGTTCGCCAAAGTACGACGAAGACTCATTCTGCGTGGTTTCCTGTGGAGAAGCTGCGACTGCCTGACTACTCTGGGCTGTGCGCGGGCATGCACGTCACGGTTCTGTCCGATGGAACGCCTTACCTTTGCACGGTTTTGGAGATTTCAGGCAGCAGAGGTAGGTCCAAGGAACCCATTCGCGTCAACTACAGCGGCTACACCTCCAAGGACGATGAGTGGGTGGGCCCCGACCGCCTGCGCAGCAAGCATCTGAAGCTCGTGCATGTTTCCCTGCCATCAACGCCTTCAAGGACCGAGCCAGTGGAGACATGGCATCCGAGCATTCCAGCAGTGGAGATCGCTGAACCGCGTCGACCCGGGCCGGAGTTGTCTGGCCCTGCACCGGCCCAGTCAGCTGAGTCTCTGCCCTGGGATGAGGAAGGCTCGGACCATGAAGACGCTGCTCGGGGGCTCGACTCGGCAGTGGAGGCTGTCGATGCAGCTCTGACGGCAGAGAGCCACCCAGCCGTGCTGAAGAGGGATCTGGAGAAGGACCTCCGAGCCACGCTGGGCACGGCGCACGTTCGGAAGGTGCTGGTCCAGCACGGATGGACCGGCAGCGGGTTCTCACAAACCCCGGACCTCGAGACCCTGAAGCAGCAGCTGTCGCTGGCCAAGGCGGAGTTGCACGAGTTGGAGAGCCAGGGCAGCTGTAGCGAGGACGTCTCGGACGAAGCAGAGCAGCTCTTCGACGTGGCCTCCTCGTGTGCTGCCGACTGCAAGGACCCGGAGACTCGTGCGCAGCACATGTGATGTGCCTCTCGTGGAAAGCGCACTTCCCACAACCGTGAGCCCGGAAGCCTCAAAAGCTAAACCCTCCCTTGACCCTAAACCCGGAACCCAAGGCCTGACACTCGACCCCAAGCCCTGAACCCACAAGCCCTGAGCCTCAAATGCCGCTTCCAACTTCAAGGAGGCAGATCCGCGAACCCTAAACCTGAGCCTTACACCCCTAAACCTTAAGCCCCAAACCCTAACCCCCAAACTCCTAACCCTAAACCCGAACCCTAAACCCCTAAACCCTAAACCCCAATCCCTAACCCGTGAACCCTGAATCTTAGACCTAAACCCCTAGCCCTAAACCCTAACCCCTTATACCTAAATTCGAGGAGGCAGATCCATAGAAAGGGACCCGAATACCCTGAGAGTACCTGTATAGAAATCCTCAACTCCTTAAACCCCTTAAATTCAAGAACTGAAATCCTCAACCCTAAACCCTTAAACCCGCAACCTTAAACCCCCAAACCCTAGACCCATAACCCCTAAACCCTAACCCTAAACCCTCGACCTTCAACTCCTAAATTCAAGGAGGCAGATCTCGAGGCCGAGCTGGAAACGCAAAGAAGCGATGGAATCGCCTCCTTGGAGGTGCTGAGGCTCGGCTTCCTTTTCTGGGTTCTAATGTAAGTTACCATAATAAGGAAACCATACGGTCTACTATAGACCCCTATTATGGTGCTTAGGAAACCATACTATCTACTACAGACCCCTATACTATCTACTATAGACCCCTATTTGGTACTTGTAGCTTAAATGACATTCCTGAACCCAGTTTGGTGGCTGATAGGGCTTCGGCTTCAGGGTTTTGGGGTTTTGGGAGCTTGAAGGGGTGCTTCTAAGTTTTGTTTTGCAGGTTTAGGGGTTGCGGGATACCCCGTTTTGGCTCCTATGAGCGGGACCAGCAGAAGCGTGAGGATTTCAGTTTTGGGGGCTTCTGTTGGGGAAGGCGAACGTAAGCATCCTTCCCTGTTGTTTAGGGTTTCAGGGTTTAGGGTTGAGAGGGTGCTTTCAGAAAGTGCTAAGATAGCAAAAGCAGACATGTACCAAAAAGGCCCTGAACGGGATACTGCGGCAGAGATGGAAACTGGAAGCGATACCAAGCATCTAGGGTAGAGCCAATCGCAGGATGTATGGCCCATGCCGGTAAGCTGCATCCCTTCGCCTATCTGCCGATAAATCCCTCTGCATGTCCAGTTGAAGCGAACTCGACCCGAACCGCAGAACTTAGGAACCAAATTCTAAACTATTCTAAACCCCGAAAGCCGCAAATCTCAGGATGGGAGTCCTGGTCTACGGAACCTTTCGTTGCGTATCAGGAACCTCCGATGGTCAACAGAAGCGGTGTGGAGAGGCCTCCTCTGAATGGCTTTGGAGCTTTTTGTAGTTGGGCTTGGTTAAGTTTAGGGTTTGGGCTGGGGGGTTTAGAGTCTATAGGTTAAAGTTTGGGTTCATGGCCTAGGGTAAGATGCCCCCGTTTACTGTACGATTTACATCATATTTCGGCCTATGAGTGGGCAGCTATGTGTAGAACCAACCGAGTCCCTGCAGCCCTCTGAAAACTCCCTTCAAGTCCAATGTTCCTTTCTATGTAAGGCAGCCCTCATCAGCGCCAGTTGTGTGGGAATATGTAGAATCAAAACGCCAGGATGAGACTTTGAATGAAGGGTTTCGTGCCTTCAAGGGCATTCGAGGTGCAAAGTGTGTCAAGGTTTAGGGGATTGTCTTAAGGGGCTTTGACCTTGAACTTGAGTTTATGGATATCCAGATCAGGCAGGATTCTGCATGGGGATGTGTCAGAAAAGCACCTCATTCCAGGGTTGTTGTACTGAATCGATAACCGAGATCCTGTAATAACTTCGGCTCCATATGCAAAGTCCCATACCTGGACCATATGACGACCTCTATGAGGCTGTGATTCTTCTTCTGCATATACTTATTGAACACCCCTTCAACCGTGGTGAAGGTGCTGATTGAGCGTGGTCCCGAGTGCTTACATCGCTGCAAGGCAGGGCCCTTTTTCAACCGGCTTGGGGTCTTCTGAGGATGTCTTGGCTTCTATTGAGGACGTCGTGGCTCAGGAACTGAGGTGCTGATATGCTGAAGCCCACGATAAAGGTATCTGAGGTAGGGCAGACTCCAGGGGCTTGTGTTCAACACTGAGCCGAAGAGGTTGGGTACCTCCTTCTTTCTTGAGGTGCACATCTTGGCGGGCAAGAATCGCGGACAAGCGTGGGATTTCGACCGCTGTCACGTTCGGATCCTTTATGTCGCGTCCTCAGTTGCAGTCTCACGGCAAGCTGAAGCTTGAACTTCTTTTGGCCGTCCAGGTCCGACGAAACCTCCCTTATTGTGCGAGAAAGTGAAAAATTCCATCGGAAGCCGGAGACATGCACCTGAAACAGAGAGAAATCTCCGACAACAACTTAGCACTGCTGCATCAGTCTCCTGACTACAAAGCCAGGAGACTGATTCTAGACGAGCCTAGACAAGAAACTCCGATCCTTCAGCCCTAAACATAGAACCCTAGGCCGGAGACCGTGAAATCTGAACCTTCAACTCGCACAAGGCCCAGGACCGTATACGCTCTGAACCATGAAGCCTGAACTCCAAGAACCCGAAAGCGTGTCAACTCTGCACCACAACCACCAGGTCCTAAGCCCTGGACCTATGGAACCTTAAGCTACAAGCGCTAACTATCTGGTACTGACGATGGACAAGGTCGTGCATCTTGCTTAATCAAGGAATGTGCAGCGGTCCGAACCCCGAAGCCCGAGACGCTAAACCCTAAACCCCGAACCCGTAAAGCCGTGAACCCTATATCCGTTGTAGAACCCTTTCCAAAAACCATGTAAAACTGTTTAGACTGGAAAGCACCCTTCAAGAACCCTGAGCTCTATGCCCAAAATCCCCAAACCCTAAACCACTCATAAAGCCCTTCTATAACTTCACGAGCGCCTAAGCGCCAAATCCGAAACCAAACCCCAAGCCCTGAACCCCAAGTCCAAAGCCCTAAGGTCTAAGCCCTAAACCCCAAACCCCCCAACCTTAAATAAACCCTAAACTCCAAACCCCCCCAACCTTAAACCGTAAACCCTAAACCCGAAACCCCAAACCCCCTCAACCTTAAACCCTAAACCCTAAACCCTAAGCCCTAAACCGCAAGCGAGGCCCGGGTCTTCTCGCAGGATGGATCCGTTCGTCGGCGGCCCCTGGATTCCCCAGGAGCTCTGGATCTTGGCAGGCCCGGGGTTTTGGCGTTGACGGGTTTTTGGCGTCAAGGGTTTAGGGGTTTGTGCTTGAGGGTTTAGGTGTTTAGGGGTTTTAGGGGTTTTGGGGCTTTGAGGTTTCTTCGGATTTCTTGGCAATTTTCGGTAGGGTTCAGTGTTATTTGTGGTGGCATGATTTCTTGAGTAGGGAAAGGAGCAAAAACAAGGACAACGAATGACATATACAAAGCCGTACCGACAAAAAAACATGCGGAACTAACCTGACGACCCAAGCCTGTGTTTGGGGCTTTGGGTGTCAGGGGTTCGGATTTGGGCCGTAGTTTAACAGAGGGAGGTCCTTCCAGTCTTTGTGTGGGATGAAGAGTTTAGGGGCTTTAGGGTTTAGGGTGTGCCTGGGGTCGAGAGCCTGGTGTCTAGGGTTTGAGGGTTTAGGCTTTAGGCTTGTGTGAGGGGTTCCGACATATGTGGGCTTTCGTGTGATCTCGTTTTGAGGGCCGAGAGTCTAGGATGGGGTGCTCACTACCCTTTATCAAGAAATATACCTTAAATTACAGGGGCCTTAATTTATTAATGCTATGATTTGAGGTATATTCCTTAATTAAGGGGTATTGGGATCTCTGGGCAGGCAGGCTTTCGAGTTTTGGCTTTCGAATGCCAGGGTTTGTATAGGCAGGGTGACATTCCATGAGACTGAACGTTGGACCAGCGTCCTCGAAGCAGACTCCTCGCAGGACAGAGCTTTTTGGCCGAATTCTGCACTCCAAAGAGTTCGGGGTCACCAGGCAGAAGCTCTACGTTTGCTCGAAGTCTAAGGTGGTCCGATCCAAGAAGGCCATCTGCAGCTTGGGTTCAAGGGCTCAGGTCTTCTTAGGAGAAGTTCCAGGGAAGCCAGGGGCTACAAAACCTTCTCATTCAGGAACAGACCGCAAGTGTCCGCAAGTCGTGTTACAGTCATACCAAGGATCCACTTCGAATTCTTAGTACATACATTCCCTACTTAAACCTAGAGGGTTCTGGAGCCTCCGGCAAGGGAAGGAGTCCTCGAGTTGGGAAGCAGGTCTTATCCTTCCGCCCCATCAACGGCAAGCTGCCTGGCATTAGCGTTCCCTGGGACGAAGCGTTGAGCCTGCCCAGCAACCACGACCTTCACGTGGTCGAAGCCGGGCTCCTGTTAAGGAACGTCCGTTCTGGGGACATGTAATAGAAGACAATGCTTTCCTTATCTGTACGGGAAGCTTACGCTATGGACCTCAACAAACTCACACCTCCATGTCCTATAAGATCCTATAGAATATAAGATCCCATAGATCCTTTAAGTTACAGTCACACAAACCACGTCAACTACGTCCTTTCAGGAAGTCACAGACTGGGGCCGGGACCTCCGACCACGTGGGCGGTACATCCAAGCCCTTGGAATGCAGTGCCGGGACTCTGACATTGCAATTCTGGAGCCCGTCCAGGTCTTGACTTACCTTTGGTTAGTAGGGAATGGAGGAATGGGGTACAATCATAACTACTATTACTACCGTTCTTCCGTTCCCTACTAACCAAAGGTGAGTGGAACGCGAAACACTGGTTTGCTACAGGGGCTTTGGATGGGGCTTTACCGGAGTTTGTGTGGGTGTTTGTAGGTTTTATGAAAATGTTTCTAGAGGTTAAGGATCTGTTTTTGTTGGCGGTATGAGGACCCAACTACAGGGGGATTCCATGGAACCTTACTTGTCAGATGGATGCCTGTTTTTGTGAGCTCTTCTGGCCCCGTCCAGGTTTCCCTCAACTTCTGCGACTGGAAGCGCGGAGACGTCAAGCGTAGGATGGGCCTGTTCCCGTCGGGTCAGTTTCCCCAACCGGATGCTTCCAGACGCAGCTTGGGTATGGTTAAGGAGCTTAACTTAAGTTGCAATGCCAAGGATAACCACCATATTTTTGACATAAACATATCCTCATCGTCGTAACGTGCACTCAGATTTTGAACAAGAGCCCACGAAGGCAGAGATCTTCGAAGCTCCATGACCTTCGGCATCCAGCTGCCGGGGCCAGTCTGCATGGTGATGTCTGTCTTGCCCGGCGAAGGCTTGCAGATGCATGTTCTGGATGCAGCTCGGCGCATGAGTCAGTCCTTCCGAGTCCTTAACATGTCGTTGATGTTAGGCCATCTCCCGGGCCGAAACAAGACTTATGCACGAGCATCGCCAGATTCGGTTCTGAAGAGTTTGGCAGCAAGATTCACTAGTAGAGCATTGGAGTCAAGGTCAACGCTTACCTGGATCAGCAAGGGGTGGCAACGGTCGAGGAGGTGGTGCGGCGACGTGCAGTTGGTGCTTGGTTCCTGGATCACAAGGATCGGCCCTTGCAGGCCTTCCTCCCGCTCTTCCCTCCCGACGTGGAGCAGGAACTGGTCTTCCAGGAGGGGTCCGAGCGCCTCGCCATGACCTTCACCTTCCCCTTTACCGAGCAAGGCCTGGAGCTGGAGAAAATGCAATAGAATTTCATCCAGACTAACACTATGCTATACCATACTATATATCATACTACAGTATACTATACTGTCATATTGCCTTAAACCCTCAACCCTAAGCCCTAAGCCCTAAACCCTAAAACCCCTAAACGCCTAAATCCAAAACCCTTATTATCACATACCCAGCGAGGCCTGGACATGGAGAGTGTGGTCATCTCGGAAACTCTGGTTCGATGCGGCGTCCTGCTGAGCTCCCAGAGAGCCGGCTTGATGCTCCTGGGCAAGGAGGAGGGTTCGCGCTAAGGGGTTTAAGGTACCATAATCGGGATCTACAGTACACAAGGGGTTTAAGGTACCATAATAGGGACCAATAGAAGCAATATGGTTCCAATCTTATGGTGACTTCAATTAAATCCCTTAACAAGAACGCAGAAGAGGAGGGAGGCGAGGTCGGAAGTTCGCTGCGCCGGGTCGCCGCCCTTATGCGGCAGTTTGAGAAGGCGGAGATCGCGCGTGGCAGCCTGGCAGCCCTGGAGCACTTGGACATCGACTTCGCGGCCGAGAGCTCCGGCATCGACGAGGCCTATGCACCATTGGCAGCCACTCGCTTCCTGCGGACTTCGATGCAGCTGGGCCGAAGAAAGCATCGTGCCTCGTGATTTTCCTCACACCTCCTGAATCTTGAACAAAAAACCGCTCCCCAAGATTCGCCGAGGCATCTGGTGGACAGGCAGGCTGGAAGACGCCTCCTCGGTAGCGCTGCCTGGTCCGGGCTTTTGAAGCCCTCCGCTTCGGGCGAGGACGTGCAGTCCCTGCCGCACTTCGACATCCGGCATTCGCACCTCGGACACCTCCACACCTGTCTTTCGGCTTTGGGGGCCAGACACCCTCAATTCCCCAAGCCCTGAACGCCAGGGTTTGAGGTTTTAGGGGTTGGGGGTTCTAGGGGCCTTAAACCCTCAACTCTGTGCTTACCGAAGGCACGGGCGGCCCGATCCCTCCTCTTGGAAGATCATCGAGCGGCTCCTGCGCGTGAAGCCCGAGGACCCGGCGACTCCAAACATCCCTTAATTGAGGAACAGGGTTCTATACCGGGATTGAGCATTTTTCGTTAGATCATATTAGGGATCCTACTATAATTTAAGGTGTATTCCTTAATTTAGGGATATTGGAGTCTCTGAGGAGAGAGGCAAGCCCCTCTCGGTGCCAGCGATCCTCCAGGTTGGAGTCTTCAACGTGGTTTGAATTCTTGCTTCCCTTAAACCCCTTAAGCCCTAGAGCCCTAAAGCTCTACTTAGAATCCTAAACCCTAAACCCTAAAGCGCGAAAGCTGTACCTAGAACCCTAAACCCTAAACCCGAATATCATCCATGAATGTAGCACTTTCCTGTAGCCTTTACCTTTGGTTAGTAGGGAATGGAAGAATGGTAGTAATAGTAGTTATAACTGTACCCCATTCCTCCATTCCCTACTAACCAAAGGTAAGTGTAGCCAGGCCTTGCAGGAGATCTTGCGGCAGCCGAACCTTTCCTACGCCGTGAAGCAGAGCTTTCAGTCCTCCTTCCTTCGGCGCCTGCGGGTGGTCCTTCTCCGTGCATACTACGAGGCCGGGTTGCACCAGGCCAAAGTCCCAAATCCTGAACTCCGAAACCATACTTAAAGGATCATGGGACTTAGTAATGGGGGTGTAAGGGTCCCTTTAAGGGATCTATAGGGGTACTATTAAGGGTTTAGGGTCTGGGGTCTAATTAAAGGATCGTGGGACTTAGTAATTGTGGTTATAGGTACGGTACCTACAGTTATAATTACTCATCACCCCAATATAACCCTGCTTACTAAGTCCCATGATCCTCCAAGTAGCCACTGACCCCCAAATCGCTGAAGATGGTAACTGCAAAGTTCCCTTGCCCTGTTCGTTGAACCGTAGCCCTTAAACCCCTGAACCCCTAAAGCCGGAACGTTGGCCCTAAGCACTCCTACCCTAGACCGTAAATTCAAAAACCCTGAACCCTGGCCCTAATCCCTCAACTCGGCAATCCAGAAGTGCGTTTTCTTTTGAGGTAACGGAAGGAGCGGCCTCGCCCGAGGAGTGCTCCTGCTTGACTGCACTACAGGGCCTTTACATGGGGGTATACAGGTGGTTCTCTGAATTAGGGTCCTTCGTATATGGGTGCCGTACTTTTTTGCGGACCTGAAAAGGTACCCAAAGCTAGAGAACTACCCATATTGTAACATGACTTTATGGGGACTTGAGGGGGATATCACTACGTAGTAACTATTCAGGCCTCCGCAATAGGCCAGGCGTTTGATGTCTGCCCTGAAACCTGAAGACCCTGAAGCTTCACGTTAAAACCTTAGGCCAACAATCCGCAAAGCTTTCAACCTTGAGACTCAAAACCCTAAACAATACGATCCTAAGCCGTACCCTAAACCCTAAACCCTAAATCGCAAAGTGAGCCTTGAACCAATGAAGTGCCGCGTCCGAGCAGCCCTGCATTTCATAGATCCTTCCGATGCAGACGCTGTAGACCTCTTCACATTCTCAGGATACAATAACTATCTCCTAGACTGGATCATCCAAGCTTGACCCAAGGAACGGGCCCCGATAAAGGATTCCTTCTGAAGACCCCCCCCCCTAAACTGGGTTCTTGTTAAGGGATTTAATTTAATTTAAGGTACCATAATAAGGAAACCATGTTGTTTACTATAGCTCCCTATTATGGTAACTTAAATTACATTCCCTAGCAAGAACCCAGTAAACCCGAAACCCTGCCGGGAGGAGCCCCTCTTCCATGTGACGGCGCCGCTTCATCGCCACCTGGACATCCTGGGCATGCGAGCTCTGAAGCCCGAGGGGGGGAGCCCTAAACCCAACCCTACACCCTAAAGATTCCTAAACCCTAAAGGAGCTTTTAATGGGAAGCCAAGATCCCGACAGTTCCCAAGTTGTAGGTGTGTGGCTTCGGCTTTCTCGCAAGTCCCAGCAGGTGCCAGCTGGGCTGGCGAGCCACTTGCGACCACCTTCGCCTCTCGCGCTGGGAGCTGGAGGAGGCTGTGGCAAGAGCAAACGCTCGACTCGAGTCGCAGAAGTTCGGGCTCTACATCTTCCGGACCATCTCCCGCATGAGGGAACTCTCCAACCACGGCCAGCGCATCTTCGATGCCGTCATCGGGGCCGTCGGGCCCACCTACATCAACGTCCTCATCCCGTCTCCGAGCCTCGATGTGCTGGAGCTGAAGGTCCCGGTGGATGCCCTCTGCAGCTCCACGTGTGTCTCGGAGTATGACGGCACCACGCAGTCCATCAAGCTCCTGGGTTCTTGTCAAGGAATCTCATTAAAGTTACCATAATGGGGGGCTATAGTAAACACTATGGCTTCCTTATCATGGCAACTTTAAACTGAATCCCTGAACAAGAACCTAGTTTAGGGGGGGAGGGGTCTTCAGAAGGTTTCCTTTCTATGGCAACTTAAACAGAATCCCTGAACAAGAACCCAGGCTCACCATCTCCGGCACCGCCCATCCCGGCGACGCCAGGCAGCTGCGCATCCGGCTCCCAAGCTGAAGTCTGGTGTTCAGGGACGGGCTTCGGGTTTGGTTTAGGGTTTAGGGTTTAGGGCTTCAGGGCTTTGGGTTAGGGCTTTCAGGTTTCGGGTCCCAAAACCAAGGGGAAGTTTTCATCTTTAGAGACGGTTCTGAGCTGCTCTCCCTCACGAATCAACCCCGCCGCAAATTGCGTTTGTGAGCAGCCGCGCGAGGTCGTGGCACGCTCATGTCGTCACCTGCACCTGGACGTTCATGAAGACGGCTTGTTCTGTGTTAAGTTTCTTAAGGTATAATCAAAAGAAGGCATCGAAGTTGTAATTCTCCAGGGTATTCAAAGAACAGTTCAGGTACCATCTCCAGGAATTTTGCCCAGCCCATCCCGCACCATGCGAGTCCCAACTCGGTGGTGATCAGCGAGATGACCTTCCATGAGGAGTCCGGGACTCCTCCTAAACCCTAAACCCTAAACATCCCCCTTGTTTTGAGGCCTCCTGCTATGGTCTCGGAGAAATTCGTGTGACTCTAAAGTCCGTGAGCTGTCTGCGCTTACTTGGAGGATCATGGGACTTAGTATATAAGTAGGGTTATGGGTAAGGTAACTCTAGTTATAATTATTTATAATTTCAATTGAGCTATTTAAAACCCTACTTACTAAGTCCCATGATCCTCCAAGTGGAGTTCGTCCCGTGATGGTACTGGGATGGCGCTTTGCACTCGACCTAGGTATGGAGCTCTGAAGCCGCAAAGCCCACGAAGTTAACCCGCACCTGGCCATGACGTTAATGGCGAAAAAGCCTTAAGCCCGACATTGTTGAACGCAGCAGCTCGATATAGGATAGAATTATCAGAGCGGTTCAGAACTTTTCGGGTTTTGGTCAACTCTGGGACCCGACATCGAAAGCGGGCTGGAGTGCTTCCCCTTGGCTCCTCTGGCGCTTGGATGAGGGATCGTCGCAGGGATCCCAATAGTAAGGCTCCTAACACGGAATCTGGTGGGGATTCCAATATTATGACCCTACCTGCACAGTAGGGATCCCAACATTAAAGGCCCGGACCTCGAATCCGCACCTTGAACTCTAAACCCAAAGCCCGAAACCCCAAAACCCAAAGCTTGGGAGGACCTCGAAAACGAGATTTCCTTCGCGGTGGGTCAGAAGATGCCACCCGGAGCAGCGGAGAATAGGGGTTTCGACATTAGGGGCCAGAACAATTGGACATAAGATTTCCTTGGGTGTCTTTTGCAGGGATCTGTAAGCGTTATTGTAAGGGTTGTAGATAGAGTCCCGAGTATATTTGCCAAGACAGTATTCCTTACAGTTTCTTCATATTATGGCTCTACGATAGCATGGCCTAAATGTGCTGTTCTCCATATGAAGGCATGCTTTTGTTGACGCAGTCTCCACGACTTCCAAAGTCAGACTGCCGAGCTTTGCCACCAAGCAAGCAACTCCCAACGGCGCTTGAAGGGTCAGGAGGCCCAGTAACAGCTAGGGTTACCATGACTCTAAGTGGGGGTTACCGTATGTATAGCAGTGTTTACAACCTAGCGCGAGTTAGATCCTCTGCCTTTTTTGAACTCCCACATAAATCCACTAAACCCCGAGACCGCTTGATAATCCTAAACCTATTTGCTAAGTGGCAAACCCTGACCCCTATTGCAGGCCTCTACAGACTTCGTCGTGTCCCTCGACAAGAGAAACTCTACAATGCCCCCGAAACCCTATTCTAATGTCGAAGGCTAAGCCATATAGAACCCTTCTCCAACCCTTAACAGACAAGCTCCTATAAATCCCACAACATCACGGGCCCAGGTTCCCCGAGATGTTCTCCTCTTGGCCGGACCTCAGTGAGTGGGCCACCTTGGACCGCCGGGTGGAGACCTACTCGAAGCTCTGGGCCAGGGTGAAGTCCTGCCAGGCGGTCTTGGGTTTCGGTTTTAGGGTTTTAGGGTTTTAGGGTTTAGGGTTCAGGGTCGGGTTTAGAATCCCAAAACCCAAGCACCAAACCCGGAGAGAAACCAGGGTTTAGGGTTTGGGGCCTCTGCTGTTTTGGGGCTTCTTAGTGGACTCCAAAACCCTATTCTAATTTTAACGCTACGCCGCCCGCCTCGGCTCTTTAGCGGCAGGGCGAGGGGGCAGTCGATGTTGTTTTCATGCTTGGGGGGCCTCTCAACCCCAACCTTTGCACGGTTGTTGTTTTTCAAGTGCGGAAACGCCGCCAGCTTCCCGCCTGCCGAGAAAAAACGGGGGCAAGGGTGGGGGAGGGGGGGGGAGGCGGGGGAAGGGGGGGGAGGGGGGGGAGGAGGTGAGGGGTCCAAACATTTGGAACCCCCAACATGCCTGGGCCTGTGGCCTCGGCGGATTATTACGGCCCCCGGAAGAGAGGTGCATGCCGCAGCGGTCTCGGGCGCCGCCTACACGCCCTCGGCGGATGCCTGGGGCCTGCAGTGGTGGATGGAGGGCCGGAAGCGCTTCTTCCAGTGCCAGGCAGACCCCAGTACGAAGTACGGTTTTTTCCAACAGCTTCAACTTCTTGAAATGGTCCTTGAAGGGTTCTCTATCGGGTTCTCCAAGGTTTGTGTAGGGTTATGACAGGTTCTTTGAATGCTTTTTTGAGGTTTTTAACGGGGCTTTTGTTGAGCACGGGATTCCCGAACCCGGTGTACGCCCGAATCCGGGAGCGCTGAGCACATTTCAGTTGAGGGAGAGAGAGTCCACACCATAGGAAGGCCAGACCGTTCTGTTGATTAAGCGCATGACACAAACTTTTACATCGTTCTAGTGTATAGAGCCCTTGAAGAGAGAGGCTTTTCGAATTTTGTTTTTGGGCTTTCGGCATGGCTCCAAAGCTCTTCAGGTTGATGTCCAGCTGTCGGAGTACCAGTGGCTCCAGCCAGGACGGCAGCGTCCGCACGGACAGCTACAGTTTAAATGAAAAACCGTTATCTGATTGGTGTTGCTTTCCCAGTCTTGCAGCGGATTCTGCTTCGGCACTATTGGATCATGTCGCTTCGTGAAAGCTGAGTTATCATGAACTACAATCGCGACAGGATGCACCAACTGTAAACACGAGCAGAGGTATCGGTATCTGCAGTGAGAGCTTTGCAGGAGCCAAGTCCCAGGGCCTAGCCACCAACACCCAGGCAAACCCTAAACGCGAAGAAGTCGAGCCCGAAAGCCTCCCTAAGAAGTCCTGAGAAGCCAAACCCTAGCCTTAACACCGAATCCCTCCAGCTACTCATCTTTCCTTCCGCAACCCTCCCACTCTCCCACTCAGATCTAAACCCTGCACCCTCGATCCGAAACCCCAAACCCCCCAAACCCTAATCCTCTCCCCCTAAACCCCCTAAACCCTAAACCCCCTAACCCCCCAAACCCCCTAAACCCCCTAAACCCCCTAAAACCCCTAAAATCTCCCCCAAAACAGAAACCAATAACACTGGATCCCCAAACCTCCTAAACCCGAAACCCCAAGCGGCTAAACCCCTAAACCATCCGAGCCTGAACCCCTAAACCCTAAGCCCTAAGAGCCTAAACCCCCGTAAACCCCTTTTTTAAAGGAGGCGCTGAAAAACTAGGACCCAGACTAGGCCCTTATTCCCTTTTTGTTAGGGTTTAGGTTCTCTTATAACCTCCTTTAACCCAAAAAGGGCACCCTTTTTTCTCCTAGGTTACTCTTGGGTCTAGAAAAGCAGAAAATCACCGAAGAGGAGACTTGGCGGTTCTGAGTTGCGAGCGCGGCGATGCCATTGCCGTCCTCCAGGGCAGCGTGCGCAAGGTCGGATCGGGGGGCGGGGTGGGGGGTTCGGGTTTTACCCTAAGGGACCCTAATTGGGACTATGATATTTAGAAGTCTATAGAACAACTACAACTACGTGGGGGGTGGGGGGGGGGGGAGGGGGGCGTTTCGGGTTTTGCCTAAAGGACCCTAATGTAGGAACCTGATTAAGAGACCTTGGGCCTTTATGGGGTTCCTGATATGAATCCTACTAATCTGGGGTTATAGACCCAGGGTTTCTTAATCAGGTTCCTACATTAATTGGGACTATGATGTTTTAGAAGTCTATGAAATAACTGCAACTACTTACTAAGTCCCGACCCTCCCAGCATGGGGTTTAGGGGTGTTGTGTTTAGGGTTTGCCGGTTCAGGGTAGATTCAGAGTGTACTTAAAGGATCACGGGACTTAGTAATTGGGGTTATAAGTCAGGTAGCTACAGTTATAATTACTCTTAGCCCCAATTAAGGTACCTATACCCCTACTTACTAAGTCCCATGATCCTCCAAGTAGGGTTTGCCGGTTCAGGGTAGATTCAGAGTGTAGGTTTGAGGTTTTAGATGGTTTCATCACGCAGAACGCCAGCCATGCTTGGAGGATCATTGGACTTAGTAAGTAGGGTTATGAGTACCCTAATTGAGGTTATAAGTAACTATAACTGTAGTTACCTTACTTATAGCCCCAATTACTTAGTCCCCTGATCCTTTAAGTAGGCCCCAAACCCTAAACCCTTTTAGTACCCCTATAGATTCCCTTAAAGGGACCCTTTAAAGGAACCCCAATTACTAAGTCCCCTGATCCTTTAAGTGTGCCCACATGCGCCGAGGCCAAGGAGGAGCGAAACCCTGCCAGTCAGGCTCGGGTTGCTGGGCAGAAGCAGCAGCGCTTCACCGTGGAGGCCAGCTTCTTACCTTTGGTTAGTAGGGAATGGAAGGGGCCTTATAAGGTATCTATAAGGGTACAAAAATATATGATATGGGCCTTAATAATCCTATAATCTTACCTTTGGTTAGTAGGGAATGGAAGAATGGGGCCTATAAGGGTTACTATAAGGGATCTATAAGGGTACTAGAATATAGGGGCCTTAATAAGTATCTTATAATCTTACCTTTGGTTAGTAGGGAATGGAAGAATGGTAGTAATAGTAGTTATAATTGTACCCCATTCCTCCATTCCCTACTAACCAAAGGTAAGCTTGAGGAGCTTGTTCTACTTTACGGGGTTGCCACGACATGTTCTTTGGGATTTTTTTCGATTTCAGTCGTAGTTCAAGGCAAGTTGGGGCTATACCTCAAATTATGCGGTACCCCCCTTAATTTTCAGACCACTCCCTTGATTTTCAGGGGTTTCGGAATCTATGGACAGGTCTCTAGTTTTCAACTGTCGTCTTGAAAACAATCACGACGAATCCGGAAGCCATTGCAGACTTGCAGATTGTTGAGCCCAAGACCCTAGCCCCTACAACCTAGACAGCTCCACCAAACTTGGTATTCCGACTGTACTGCAACCCTAAACCTTGAACCCTAAAACCTGAACCCTAAACAAAAAGAAGTAAACCGCATGGCATCCTGGACCATCTGAAGACAGCAGCCGCCTTTCCCAATCAAGAAAGCCTTGAGGTGGAGTTGTCCGAGATCGCTCAGCTTGCGCGGGACAACCAGGAGCAGTGTTGCGGATTCAGGGCTTGAGGTTTCAGGGTGAAACCCTAAGCCCCTAAAAACTTTAAAACCCTAAACCCTAGAACCCTAAACCCTAAAACCCTAAAGCCCTAAAACCCTGAACCCTAAAACTCTAAACCCTAAAACCCTAAAACCTAAAACCCTAAGCCCTAAAACCTAAAACTCTAAACACTAAAAACCCTGAACCCTGAAGGTTTTTAGGGCTGGTAGGATTTAGGGTTGAGGGTTTCAGTGCTAAGCCTGTGACATTGAGGCTTCGAGCCCAAGGCTAGGAGTTGGCTTCTGGGTATGCTCTTTCTCTTACCTTTGGTTAGTAAGGAATGGAAGAATGGTAGTAATAGTAGTTAAAATTGTACCCTATTCTATTCCCCCATTCCCTACTAATGAAAGGTAAGATTATAAGGTAATTATTAAGGCCCCTATATTATAGTACCCTCATAGATCCCTTATAGTAACCCTTATAGGCATTCCCCACAAAACCAAAGGTAAGTTCTATTCTTCTTGCGCCTCAAAGACCGAGGATTCAGTAGAGCTCCCTGGGAAGCGGAAGCACTCTTGCAAGAGGGTTTCTTTCCATGATTTCCTTATATAAGTCCTTAAAAAGGTAGGTTACTCCGGCTTAAGGTAGGCATAAGAGAGCTCACTAGTTTGAGGCTGAAGGGTTTTAGAGTTCGGTTCGCGTTTCTTGGTGCTCTGGGGTGTTGAATTCATGGTTTAGCTCGTGGACGTGCGCATTCCGTGCTCTGACACTTCAAAGGGCGGCAAACAGATCGCACTAGAAACAAGTTTGGGCAGGAGGCGTCGTGTATGATTACGGCACAAGCCTCGCAGCCGAAAGTTAACCGTTGATATTGGAGGAGCTAGGGAGCCAGGGATGATGATAATCCCTATTAAATAAGGAGCTAAAGAGCCAAGGGAACCCCAAAACCACTGGTAAGTTATGTCCGAACCTGGAGCCCTTGAGCGTGGAAGGAGGCCACCGTGGAGGCGGCCACCGCCGCTCGCGTCTACTTCATCCTCGTGCCTGCGAACGAGAAGTGCCCGGGCTGCCTCGGGAGAGGTTTGTGGAAGCCTACTTAAAGGATCATGGGACTTAGTAATTGGAGGTAGCTGCAGTTATAAGTACTTATAACCGAAATTCATAATAAGGTACTTATAACCCTACTTACCAAGTCCCATGATCCTCCAAGTACCACCCCGACCTCTGAAACCCTAGAGCAGTACCTTCAAACCCCTAAGCCTAAATTCAGAGCCACTATGGAAGAAGACCTCGATGCCCCAAACCAATGTTGAACCCTCGTGGAGCGCTCAACCCTAAACCTCGTTGAGAAGCCTTGCAGAACCTGAAACCTGAAACCCTGAACTCCAAAAGCCTCAAGCCCACGCAACTGCCCTGGACCCTAAGCCCTGCACCCTAAAGGCCTTAAGAACCCTAAAAGCCATATAGCCTAAATCCTAAACCCTAAGGCTCTAAAAGCACCAAGCCCTAGGCTCTTAAGCACTACGAAAACGAGCCGAGGAAGAGCGTTCAGCTGCTCCTAGCACTCCCAAGCTCTCCGCCACTGCAGCTGGGCTCTTGTTTAGGGTTCCTTGAAGGGTTTAGGGTTTAGGGTTTAGTGGCTCCTGTCAGGGTTCTCGAAGAGTTTTGGGTTTTGGATAAGGGTTCTTGTTCAGGAACTTGCTTTAGGTTACCGCAATGTAGGGTTCCTTGAAGGGTTCTTGTAAGTGTTTAGGGTTAAGGACTTTTGGGGCTTAAGTTACCATCATAGAATTCTATATCGAATAATGGGGTTTCCTTACTCTGGTAACGTAAAACTCAGTTCCTTAAGAAGGGGGTCCTATAGTAAATAAGATGGCTTCTTTTCATTCTGGTAACTTCAACCCTAGACCCTACACCCGAAACCCTTAACCCTAAATCCGAAACCCTAATTCCTTAAGAAGAACTACTGTTGATGATGTAAATCCTGCATTACAGTTTAGGGTCTTCAAGGTAATGCTGGATTTATATCATCAACAGTATCAACTAATGGGGTTTCCTTGTTCCGGTAACTTAAAACACCGAAACTCTCTAAGAAGAGCCCAGGCAGGGGATGCGGCTCACCATGCCCCGGACCCTGAGGCGCATCGGGGCCTTTATATATACATATATGTATTTGTTTTGGGGGGGGGACCCTTAGGGTTTTGCAACTTTGGGTTTGGGTTTGGGCCGGTTTGGGGTTAAAGCTTTTTGGGTTTTCATAAGGTGTTTTGCGGTATAGGCATAAGTATGTTTGCCAGGCGTTCGGAAGTGTTCCGGTTGGAGCTCATGGGCTTGCAGGTTCGTGCGGCATCGCTGTAGGCAGAAGTAGCGTTCTCAGCGCCTCAAGTTGAAGCTAGAATGCTCAGGGTACTAAACAGTTGGAAGAGTGTCCCCTTATGTCCCATGCATTGGTACGAAAGACTGTCTCAAAGAGACTACCAGGTCCCTGTCTTACCGGTGAGCTCGGAGCACGGCCCTGACAAGCTGTCAGTGTTGCCCGCTTAGCCCCAAAGCCCACGAAGCTGGATCTCGTACCTTCAACCGCTCAACAGCACAAGTCCAAAGCTTGCGCGGGGAAAAGGCCCCGTCAGGTATAGCAAACTACGAAGATCAGCCCAAAGCCCGAAACTTGGTCATTGGTGCAGCTGGCAAAGAACATTGAACCCCTTACGTCGAAAACCCGGTAATAGAACCATGATGAAGCCCTCTTCGAATTATCAAGGCCCCTGCATTGAGGACCTGCAAAACTCTTGTGCCCTTTATTATGATTCTCGTTCTATACGGTTCTATACAGAACCCCGGTTTTGTAAGGCCCCTACACATAATCAAACCCTGGACCCTAAACCCCAGATCTCAGAATCAGAAGGCCCCGTTTCTAGGACCCAGAGTAGGCCCTTATTCCCTTTTTGTTAGGGTTTAGGTTCTCTTATAACCCCCTTCAAAACCCAAAAAGGGCACCCTTTCTTCTCCTAGGTTACTCTTGGGTCTAGGTTTACAAAGGCAGCAGCAGAGAGCAGTCGAACAGCGGCCGCTGGCGACGCGTGAGCAGGTCGGGATCAATCACTTGGCCTTTTGATAAGGGTTTTTTTAGGGTTTTTTTGCTGGTTTTACAGGGTTTTATAGGGTTTCATATTAAGAGGGTCTCTTTAGTGTTTTCATGAGGGTTTTATAGGGCTTTATGGGTCTTTTTAGTGGTTAATGCGGGTTTTATAGGGCTTGATTTAAAGGGTCTGCCTCTAAGGATTTTCGGTGTTTATAAGATTAGGAGGCAGGTCCTTTTTCTTATCCTAAAGTCCTAAAGCTTTTCATATTTATGGTGTACCGTGGTCTTGTAAGTACTACATAGGGAGCGATTGAACAATTAGCCTTCCATAAGGGTTGAGGGTTTAGGGTGTGGGTTACAGGGTCGGGTACACGATTACTCATGAACTAGGCAAGCCAGGCATTCCGGACCGTTGTTACGAGTGCATGCAATGTTCGTTTTTGACAGCATAAGCATCTACCTGCCTCCTGTACGCTGGACAGTTTGGCCAGGTGTTTGGAGCGTTGCGCGACTCTGCAAGCAAAGTGCGCCGGCAAATCAGAAGAGGAACTCAGTGCTTTGCGTTGGCAGTCGTGGGTTTTCGAGCATCCAGAGATGTGTACGGCTTTGTAAACTTTAAGCCATGTCGTGAGGCTCGATGTTTGTTGTACATCGAAGCCGGTTCTGTGAGGTGCCGTTTGGTCTCTTCAGCAGGGTCTTGATGATGCCGACGTAGTGAGACATCTGCCTACCTAACAGTTCAGCAATGGTATCGTGTAGAGCCGTCAGTCCTGGCGCAGAAGATACTCACAACAACAGCCACAAATCAGAAGTTGTATCCACGTCAACATGAACAAAATGATTCACAACGATGCTCGTACCCTTGTATGTATGTGCTTAACCATGCATGTGTACATGCATGCTTACATAGTTATGTGCCTATACATATAAGCAGCCGCCGCCCGCATGGACACCTTAACATCCCCGTCTTCCTTCGTTAGCAACACTATGCCCAAGCCAAAGGCATTACACTACCAAAACCTGAGCCCTAAACCCCGGAACCTTGACATATAAAGCCCAGACTCTTGAGCCCTTGAAGGCTTAACCCAATGCCAAAGACCTGAGACCCTGAGCCCTTGAACCCTAGACCCCGAAACGCCAGACCCACCATAGCTTAAGGGCTTTAAAGCCTGTCGACCTAAGACAGAATCCCTTTCACATCCAGATCCTACTCCCCTACAGCCATAAACCCTTGAATGCCTAGCCCCTGGACCTTGAGACCCTGAGCCCTTAGACCCTCGCCACCGAAGCTTAAGGGCGTTAAAGCCTGTCGCCCAGATCCTAATCCCCTAAACCCTAAACCTAATCCCCGAAAGCCTTAAAGCCTTCAGACCTAAACCCCTAAATCCCGAACCCAAAGCCCTGAACTCGAGCCCTTGATCACTATCCCTCCAACTCGTAAGCCCTGAACCCCGAAAGCCTTAAAACGTAGATCCTGAGAGTCTTACGGCTTTTGCCGCCCGAAATCTGAATCCCTAAAGCCTTATAGCCTTAAACACCTTTAACAAACCCGTAAGACCCTTAAAGACTGACATGCTTGAAATCTTTGAAGCCCTTAAAGCATCCTTTAGGCCTTTACCAACCCTCAGCCCTAGAGGTGCAGAATGGCAGTAACCTCAACGAGCTGCAGACGGTGGCTTTGCAGCCTTCCAGCTGCAGTAGACCAGCCCGAGGGATTTTAGAGACTTGAAGGGGTTCAGTTAAGAGGTCTTTACTGGGTCGATGAAGGGCTCTTGCAAAGGTTCCTGTCTAAGGGCACCGTTAAGAGTGTCATTACTTGAGTTTGTCTTGCGTGTGTGAGTGTCTGTTTTTGTTTTGGGTGTGTCTTGGGATTTGTATTCTTGCGGGTTCTGGTTTAAGAGTTGTCGGGCTCAGGGTTCCCATTCCTGCACGGGTTCTTTCAGGGCGTTTATAAGGTTACTAGGAGTTTGGAAGATTACGATTTCGGGTTGGGGGGTAAGGTTCCTAGAGAGGGCACCGTGAAGAAGGAATGTAATATGAAAGGGTTTTGGGGTCTCTGGGCTTAGGGCCTTGTAAGGCTTGTGTGAGTTCCTGTTCTGTTAGGATTCTAGAAGGCTTCGTAGAGAAGCTGAAGTTAGGGTTTCAAGTAGGGTTTGAGGACTTCAGGGGTTATGGGGTTGCATTTTCAGAACTCAGATATTTAACTTCTAGACCGCCCAACCCCAGAAATCCTTAAATCCTCGGTTCCTAAACCCATACACATTGGCCTTGGCTCTTGAGGGATACCGGTCCACTTAGGGCTCGCCCTGTTTAAGGGTTGGTGCTGAATCAATTCAATTGCTTCCATATATATATATATATATAGACACATACTGCGATACTTGCAGATATATACAAGCCGTATTTAAGGATTTCTGCTTCATTGGGGGCCTTGCCGGTTTATTTTTTAGATTCAGTGGTGCATTCGCGGGTTCGAAGGCGTGGGCTCCAGCGCCCCTTCTCCATGGTCCAGGCGCTGGCTTGAGAGTTCAGGTTTGCTGCATTGGGGTTTAGGAATAAGTCAGGGTTTAGGGGTTTAGTCAGGGTTTAGGGGTTCAGGGGTTTAAGGGTTTAGGGAGTTAGAATTGGGGTGTAAGGTTTCGGGGTTGAGGTTTAAGCAGACCCCGCTCATTTCACCATAAGGGGGCTGTAAACCTGGGGTCTATAGTCTTGGCTTAAGATTTAGGCCCAGGGGTTAGCAACACAAATCCGGAGTCTTGAAATGCTTATATACGGAAATCGTAAACATGCAAGCCTGGATTATGGGGATTCAGAGTTTTCGGCTTGAGATTTCCAAGGGGAAGATAAAGCAGCTCAGAGTTGAAGAGCCCCTTACTATGAAATTGGGCTCTTATTGAGAAATCAGACTTCAAACTACAACGACCGGGCTGTATCGTATGTCATAAACCATAAGTTAAAACGAAATCAATGAGAGGGCTCAGCAATGTGTTTTTCTTGCTATGGTAACTTGGTTCCGGCTGTTTAAGAAGACTGCAGAAACTAGGTGGCAATACAAAACGCTTGCAAAGTTAAATGAGAGTTTTATCCCATTATGGTCATCAGACTACTACAGCAATCCTGCGAAGGTTGCGGGCCCATTGCGAGATGCCAGACTCTCAAAGCTTTCAAAGCGTAATGCCGATGCCTTAAAGCCTTGAAATCCCAAAGCCCTAACGACCGTGGAAATAAATGCAGCACTGGGCTCTTGGATCAAACAAAGCCCAGAGACTCTCAAGACCTGTTCCGAGGGTCCTCCCGGAACTGGGAAGACCTCCTTCCTGGTGCACCTGAGCTGCGACATATTATAGCGACATATTATAGGTGCTTCAATAATTGCATATACTATTTTGGGGGTTCCTGATTATAATTGAAATATACTGGGCCCCAAAACCCTATTCTAATTATTACGGCCCCTATATGAAGGGGTGGCTTAGTATTTGGGGTCCTGCTTTTGCCTGTCGCCCTTCGATCCGCGAAGCTTAAAGCCGAATCTAATAGCCTGCGTCCGAAGCGGTTTAGGGCCTTAGGCTGTAGGGTTTGGGCGGTTTGTTTCTTTCGGTTTGGTGTTTAGGTTTTGGGGTGTAGGATTATGCATGGTTGCAGTGGCTGCCACAAGTCGCAGCCTGCAGGTGCCCAGTTACAATGACGGAAGGATCTCCAACAGAGCTTGAAATTGGAGAAGCCAATGGCGTCCTCATGGCGGTAGTTGCAGCAGTGGTGTTTGCGTGTTCAGAAGAGACAATGCAACAGCGATAGTTAAAGCTTATATTTCGCAGTGACACCCAATACTTGCGCTGTGCGAAAGAAGGACCAGGACTACTTAGAGGATCATGGGACTTAGTAAGTGGGGTTGTAAGTAAGGTAACTACACTTATAAGTACATATAACCTCAATTAGGTACTTATAACTCTTCTTACTAAGTCCCATGATCCTCCAAGTAGGCCATCCAACGGAATTCAGTAAACATCCGAAACCTCGCAGCCTCGATTCCTGAACCCAGGCAGTTCATCGTGGCTGCACTCTCAGTGCGCAGTCCATGGGCCAGACCAGATCTCGGCAGGATCCTGGCTTCTCGGCGCCCAAGCGTTCTTTTCTTTTTTTGTTTTCGCATTTTTGTCCTTTGTTCTGTAGATTGAGGGGGGAAATCAAGAATTAGGCGGGGCTGAACTTGTTCGTGGTTGTAGTTTCCTTGCGGAAATGCATGCTTGCAGCTGTGGCCCTGTTGGGCCTCTCGCTCAATCTATAGCAGGGTCTTGAGTTCATCGGTCCCTGGAAAAGAGACAAATCCAGATTGAGCTTGAGGTCCTACGTTGAGGACTTCTTGGTAGGACAGCGCTTAAACCTTGCTGTTCCCGTTGAAGAACACAACAGTACAAGTTTCCATAAGGAGGATCTACACTAAATGATGTGCTTTCCTTCTTTAAAGGAAAAAGTTTTAGGCTTCTTAAGCAGAGCCGGGTGCCGTCGTAGGCCCGTTAGACAGCCATCATCGGAGTGTCCTCGAGCAGGAGTCGTCCGAGGATTTCGAACAGCCACTACATCTCATGAACCTCAGGGCGGCATGTTTCTACATAGTCTATACTTGGGCCCCGGGGCCCTAAGAAGGGAACTGCTTTGAAAGCTAAAGTCTAGACTATGTGTGTGCACTGAGCCTTTGGGGAAGCTACGAGGTCTGTGCTCCTTCCAACCATGCAGCAGACCACATCTTGGATCGCTTGGTCCGAGATACGGAAGCTTGGTTCTTGTTAAGCAGGTTAGTTTAAGTTACCATAATTTAGGGCTCCTTTTAAGGGTTCCTTTAAGGGTTTAGGGCCCTTAACAACAACCCAGGAAGTTCCGGCCCACCTCATCACACGTGTCTACTCCCGCTTTATCGAGCGAGCGTATGGAAGCCAATACAAAGGCTGGGATGCGGGGAAGTGCTGTTTTGAGTTCCGTGCAGCGCACTAAATCCTCAACCCTAAACCCGAGAAGCAAAAGCTTGAAAGCCTCAACCTGGACCATAAACCCTGACCCCTAAACCTAAAGCCCAAACCCCAATAGCCTCGATTGCCCGAATCCTTGCTTTTCCCATAGGACACTCCGAACTTGGAGGATAGAGTTATAGGTACCTTAATTGGGGTTATGAGCAGTTATAACTGTAGTTACCTTACTTATAGCCCCAATAACTAAGTCCCATGATCCTTTATGAAGCCTCCTAAACCCTTATAGTACCCCTATAGATCCCTTAAAGGGACCCTTACACCCCCATTGCAAAGTCCCATGATCCTTTAAGAAGTGGAGGAGGCACCTCGCGGACGGAGCGTTCTTTTGAGATCCAGCCACATCTGGAGGAGCACGCTCTGCACTTCAAGGCGACGGGAAGGGGGGGTTAGGGTTAGGGTTTAATATAGGAACCTTAACAATTACCAATACTATTTGGGGTTCCTTATTATGATTATAGTATAATGGCCCCAAAACCTCGTTCTAATTGTTAAGGCCCCTGTGTTAGGGTGTTTGGGATAGAGTTTGAGATGTCAAGGCCTTGGGCTTTGTTTAGGCTTCGTGAGTTTGGGATTTAGAGCTGTTCCTGATTATAAGTATAGTATAACTGTATAATTAACGGGCCCCAAAACCCCATTCTAGTTATTAAGGCCCCTATGTTAGGGTGTGGGGATTGGGCTTAAGGTGTCAAGGCTTTGGGCTTCGTTTTGGGTTTCGTAAGTTTGGAATTTAGAGAGCTGACAGTTTCGGAGATTTCGTTTGTGGAGTACCCTAAACTAAACCCTGAACCCCTAAAAGAGGCCCAGCTAAGCTCAAAAGCTCCTAAGCCGTAAACCCCTTATGGAACCCTTGTGGAACCCGTATAGAACCCGAAACCCCAAACGATGACCAACCCCTAAACCACCAAAGCTTACCCCACTTTCATGAAGTTAGAGCCTCATAGAACGTGCAACCGATTAACAGAAATCGAACACCTCAACACCTGAACTCTAAGGCACTTATAGAGCCCCTACTAGAATCTGAAACCCCCAAACCTTATAGAGCCCCTAATAGAACCTGAAATTCCCAAACCCCCGGCCTTGTCACAGGTGAATGACACGAGCCAGCTCAGGCTGGCGCCCACGGCGGCTCAGAATCAGAAAGCTTACAACAAGGGCTACGAAGCCGCGGAGGCCGGGAGAGTCCAGAAATTGTGTACGTATGTACTTCAGCCTTCGAGTTCAGAGGTTGTTTTCATGTCTTAATCGGCTGTGTAGGCTGTATAAGGGGCATACCTCAACATGTTGAGGGTTTCATATTTGGATTGAAGGTATAAACGGCATATTCAAGGGCCCAGGAGGTAGCTTTGGCTCGAGTTCTGGTTTGAATAGTACACCACATGACTATATTTCTATAAAGGCACGATAAGAGAATACCATTGTATAGGGGGGTGCCTTCTTTAGGGGTTCTTATAGCAGGGATCCCATGCTTGACGTCTGTTCTGAAACTCCCATTTCGGGCTTCCTTGTTGCAGGGTTTTCGTGGCGAGCCTTTGCCTGCGCATCGTCCCTGCGATATAGGTATTGAAGTAGAGCCCAAAAATATCAGCAAAAGCAGAGGACCTCAGCCCTGAACCCGAAACACCACACCGAAGTCCAAGCTAGTATGATGAAGCCCCTGGTGCCCGCAAGCTGGCAAGAAAGTTCGTACACCCAAAAGCTAGAAGTGCATTAGTAGGCTGAGCCCTGATAGGACGGCTTAAGGATTCAAACTTACGGTCTCGGGTTTAGGGTTGAGGTTTCGGACTGGGCGAGCAAGCGCCCGACGGTTTAGTTGCAGGAGACGAAGGTATCACCGTAGGCCTCCTTTTGAAGTGGGATTGACGTCTTGAGGGTTTAGGCTTTGGGGTTTAGGGCGAAGCTCGAGAGGGGCCAGATGCACCCCAAGCCTTCAATACCCAACGCCCAAAAGCTGGACTCCTCCTCTGGCAGACACAAGCCTCCTATTGGGGATTATATATGGATTCCTATAGAGATCCATTCCCTCAGTCCCTACTAAGAACCAGACCGTTTTGGGACAGGTGAGAGTCTTGAATCAGAGCAAGATCGTCATTACCACCTGTGCGAATGCCTATCTCCACACGGCTCTGATGCAAGGGGACCCGCTTTCAGCGGAAGTGTTGAAGCCTGAAGCAAGCTGTACTTAAAGGATCATGGGACTTAGTAATTGGGGCTATAAGTAGGGTAACTCCACTTATATTTACTCATAACCCCAACTAAGGTACCTATAACCCTACTTACTAAGTCCCATGATCCTCCAAGTATGTCCTGTGTTGATTTTCCCAGAGTCTGTTCACCAGCGTGTCAAAATACTCGTCGCCGCAGCTTGCTGTCTTTCATAAGCATGGCGCTCCAACCAACCTGGGTAGTCTTCCAGTCAACATGCAGCTCCTGTTCGGCAGAGTTCAGAAACCAACGGTGGAAAAAAAGGACCAGGGTATCTAGATTGCCCCACATGTTGCTAAAAGAGTGCAAGCAGCGTGTGGCTTCAGAATGAAACTTGCCTTCAGCGAGACTTCCCTGCCGTGCAACCCAGAAAAACGACCGGATGTCGTCGTCAAGCCTATGCTGACCTCGTGTTTAAGACCAGCATTGGGGATCAGCAGCAAATCTTGCACAGAATCGTCACCATTGGATTCGCTGCAAAGCTGCGGAAAATGTTCTGTGTGCCTTCCTCCTACCCGACAGACTACAAACCTAAACCCTAAACCCCAAACCCAAAACCCTACCAAGTCTTGTTGGCCTGTCCTTGCCAGGATCCGCCGAGGATTATCTTATCCCTAAACCCTAAACCTTGAACCTTAAACCCCAAACCCTAGCAAGTCTTCTTGGCTTATCCTTGCCAGGATCCCCCGAGGATTATCCGGCCCGTTAAGTTCGACACCATCGTTGTGGACGAGGCAGCCCAGGCTCCTGAGCCCGACGCGGCCTGGGCTCTTGTTATTTAAGGGCTCCTTCAAGGGATCTGTATGGGTTCCTTTAAGGGATCTATATGAGTTCCTTTAATGGTTTAGGGTTTAAGGTTTAAGTTACCACAATAGGGATCTGTGGTAAATGATATGGCCTTTATCATGGTAACTTGAAAATTAAATTACTGAACAAGAGCCCAGGTGGTGCTGCCCTCCACCTGTGCCACGACCCGCGTGGTGGTGGTAGGCGGACTTTGCGCAGAGGGTTGAGGGCTGGGGTCCAACTGCAGCTTTAACTCTGAGAATCCCAAACCGACTTACCGACAATGCTGGTGCTAGTGAAGGGTGTCGGTGCTTCGAGCTGTTCCATCGCAGGTGACCATAAGCAGCTTGGCCCAGTGGTGCCGGAGCGAAATTTGTGTGCGCCTTACGTCAGCATCTTGGAGACGCCCTTCCTGGAGCGGATGCTCAAAAATCCGCGGCGATGGGAGGCGGCATGTTTCGTGCAGCGGTAGCAGTAGCAGCTGGAACTAGCCAGAGAGCAACTTGCATGGGTCTTGCCACAGCAGGGATTCAACACAGCATGGCATATCGTCACAGCACGCAGAGCACCAGTGACCCAGAGGACATGCTTGTTTGTGAGGCCAGCACGATGCTGAACATGCAGTACCGCATGCACCCGTCGATTCGAAGCTTCCCATCTTCGCAATTCTACGACTCGAAGCTCGAGGACAGTGTCTCTATCCCTCATCGTCCTGAGCTGCCTCTTGGTGGACATCCATAGTTTGGGCAGCGTTGAAAGCTCAGGAGGTTCAGCGAAGACTGGCCCCAACTAGCTTCATTCTAAGGAACCGCATTTGGCCACATGAGAGCGAGCACCGCCGGTTCATCGATTGCCACCTGGCCTCAATAATTACCTCTACTATTGTGGGGGTTCCTTATTATGATTGTAGTATAATGGGCCCCAAAACCCTATTCTAATCCTTAAGGCCCCTATATTAAAAGGGTTCCTTTAAAGGTACTATAGGGTTCTAGAACAGGGTTCCTTTAAAGGTTACTATAGGGCTCTATATTATGGTCCCCCTTACGAGGTACTACAGGGCCCCTATAGTAACCTGCAGGCCAGACTCCACAGTCGCTGGGCTTGTCTCCCGAGCTCAACCGTGCCTGCGACGCTGCCCTCATGGAGAACAAGACATCCCTCAAGAACGCTACTGAGCTGTGCTCCAAGGGGTCCTCGGGTTTAGGTTTAGTCTTAGAGGCTCAGGGGTTCAGGAGTTTAAAGTAAAAGCCAGAAAGTTGGAATATGATTATCCTAAACCCTTTATGGTAAATTATAGGGTATCCTACCCTGAAACCATATTCCAACTTTCTGGAGTTCCCTTTAGGGGTTTAGAGGTTCAGGGGTTTAAGGGTTTGGGATTGCATGTGCCCAAAATCCCCCTTAGGAATCGACTTGGGGGTTTCCAAAAATTAGGGGTACCTTCTTTGGGGCTCCTTGTAACAACGATCCTACTACTTAGGGTACTATAAGGGTTCCTTTAAAGGGTTACTATAAGGGTTTAGAGTTTCCGAAAATTAGGGGTACCCTATTTTGGGGTCCCCATAATAAGGATCATACTATTTAGGGTGCTATATTAGCGTCCCCTATTTTCGGAAGCTCCCACTTGGACCCAGGTCGGAGAGGCCAAGGCTTGTGTGGCGCTCTGCTCTCTCCTCCTGCAAGCCCGCTGTTCGGCGAAGGACATCGCCATCATCACGCCCTACCGAGCCTGGGTCCACCTAATACACCTTTTGTTTTGGGGTTTCCTTCCTTGAAAGGGCGCCCTGAGTGTATCATCAGTCCCTACCGAGCCTGATTAGCCTTCATCAGTACACCCCTTTATAAAATTGTTTTGGTCTGCTTTTGTGGAATAAGGGGTGCCGGTTTTTTCCAGGAATTATTGAGACACCCAGGGGCGCAACAGTACGAGATCCGGGGAAGACTCCAGCGAGACATCGGTGAAGGCAGAGCAGATCTTTTTGAAAGATGGCTTTACAAATGACGAGAATAACGGTTTTCACGACTACTATAACAAAAAATCTGATAACAGCATGTTGGCTCCAGCCGTGGTATCAATCCGAGTGGCTCCAGAGCTCGCGGTTTGGGTGCAGGGTGGGGGTGTTTGGGTCTGATAGGAGTTGGCTTTGTGAAAGGAAGTTCATGACTTCAGGCTAAATCCCGAAACCTTGAGGCTTCAGTTGCTTTTCTGGCGTTCATCATCGGAACTCCAAGCCAAAGCGAAACTTAAATATATATATATATATATATTATATTATATTATATTATATTATATTATATTATATTATATATATTGTGCTCACCGCAGGTTCCAAGAGCATCCTGGTCGGAACGGTGCACTCCTTGCAGGGTTCCGAGCGTGACTTCATCCTCATCAGCTTCTGTGCTCTTGTTAAGGAGCTTGTTTTAAGTTACCACAACAAAGAAACCATATCATTTACTAGAGCTTCCTCTTAAAATCTTATGGCCATTAGTTTAAGTTAGCAGAATCAAGACAACCATACTACCTACTATAGACCCCTCGTCTGGTAGCTTAAGTTAAGTTCCTTAACCCTATAAACCCTTATAGAACCCTTTAAGGAACCCTAAATTATGGTAACCTAAGTTAAGCCCCTTATTAACACGAGCCCAGGTTTCGTGCGCAGCGTCGCCGACGATATTCAGGACGTTGCTAAGCCCGTCCAGGCCGAACTGGCTCTCGGGAACAAGGGGGTCTGAACAGTTATAACAGGCTTCGGTTTAGGGTTTAGGGTTTAGGATTTAGGGATATGCTGTAGTAGAGTTGCATAGGGACTACAATAATCGTTCCAAACTCTATACTTCTTTTTTCCGAATTGGTTTCGTCAATTGCTCGAAGGACCCTTGGCCCTGAACATCCGGGGAGAAAAACCAGCGGGGTTAGGAGACTCCCGGCCGCCGAAGAGAGATGGGCCAGGGGTCCCCAGAGACTCCAAAACCCCGTAAATTACGGAATATCTTGAACTTCTATTAAGGGTCCCCTTGTAATTTAAAGTAATTTGAATATACTGAATTGCCTTATATTAAAGGTCACCTTTTTATTTAAGGTAACTTGAATGTGCGGAGTTACCTTAAATTAAGGGTCCCCGTGTACTTCGAGGTATAATCCTTCATAAAGGAGTTTTGGAGTCTTTTGGTCCCTGAGGCATAGCAAAGCTCGGAGCAAGCAGCCTAAACTCAACATGAGCTCTTGAGAACTTAAATGGGAGTTTCCGAAAATAGGAGATCCTAAAATAGCACCCTAAATAGCAGGATCCTTGTTATAAGGACCCCAAGATAAGGGACCCCTAATTTTTGGAAACTCCTAAATCCAAAGGCCTAACCGTAATCCCTGAACCAACTCGTTTAGGGTTTAGGGTTCAGGGACTTAGGGTTTAGGGTTTAGGGTTCAGGGATTTAGGGTACAGAGGTTTAGGGTTTAGGGGCATCCCTAAACGTAATCCTTGAACCCGAACCTGGGAGCTCTGAAAGGCAGCCAGAGCCCAGCAACACAGGGGTCTGTGCTTGGAGGGGCAGGGGACTTAGTAACTAGGTTTATAAGTAGGGTTATAATTGGGGTAACTCCATTTAGGGTACTTATAACTCTACTTATGACCTACTTACTAAGTCTCCTGCCCCTCCAAGTTCTGAAGCAGGAGAT
Source organism: Symbiodinium sp. CCMP2592 (assembly GCA_905221615.1). NCBI lineage: Eukaryota > Dinophyceae > Suessiales > Symbiodiniaceae > Symbiodinium > Symbiodinium sp. CCMP2592. The sequence goes on from CAJNDT010005982.1 coordinate 243,309, forward strand.
CAACATTATTCCGTAGGGCTCCGTGTTAAAGCTCTATTCCAAGGAGCCTGATCAAGTAGCAACACTGTTCCTGATGTTTCCTGATTATAAGTTATAACTGTAGAATAATCAATCCCTGGAAAGGGTTCAATTTCTACTGCAATCCCTGGAAAATGGCATATACAGGAGCCTGATCAAGTAGCAACGCTGTTCCTTATGTTTTCTGATTATAACTGTTGAGTAATCTATCCCAGATCTTTCAGTACACGCTGGGTAAGGAATGCACCTCTAGGATCAAAACTCCTATGAAAGTTTAAGACAACTATAGGGGCCTAAACCCCTACACCCTAAACTCCATATTAACTGAGATTGACCGATGTGGGGTCCCCGTAGCCAGAAGCACAAACGCTGAAAGGTACCGAAGCTATTATTATTACTACTACAATTACTATTATTATTATTATTACTATTATTATTATTACTATTACTACTACTAGTACTATTACTACGAAAGCCACAAGTCTCAAACATTGAGCCACCTCGCTCAAGATCCGAACGGGTAGATACTCTAAACCTTAAGCCACCACCCTAAACCCTAAACGCCCCCAATCCTAACCCTAAACCCTAGACCCTTATGCCAGGAATTTTCTGACACTCAAATTTCAATCCTCACCGCAGAGGCAGCCTCCTTGGGTGACTCGCTGGCCCTTCAGGAGACGGGGCTCTCGGAGGATCAGGGGACTGCTTCTTAGTTGGGGTTAGACGTAGTCATGTGGGAGTTTCCGAAGATAGGGGTACCTTATTTTGGGGATTCTTGGGGTCCTTATCATTGGGATCCTACTATTTAGGGTACTGTATTAGGGTCCCCTATTTGTCATAACTATGATTACATTGAAAAGAACGAATGCAAGAAGGAAAGAAAGAACTATGGAAGGAAGAAAAGCACGCCAGCAAGCCGGCCAGCCAGGAGCCAAGCATGCAAGCAAGAAAGACCTAACAACAGTAGGGACGAACTCTTGAAGTCAATCACAGAAGAAGTCAGGACACATGTAACGAATAAGCAATAATTACCAAAAACATTGCGAACGAACGAAGGAGTAACGAGCCAACGACAAGCAGCAGACAACAAGAAACGACATAACAAACCCCTCAACCCTTAACCGAACCTTACAGTCCCGGCTTTTGCCCCGCAGGAGATGCGCAAGACGAGCCTTGGCATCCTCTCGGACAGCATCTCGGAACGAGTGAGACAAGCCTTAGGGGTACTTAGAAATAATTTTAAATCTTTGGCTATTCTAATCCCTAAGAAACAGCTAAAATAATAAATGTTGCTAGAGTTCTAAGTTCGGTATAGAAGCTACTATAGGGGCTCTAATAATTACCTATACTATTTTGCAGGCTCCTTATTGTACCTCTGGTATAATGCTCCCCAAAACCCTTAAGCCCCCTACACTAACTCCATGGTCACCACCGCCGCTTCCTGATAGAGGGCACTTAAGAGCTGATATAGGCTTCCTTTAGGGTTTAGGCTTTTTCGGAAGTGTTTGAGCTCCATTGCTTGAAGAGTTCTTCCGCGAAGCTTGTTGGACACGGTGCAGTCGTCCCCCACGCAATTGAAGATTCTCGGGTTTAAGGACACAGGGATCTATAGATCTGCAGCGATGCGTTCCACACACTCCTAAATCCACCAACCTCCAGTACAATTATTATCAAGTCTGCTCTTGCTACTGTGATATTAGGTTGATTACTCACAGCTGCCAAAAGCTTTGCCCCCTGCGAGAGCCGGAACGCCAAGAAGTATTGAGCTTCAACAGACCTGAGCTTGCTCTGGACATCGGGGCCGATCCCCAAGCCGAAGTTGCTTTAGGTTTTAGGGTTTTAGGGTTTAAGGTTTAGGGGTATAGGCGTTTAGGGGCTCAGGGTATAGGGAGGATGATTGCCGAACGAATCGAATGAATAGAAAGCTTACCTCAAGACTAAAAGTCTTCAACAAGCCCTCAACCGCCCCTAGAAGAGGAAATGAAAGGGCCAGAATAAATCGGAATCGTAGGTCCCGGTATAGTAGTTCTAACACAAAGTTCCCCAAATCCTGTTGTAAGGATCAAGGCCCCGGTGCTATGAACGTGATAAAAACTTTGTAGACTCCTTTTAAAGCCCTTGCAGAGACCCTTCCAGGAACCCCATTCTCAATGTGGAGGCCCCTGTATTAAGCCAGAAGCTTTGAACCTCTACACCCTAAACCCCAAATTAAAAACCCTAAATCTTAAACCAGTCAACCCTGAACTATAAACCCTAAGTTCTACACACTAAACTCCTAAACCCTAAACTCCTAAACCCTAAACTCCTAATAGCAAAGTTAAGCCCGAAGCCTGAAACCCGCAAAAGGCCTCGATCCGATTTCCACCCCGAGCCCTGGACTTCGGACATGAGACTCAGGGCGGGTTTAGGGCTCAGGGGCTTAGGGCTTAGGGTTCATGTAGGGGTTTAGGGTTTAGGGTTTAGGGGTGTAGGGTTTAGGGTTCAAGGTGTACCTTAACCCGGAATAACCTACCTTTTTAATGGACGTATAGAAGGAGATCATAACAAGGAACTCTAAAAGGTAGGTTATTCAGGGTTAAGGTAGGGTTTAAGGCCCAGCATCTAGGAAAGGACTTTCTTTTTCTTTGAGTGTCCCTTTGCAGGCAAGCTGCTCAATGTGGCCCTGACCCGCGCGAAGTATGGTCTCGTCTGCATTGGCAACGCCGAGATCCTCAGCAATGGATCCAAGGACATGCTGCTTCAGTGCTTCGCAGTTTTGGATGAGAAAAAGATGCTTCCGTTCCTGGGCTCCGGGAGGGCTGCTCGGAAAATCGCTGGTGGCTACGTTTGATGATATAAACCCTGCATTACCTGATGGACCCTAAACTATGGGAATTATGGTATATTCCTTACCAGGGGTAACGCAGGATTTATATCATCAACCTGGCCGTTCCTCAATCAAAGGGGCTTGGACTTCAAGCAGGAAGCTCAACTCCCGATTAATTAGGAAACCCAGCGAAATGCTACCAGGACTTCCATGACCTGATCCACGACCTGAAGAGACGCAGATGCCTCATCAGCAGAGAGGCCTGTCAGTGTCAACTTTTCGGCATGCGAGCCATCCTATGTCGCACGCTGACACTTCTAGGATTGAGGCAAGGTGAAGCTGAAATTGCAAAGCTCGCCGCGCAGATCCCCTCTTGAAGTTTGCTTTGATTGCAAGCTCTCCGGACTCGCCTTCTTCGTAAAGAGATCCCGCACATGTGGAAAATTATGGTCCCTGGGTCCCTATTCTAGTACGGCACCTATTATTTAGAGTACCCAAAAAGGGACCTTAATTTTGATAACTACCCATGTGGTGGCTTGGAGCCCTGACCTGAGCCTCCAGGACTTCCTGCAGCACAGCCGGGCTCCGCAGCGCTGGGGCCGTCACCGCCTCCGGCGCAGCCTGAACGCGTAGTACGGGGGCCTTAATAATTAGAATGTGGTTCCTTTAAAGGGGCTTGTAAGCGTTACTATAAAGGACCTAATAAGGGTACTGTAATATGGGTAATGATTAAGGCCCCTATATGAGAGACCTTTTTCCCGGGTCGTGGAGCTTTTCGGTTCAGAAGAGCCCGTGCATAAGTATAAGTGAGCCCTACAGTTCAAGCCCATCAGCATGATGGCATGAAACTCAGCTCCACGGCCCCACCCTCCTAGCAGCGCGACCGTCGCTTCATTTAACATCGATTATTTGTTTAAGCTAGCCGCTTCCTACCTCGCACAACCGCGCATGAAGGTGACTAGATGCCGCTGGAAGGCACGAGGCGTGCCTTTGGGGAGTTCGCAAGATGCGGCGTCCTGCTCTCTTGGGGGTGACCCTCGCTGGGCCTTGCCGACCAGCTGGTCATTTCCATGCCGGAACAGAGGGTGGTCGCGTGAAACTTCCGCCTCGATCACAAAAAGATACCAAGTCACCAGTCCGGGCTAAGCCCAAGTCGGCCTTCTGCTATGCGGAATCATCATGCTCAGTGCAGGACTCTGCTGGCTTGTTGGGTGTCGTGACGCACAGGAGAAGGCGTAGGGCAATCGTGGTGCTGCAGTTGGCAGGAGGTTTGTGATATAGGCGCCGACACACGGGAAGCTGTACCTCCCACAGATGTCAGCCACTCAAACCAAGTCTTTCACCCCGTCCGCCCATTGGCATATCGTATCGCAGCTTTCATTTATTGTCTGGGAAGTTCATTAATTTGTATGTGTATATATGTATATATAAATAACTAGACAAATAAGTAAATAAATAAGTATACATATATATATATATATATATTTATTTATTTATTTATTAATTTATCTATTTATCTATTTATTTATTTATTTATTCATGTATTTACTTATTTATTCATTTATTCATAGTATATACACACACACTGCTCGAAGGATGTTAGTTGCTGTCTCGCAGAGCCATGGCGCGCCTTGCTTTCCCCATCGCGTGCTGCGTTCTGCCCTGGCCCCTCAGTTCCGAGCTGGAGGGTTCGGTTTAGGGTTTAGGGTTTAGGGTGTAGGGTTTACGGTGCAGGGTTTAGGGTTTAGGGTTCGGTTTAGGGTATACCTGTAGCTGGAAAGACCTACCTTTCTAGGGTTCCTGATCATGGTTTCTATATATAGTTCCTTAAAAAGGTAGGTCTTTTCGGCTACAGGTAGGGTTTAGGGTTAGGGTTAACGTTCTTGGAGGATCATGCGACTTAGTAAGTAGGGGCTAAAGGGCCCCTTTAAGGGATCTATTTTTATGTAATTTTAATTGTAGTTACCTTACTTATAGCCCCAGTTACTAAGTCCCATGATCCTTTAATTTAGGGCCTTAGCTACGGTTGACTCTTATGCTATACTAGGAGGACGACTTCCTTTCTTTGATTGTACGATGCCTATCTTACGGTCTTCATAAAGGATCATGGGACTTAGTAATTGGGGTTATAAATGAGGTAACTCCGGTTATAATTACTTATAACCCCAATTAAGGTACGTATAACCATACTTACCCCTATGTCTGGTTTGGGGTTCAGAGGTTCGCGGCTTCTCAGCACTTACCGTTGGTTAGTAGGGAATGGAAGAATGGTAGTAATAGTAGTTATAATTGTACCCGATTTTCTCCATTCCCTACTAACCAACGCTAAGAGCAGGGTCCCGGGTGGGAGCCAGCAGAAGTTCCGGAGAAGTATGGGATTTTGCATTCGATGCTTTCTGGCTCTGGAGGTTGTGAGACCTGAAGGGTGCAGGCTTGCAGGATAGGGTTGTAGGGTCTTGTAACTTAGGGGCTGTTCAAGCGAAAACACACCCACAGAATCCAGCATCAGCATGGCTTTACATTCAACACCCCTACACGTACCTAGGCCACCTGCCTTCGGCACTAAGTCGCAAAGATAAGCCTCGCATCTTAAGACTGCTACGTGGGCGCATTGCTGAAACAGCTTACTTGGAGGATCATGAGACTTAGTAAGTAGGGTCCTTAAGGGGTTCTATAAGACATCTATAAGAGTTTGCGGTTTGAGGATCACGGGACTTAGTACGTAGGGCTATAAGTACGAAGTCGCATGGTCCTTTAAGCAGACCCTAAACCCCAAACCCTTATAGTGCCCCTATAGATCCCTTAAAGGGACCAACAATCACTGCAGCAAAGGTTTCTCGAAGCTTGGTCCTACGCCAATCGGCAGCTGTCCCCGAAGCTTTAAAGTAGGGTCTTTTTAGGGTACTGTTTATAAGAGTTTCGTAATATTTGGGGAACCTAGAAAGGGACCCTAATTTAGAGACTCCAACTTCAAAACATTCAAAACCCCTCCCCGCCCGTACTTAAGGGTTCCTTGAAGGGTTCCAGAAGAGATCTAAAAGGGTCTAGGGTTTAAGGATCATGGGACTTAGTAAGTGGGGTTATAAGTAAAGCAGTTGCTTGCAGCTTCGTATCATGATATATAACCTCAATTAAGGTACTTATAACCCTAACCCTACTTACTAGGTCCCATGATCCTCCAAACATGAATTGATCCACAAGCTACAGTGCTCCCTGCTGTCATGATGCCCTCCCTACCTGTAACATTAAACCCCAAAAAACGCCAACCCTGTGTTTAGGGTTCAGGGATTTCAGAGCTTTCGGTAGCGACCTCCCCGCCCTGCCTTGCATGGCAGGTGGACATAGCAGAACCCCTCCTTTCGGCGCCCGAAGGCCCCCGAGGGTTTGGACGCACCGGGACAATAAGGGTGCCCTTTGTGGCCTACAGGGGCTTATAAGGGAACCTGAACCCTGAAAAAAAGGGAATAGGGGCCTGCCGCCTGAGCCCCAAATTAAACCTCCGGCACGTGAGATCGAGAGTTAGGACTTCGGATGAGCGTTTCACCCGAGAAGCTGCTCATGGTGAGATCTGAGCCTGTCCCACTCTCTTCTACTGATACTACTTACAGCCCAGAGGGTTTAGGGTTTCGGGTTTAGGGTTTAGGGTTTCGGGTTTAGGGTTTAGGGTCATATGGATTGTTCCGTCGACATATGAAAGTCTGCCACACAATTATTCGGAAGGTGCTCCTGCGGGTGGAAGGGTTCTTGAAGTTGTTGCCCACCGATGTTCATGTGGGAGTTTCCGAAAATTAAGGGTACCCTCTTTTGGGGTCCGTATAATAAGGGTCCTACCATTCAGGGTGCTATATTAGGGTCCCCCTATTTTCGGAAACTCCCATCTGTGTCAGGCCAGGGTCCGGATCAGAGCTTTCTGCAGCTACTACAGAGGCCTAAATAATCATCAGTACTATTTTGGGGGTTCCTTATTATCTTTCTAGTATAATGGGCCCCAGAACCCTATTCTAATTATTAAGGTTCCTAGATTACACAACCCTAATGGATCCCTTATAGTACGTCTTGTAGGCCCCTTTGAAGGAGCCGTGGTTCATTAATTAAGGCCGCTACTTGGAGGGGCAGGGGACTTAGTAAGTAGTTTATAAGTAGGGTTATAATTGGGGTAGCTCCATTCACGGTACTTGTAACTCTACTTATAACCTACTTACTAAGTCCCCTGCCCCTCCAAGTATAATGAAGTTCATATTATCGACCCCGAGCTCTGACCTGTGTCATCCCACAATGAAGACTGCATCGTCACGCGAAATCCCGAAAGGCAGTTTTCAAAGCCCCTGAACCTTAAACCCTAAACCCTAGCCCCAAGCCATCAAGGGCTTAGGAATACCATGCTCCAAGTATGTGTGGTATATCAGAGTATAACAAAATAGCACTTATTGTTTAGGTATTTAACAATATCAGTCTACAGGGTCTTGAACAGCCGTTGCGTGTTCTTCACAGCCCTATTGACCTATTGACGTGAGCTGATGCTGTTTAACCACATACACACGCAACGCTCACACAACCGCAAGCGCCGGAAACCCAACAGACGCGGGAAGGAGGTCGAGAAAAGGGGGCATAGCATGGCAATTTGAGAACCGACATAGTTGCTAGTCTCGATTGCACAGATTTCGCGCACTCCACTTGTACAGTGCGTATTACACTTGTTGCCCTACTTACTAAGTCCCCTGATCCTCCAAGTGGTCTCTAAATCTTGAACCCTTATGGCCCTTATAGTCCCCCTATAGATCCCGTAAAGGGGCCCACTCAACCCCCTACTTACTAAGCCCCCTGATCCTCCAACTGCGGGCGAATCATTGCGAGCTTCGAGCTTCGGCTTCGAGCTAGGCATGCGGACCTGCTATGCTGCTCTCGATTTAGGGTTTTTGGGTTTTGGGGTTTAGGGTTTTAGGGTTTAGGGTTTAGGGGTTTAGGGTTTAGGGTGCATCATCTCATATGATTTCCTCTGGGACACGGGAATGCTGTGCGAAGCGGCCTGCGGCAGGTGTGGCAAAATGAGCACAAGGCAGACCTTGCGTGCAAAGATGCGCACGGAGAAGGCCGATCCGTTTTGCCAGTTCTCGATTTGGCTGGTTGTCAAAAAAATGGTCCCTTTTTGAGTCCTTAATATCATACGGCACCTAGTATTTAGGGTACCCAAAGAGGGACCATAATTTTGACAACTACCCAAATTCAAACTTACTTACCTCTGGTTAGTAGGTAATGGAGGAATGGGGCACAAATATAATTACGATTGCTACCATTCTTCCATTCCCTATTTTGACAACTACCCATTTCCGATTGAGCTGTGCCTTTAGCGCCACCGTGTTCTCGCGGTTTTATGAGGAGTCCGGCAGCAATTCCAGGGGCGGAGCGGCTAGAGGAATCCGTTTAGGGTTTAGGGTACGGCCCCCATACAGTAAAAGTCTGTGATAGGGCTATTATTAAGGTCCTACTATATCTATATTATGAATACTATTCAACTATTACTGAGTGGGGGCCGTACCCAACCTATCAGTGTGATGTTCTTGCATGCGTTAACCTTCCGACAGCTACATCCGCTTGTGCATCAGAGCTTGAAGTTGCTGCCATCGGGATTGTAAGGCGAGGATTGAGGGAGCTTAAGGTTTCAGGTCCAAGCCTTCAGCAGCCACACACGTCGTGTTCTGAGTCATGGCGTCAAGTTCCGGTTCCAGGAGTTTCAACATGTACTGCCGTCTTGGACACTTGTCCCAAGAGTAGATTACCCAGCATAAGCTTGGGTGCCAAAATCTACTCGAGCGCTAGCCCCAATTCCTGATGCCCTAGAGCCGAAAAGCTTAAAGCCGTAAGCCCTGAACACCAGTCCACCAGGAAGAGTGTCTCAGCACCTCATCTGGCTTCGCTCGTAGTGTCAGACATCGCGAGGTTGGGCGAAAAGATGCGACAGAAATCCAAACGCTACACCAATCCCAAACACCGACTTGTAGTTCCCCTAGGAAACTGTAAAGGTAAGGGTAGTGTCTCCGAATCCTCCGGGATTTCCGCACTTTCTTGAAGGAGCCTCCATCGAGATTCGAAAGGCACCCCTTTGGAACCTTTGTACCGAATTCCAAACACATAGCGATCTAGAAAGTAGATCCCCTAATTTGGGGGCCCTATGCTACTAAGGGTAGTTTATAGGAACCCCCATTAAAGGATCTACTTTAGGGCCTTTTCTTAAATAATTGAAATGCGTGTTCATGGTTATTCGGGATAACCATAAACACGCATAGTCAGTCTTAGACCGATAAGCCACCAGGGAAAGACGCAGGCGTTCAAGTCAGGTGTTGCCGGTTAGGGCTAAGGGGTTTAAGGTTGAGGGTTTGCCCTTGTACTTTAGGCAAACGTAGAGGCGTGACCAACGGCTGGAGACGGACCGAACCCTTTCTTCCTGAGCCAATTGGCTCTAAATCCTTAACCGTAAAACCTTAACCCTAAACCCTAAACCCTAAACCTTAACTTAACCAGTGTTTCAGAGTTTTTGTTTTTTGGTTCTGTAGGCGACCAGGGTTTGGGGTTTCAGGGTTTAGGGCTTCAGAGTTTAAGTCTTAGGGGTTTCGGTCTGAAAATTTCTCCAAGCCAAAACCCTTAAACTGCCAGGGAATGAAACCCCAAACCCTTTGAGTCAAGAACTCCTTATTACCTTATTCAAAAACCACGCGAATGCAATGGATATTTCTCAAAGAGCTTGTGAAGTCTCTGGGAATCGAAAACCTTCAACCGGCCTTTGACAGAGAACTAGTGCAACCACACGGTAGCAAGCCACCCCCCAATACTATTCCGCATGCACCACCCAACAAAACGACAAGCTGCTCTGTCTGCTGCTTCCACTGTTGTGCCCTTAGTTAGCGCCTCAGGGAAGCGCCGGCAACACCATGGCCGATTGCTAGCTTCCGGACATCATGGACCCGCAGCCTGCAGACGCCGGTCCGAACAGGGCCAAGCAGACCGTGTTGGTTAATGTCCTGGCAGGTGACAGCTTTGAACTAGAGGTCAACTTTGCCGAAACGGGACGGGAAGTAGCGGCGCGCATCGCAGCCAAAGTTGGCCACCCTGCATGCTTAATTGGGCTGATATCCCGTAATGTCGAGATCGATCAGCACAAGCTGCTGATGCAGCAAGTCCAGCACGACGAGATCACGTGCATGAAGCTGAGGTATGGAGCAGGTGATGTCGCGATGCTTTTGGAGGAAATACTCCACAATTAGCCTCTGTCTGATCCAAATGCCTTGAACGCAACAAAGTCACTCACATGGAACAACCAGCACTTCGAGGGCATCCAACTACCCAGCAGCCTGCAGAGTTTGACGTTTGGAGATGACTTCAACCAGAGCTTGGCGGGCATCCAACTACCCAGTAGCCTGCAGAGTTTGACATTCGGCCAAAGATTCAACCAGAGCCTGGAAGGCATCCGACTTCCCAGCAGCCTGCAGAGTTTGACGTTTGGTCACAGCTTCAACCAGAGCCTGAAGGTCATCCGACTTCCCAGCAGCCTGCAGAGCTTGACGTTTGGTGACAACTTCAACCAGAGCTTGGAGGGCGTCCAGCTTCCCAGCAGCTTGCAGAGTCTGACGTTTGGCTACCTTTTCAACCAGAGCCTGGAGGGCGTCCAGCTACCCAGCAGCCTGCAGAGCTTGACGTTTGGTCACAGCTTCAACCAGAGCCTGGAGGGCATCCAACTACCCAGCAGCCTGCAGAGTTTGACGTTTGGTGTTAAGTTCCACCAGAGCCTGGATGGCACCCAACTACCCAGCAGCCTGCAGAGCTTGACGTTTGGTGAGAAGTTCAACCAGAGCCTGGATGGCACCCAACTACCCAGCAGCCTGCAGAGCTTGACGTTTGGTCACAGCTTCAACCAGAGCCTGGAGGGCATCCAACTACCCAGCAGCCTGCAGAGTTTGACGCTTGGTGGTGGCAGCTTCAACCAGAGCCTGGAGGGCGTCCAACTACCCAGCAGCCTGCAAAGCTTGACGTTTGGTGGTTACTTCAACCAGAGCCTGGATGGCACCCAACTACCCAGCAGCCTGCAGAGCTTGACGTTTGGTCACAGCTTCAACCAGAGCCTGGAGGGCGTCCAGCTTCCCAGCAGCTTGCAGAGTCTGACGTTTGGCTACCTTTTCAACCAGAGCCTGGAGGGCGTCCAACTACCCAGCAGCCTGCAGAGTTTAACGTTTGGCTACGAGTTCAACCAGAGCCTGGAGGGCGTCCAGCTACCCAGCAGCCTGCAGAGTTTGACGTTTGGTGAGAACTTCAACCAGAGCTTGGCGGGCATCCAACTATCCAGCAGCCTGCAGAGTCTGACGTTTGGCTACCTTTTCAACCAGAGCCTGGAGGGCGTCCAACTACCCAGCAGCCTGCAGAGTTTGATGTTTGGTGAGGAGTTCAACCGGAGCCTGGAGGGCGTCCAGCTACCCAGCAGCCTGCAGAGTTTGACGTTTGGGAACGGTTTCAACCAGAGCTTGCAGGGCATCCACCTACCCAGCAGCCTGCAGAGTTTGACGTTTGGTGAGGAACTAATCAGCAGCTCGCAGAGTTTGATGTTTGGTGAGGAGTTCAACCGGAGCCTGGATGGCACCCAACTAGATGGCACCCAACTACCCAGCAGCCTGCAGAGTTTGACGTTTGGTGGTTACTGCAACCAGAGCTTGGAGGGCGTCCAGCTTCCCAGCAGCTTGCAGAGTCTGACGTTTGGCTACCTTTTCAACCAGAGCCTGGATGGCATCCAGCTACCCAGCAGTCTGCAGAGTTTGGAGTTTGGCTACGAGTTCAACCAGAGCCTGGAGGGCGTCCGACTACCCAGCAGTCTGCAGAGTTTGGAGTTTGGCTACGAGTTCAACCAGAGCCTGGAGGGCGTCCAACTACCCAGCAGTCTGCAGAGTTTGGAGTTTGGCTACGAGTTCAACCAGAGCTTGGAGGGCGTCCAACTACCCAGCAGCCTGCAGAGTTTCACTTCACGATATTTTAATGTAGTCACGTGGTGAGCAGTGATGTGTCATACAAAACGGTCCCACCAAGCAAAGATTCCGCTCCTGCGGTCGGCTTCGAAGGTTTAGCAGTTTAGCTTTCAAGAAGTTTACGCATTTTACGAACTTAACCTCCGACCTGGCAACAGACCTTCGGCATTTTCTTATAGTTTCCTTTTGGAAGCCCTTTTGAACCTCAAATCTTAAACCCTGAGATGTAGGTCGCGACTCTCGCATTTGTCACTCGAGCTAAAGAGCCGATAAACCCAGAGACTCTAATACCCCTTAATCAAGGAATATACCTTAAATTATAGTAGGATCCCTAATATGGTTTAAGGAATATTCCTTAATTAAGGGGGGTTTGAATCTGACGCTTGAAATTTTCAGGACTTAGGACGTCGGGGCTTCGGCTTCGGTCAGGTACATCCCCTTGCAGTGACGGGCAAAAAGCGTGGAGGAACCCGGTTTAAGGCTCTGACTTGGGATTTCCGCTTGATCGTTTCCTTACAGTTTTTTTGGGAAGTCCGGGCAGGAAACTTGTACCGGGGACCTGACTGACCTGAACTTATAGCTGCCGTGTGCGCCTTGACCCGTCGGGCTTGAACGCACAATGCCGTGCTCGCGTAGGTGTTACACGCAGCAGGTGGTAACTACCGTTAGATCTCAGCAGTTCAGGCCCAGCACGATTAGATACGGCGGACCTGTCCAGACATTTAGCTTCGTTTATCAAAGTTCTCAAGGTGATTCGGAAAACCCTTTACATACGGCCGAAAGGATCCGAGTTGTTGTCTTTGCACAGCCATGGCGCTTGACTTTCAGCATTGCCTGCAGCGATTTGTCGTAGCGCCTCAGCTTGATCTGGAGGGAGTTGGAGAAGCAGTTTCACATTTTCACGGGGACCCTTTAAAGGGGGGTAGGGGGAGGCGGGGTAGGGGGACTATACTTCCTTAAATAGGCCTTGTTAGCTCCTTATTATGGACATTACGGGTCCGTATGACATTGGCATCGGGCGGTGGGGCGGTTCAGCTTTCGGGTTCTAGGGTTTAGGGTTAGGGGGTTAGGGTTTAGGGTATAGGGTTTAAGTTTTAGGGTTTAGGGTATAGGGTTTAAGTTTTAGGGTTTAGGGTCTAGGAGGGCATAGGGTTTAAGGTTTAGGATTTTGCATTTAGGGTTTAGGGTATAGGAGGGCATAGGGTTTAAGGTTTAGGATTTTGCATTCGATTTTTCTGGCTCTGGAGGTTGTGAGACCTGAAGGCTGTAGGGTCTTGGAACTTAGGGGCTGTTCAAGCGAAAACACACCCACAAAATCCAGCATCAGCAGGGCGTTACTTAAAAGATCATGGGACTTAGAAAGTGGGATTATAAGTAAGGTAACTACAGTTATAATTACTTATAACCCCAATTAAGGTACGTATAACCCTACTTACTAAGTCCCATGATCCTCCAAGTACATTCAACACCCCTACACCTACCTAGGCTGCCTTCGGACTAAGTCTCAAAGATAAGCCTCGCATCCTAAGACTGCACCGTGGGCGCATGACTGAAACAGCTTACTTGGAGGATCATGAGACTTAGTAAGTAGGGTCCTTAAGGGGCTTTATAAGACATCTATAAGAGTTTGCGGTTTGAGGATCACGGGACTTAGTACGTAGGGCTATAAGTACGAAGTCGCATGGTCCTTTAAGCAGACCCTAAACCCTAAAACCTTATAGTGCCCCTATAGATCCCTTAAAGGGACCAACAATCACTGCAGCAAAGGTTTCTCGAAGCTTGCTCCTACGCCAATCCGCAGCTGTCCCCGAAGCTTTAAAGTAGGGTCTTTTTAGGGTACTGTTTATAAGAGTTTCGTAATATTTGGGGAACCAAGAAAGGGACCCTAATTTAGAGACTCCAACTTCAAAACATTCAAAACCCCTCCCCGCCCGTACTTAAGGGTTCCTTGAAGAGTTCCACAAGAAATCTATAAGGGTCTAGGGTTTAAGGATCATGGGACTTAGTAAGTGGGGTTATAAGTAAGGCAACGGCAGTTTCGTATAATGACATATAACCTCAATCAAGGTACTTATAACCCTAACCCCGCTTACCAGGTCCCATGATTCTCCTAATATGCTTTGATCCACAAGCTACAGTGCCGCCTGCTGTCATGATGCCCCCGTACCTGTATCATTAAACCCCAAAAACGCCAACCCTGTGTTCAGGGCTCAGGGATTTCAGAGCTTTCGGTAGCGACCTCCCCGCCCGGCCTTGCATGGCAGGTGGACATAGCAGAAGCCCTCCTTTCGGCGCCCGAAGGCCCCCGAGGGTTTGGACGCACCGGGACAGTAAGGGTGCCCTTTGTGGCCAGAAGGGGCATATAAGGGAACCTGAACCCTGAAAAAAGGGAATAAGGGCTTACCGCCTAAGCCCCAAATTAAACCTCCGGCACGTGAGATCGAGAGTTAGGACTTAGGATGAGCGCTTCACCCGAGAAGCTGCTCATGGTAAGATCTTAGCCTGTCCCACTCTCTTATACTGATACTACTTACAGCCCAGAGGGTTTAGGGTTTCGGGTTTAGGGGTCAGGGTTTGGGGTCATATGGATTGTTCCCTCGACATATGAAAGTCTGCCACACAATTAGGAAAGCAGCGTGGTGTTCGGAAGGTGCTCCTGCGGGTGGAAGGGTTCTTGAAGTTGTTGCCCACCGATGTTCATGTGGGAGTTTCCGAAAATTAAGGGTACCCTCTTTTGGGGTCCGTATAATAAGGGTCCTACCATTCAGGGTGCTATATTAGGGTCCCCCTATTTTCGGAAACTCCCATCTGTGTCAGGCCAGGGTCCGGATCAGAGCTTTCTGCAGCTACTACAGAGGCCTAAATAATCATCAGTACTATTTTGGGGGTTCCTTATTATCTTTCTAGTATAATGGGCCCCAGAACCCTATTCTAATTATTAAGGTTCCTAGATTACACAACCCTAGTGGATCCCTTATAGTACGTCTTGTAGGCCCCTTCCGTGGTTCATTAATTAAGGCCGCTACTTGGAGGGGCAGGGGACTTAGTAAGTAGGTTATAAGTAGGGTTATAATTGTGGTAGCTCCATTCACGGTACTTGTAACTCTACTTATAACCTACTTACTAAGTCCCCTGCCCCTCCAAGTATAATGAAGTTCATATTATCGACCCCGAGCTCTGACCTGTGTCATCCCACAATGAAGACTGCATCGTCACGCGAAATCCCGAAAGGCAGTTTTCAAAGCCCCTGAACCTTAAACCCTAAACCCTAGCCCCAAGCCATCAAGGGCTTAGGAATACCATGCTCCAAGTATGTGTGGTATATCAGAGTATAACAAAATAGCACTTATTGTTTAGGTATTTAACAATATCAGTCTACAGGGTCTTGAACAGCCGTTGCATGTTCTTCACAGCCCTATTGACCTATTGACGTGAGCTGATGCTGTTTAACCACATACACACGCAACGCTCACACAACCGCAAGCGCCGGAAACCCAACAGACGCGGGAAGGAGGTCGGAAGAAGGGGGCATAGCATGGCACTTTGAGAACCGACAGAGTTGCTAGTCATGATTGCACAGACTGCACGCACTCCACTTGTACAGTGCGCATTACACGTGTTACCCTACTTGCTAAGTCCCCTGATCCTCCTAGTAGACTCTAAACCTTAAACCCTTATGGCCCTTATAGTACCCCTATAGATCCTTTAAAGGGGCCCACTCAACCCCCTACTTACTAAGCCCCCTGATCCTCCAACTGTGGGCGAATCATTGCGAGCTTCGAGCTTCGGCTTCGAGCTAGGCATGCGGACCTGCTATGCTGCTCTCGATTTAGGGTTTTTGGGTTTTGGGGTTTAGGGTTTTAGGGTTTAGGGTTTAGGGGTTTAGGGTTTAGGGTGCATCATCTCATATGATTTCCTCTGGGACACGGGAATGCTGTGCGAAGCGGCCTGCGGCAGGTGTGGCAAAATGAGCACAAGGCAGACCTTGCGTGCAAAGATGCGCAGGGAGAAGGCCGATCCGTTTTGCCAGTTCTCGATTTGGCTGGTTGTCAAAAAAATGGTCCCTTTTTGAGTCCTTAATATCATACGGCACCTAGTATTTAGGGTACCCAAAGAGGGACCATAATTTTGACAACTACCCAAATTCAAAATTACTTACCTCTGGTTAGTAGGTAATGGAGGAATGGGGCACAAATATAAATACTATTGCTACCATTCTTCCATTCCCTATTTTGACAACTACCCATTTCCGATTGAGCTGTGCCTTTAGCGCCACCGTGTTCTCGCGGTTTTATGAGGAGTCCGGCAGCAATTCCAGGGGCGGAGCGGCTAGAGGAATCCGTTTAGGGTTTAGGGTACGGCCCCCATACAGTAAAAGTCTGTAATAGGGCTATTATTAAGGTCCTACTATATCTATATTATGAATATTATTCAACTATTACTGAGTGGGGGCCGTACCCAACCTATCAGTGTGATGTTCTTGCATGCGTTAACCTTCCGACAGCTACATCCGCTTGTGCATCAGAGCTTGAAGTTGCTGCCATCGGGATTGTAAGGCGAGGATTGAGGGAGTTTAAGGTTTCAGGTCCAAGCCTTCAGCAGCCTCACACGTCGTGTTCTGAGTCATGGCGTCAAGTTCCGGTTCCAGGAGTTTCAACATGTACTGCCGTGCATGCATGGACTTGTCCCAAGAGTAGATTACCCATAAGCTTGGGTGCCAAAATCTACTCGAGCAGTAGCCCCAATTCCCGATGCCCGAGAGCCGAAAAGCTTAAAGCCGTAAGCCCTGAACACCAGTCCACCAGGAAGAGTGTCTCATCACCTCATTTGGCTCCGCTCGTCGTGTCAGACATCGCGAGGTTGGACGAAAAGATGCGACAGAAATCCAAACGCTACACCAATCCCAAACACCGACTTGTAGTTCCCCTAGGAAACTGTAAAGGTAAGGGTAGTGTCTCCGAATCCTCCGGGATTTCCGCACTTTCTTGAAGGAGCCTCCATCGAGATTCGAAAGGCACCCCTTTGGAACCTTTGTACCGAATTCCAAACACATAGCGATCTAGAAAGTAGATCCCCTAATTTGGGGGCCCTATGCTACTAAGGGTAGTTTATAGGAACCCCCATTAAAGGATCTACTTTAGGGCCTTTTCTTGAATAATTGAAATGCGTGTTCATGGTTATTCAGATTAACCATGAACACGCATATGGGAGTTTCCGAAAATGGGGGACCCTAATATGGTACCCTAAATAGTAGGATCCTTATTATAGGGACCCCCAAAATCAGGTACCCCCTATTTTCGGAAACTCCCATATGCAGTCTTAGGCCGATAAGCCACCAGGGAGAGACGCGGGCGTTCAAGTCAGCTTTTGCGGATTAGGGCTAAGGGGTTTGAGGTTTTGGGTTTGCCCTTGTATGAAAGGGGAAAAGGAGGGACCCTTAATGGGGACCCCTGGGTCCCTATAACGGGCTATATAATGGGTATATAATAGCCATATCAAGGGTATATACCTAGGGGTCCTTATTAAGGGTCCCTCCTTTTACCCTTGGATTGCACTTTAGGCTAACATAGAGGTTTGACTAACGACTGGCAAGATCTCCAAATAAGACCGACCGGACCCTTTCTTCCTGGGAGCCAATTGGCTCTAAATCCTAAACCGTAAAGCTTTATCCCTAAACCCTAAACCATGCTTATGAGTTTTTGTTTTTTGGTTCTGTAGGTGACCAGGGTTTGGGGTTTCAGGTTCACGGCTTCAGAGTTTAAGGCTTCGGGGTTTCGGTCTGATAATTTCTCCAAGCCAAAACCCTTCAACTGCCAGGGAATGAAACCCCAAACCCTTTGAGTCAAGAACTCCTTCTTCAAAAACCACGCGAATGCAATGGATATTTCTCAAAGAGCTTTTGAAGTCTCTGGGAATCGAAAACCTTCAACCGGCCTTGACAGAGAACTAGTGCAACCCTCGGATTGATAACCCTAATCACCTAAATAGCAAGCCACCCCCCAATACTATTCCGCATGCACCACCCAACACAACGACGAGCTGCTCTGTCTGCTGCTTCCACTGTTGTGCCCTTAGTTAGCGCCTCAGGGAAGCGCCGGCAACACCATGGCCGATTGCTAGCTTCCGGACATCATGGACCCGCAGCCTGCAGACGCCGGTCCGAACAGGGCCAAGCAGACCGTGTTGGTTAATGTCCTGGCAGGTGACAGCTTCGAGCTAGAGGTCAACTTTGCCGAAACGGGGCAGGAAGTAGCGCCACGCATCGCAGCCAAAGTTGGCCACCCTGCATGCTTAATTGGGCTGATATCCCGTAATGTCGAGATTGATCAGCACAAGCTGCTGATGCAGCAAGTCCAGCACGACGAGATCACGTGCATGAAGCTGAGGTATGGAGCAGGTGATGTCGCGATGCTTTTGGAGGAAATACTCCACAATAAGCCTCTGTCTGATCCAAATGCCTTGAACGCAACAAAGTCACTCACATGGAACAACCAGCACTTCGAGGGCATCCAACTACCCAGCAGCCTGCAGAGTTTGACGTTTGGAGATGACTTCAACCAGAGCTTGGCGGGCATCCAACTACCCAGTAGCCTGCAGAGTTTGACATTCGGCCAAAGATTCAACCAGAGCCTGGAAGGCATCCGACTTCCCAGCAGCCTGCAGAGTTTGACGTTTGGTCACAGCTTCAACCAGAATCTGGAAGGCATCCAACTACTCAGCAGCCTGCAGAGTTTGACGTTTGGCGGGAAGTTCAACCAGAGCTTGGAGGGCATCCAACTACCCAGCAGCCTGCAGAGTTTGACGTTTGGTCACAGCTTTAACCAGAGCATGGAGGGCATCCAACTTCCCAGCAGCCTGCAGAGTTTGACATTTGGCGAAAGATTCAACCAGAGCCTGAAGGGCATCCGACTTCCCAGCAGCCTGCAGAGTTTGAAGTTTGGTGACTATTTCAACCGGAGCCTGGATGGCACCCAACTACCCAGCAGCCTGCAGAGCTTGACGTTTGGTCACAGCTTCAACCAGAGCCTGGAGGGCGTCCAACTGCCCAGCAGCCTGCAGAGTTTGACGTTTGGCTACACATTCAACCAGAGCATGGAGGGCATCCAGCTACCCAGCAGCCTGCAGAGTTTGACATTTGGCTTCGAGTTCAACCAGAGCCTGGAGGGCATCCAGCTACCCAGCAGCCTGCAGAGTTTGACATTTGGCTTCGAGTTCAACCAGAGCCTGGAGGGCATCCGACTTCCCAGCAGCCTGCAGAGTTTGACGTTTGGTGACTATTCAACCAGAGCCTGGATGGCACCCAACTACCCAGCAGCCTGCAGAGCTTGACGTTTGGTCACAGCTTCAACCAGAGCCTGGAGGGCGTCCAGCTTCCCAGCAGCTTGCAGAGTCTGACGTTTGGCTACCTTTTCAACCAGAGCCTGGAGGGCGTCCAACTACCCAGCAGCCTGCAGAGTTTGACATTTGGCTTCGAGTTCAACCAGAGCCTGGAGGGCATCCAACTTCCCAGCAGCCTGCAGAGTTTGACGTTTGGTCACACCTTCAACCAGAGCATGGAGGGCATCCAGCTACCCAGCAGCCTGCAGAGTTTGACGTTTGGCTACACATTCAACCAGAGCATGGAGGGCATCCAGCTACCCAGCAGCCTGCAGAGTTTGACATTTGGCTTCGAGTTCAACCGGAGCCTGGAGGGCATCCAGCTACCCAGCAGCCTGCAGAGTTTGACATTTGGCTTCGAGTTCAACCAGAGCCTGAAGGGCATCCGACTTCCCAGCAGCCTGCAGAGTTTGAAGTTTGGTGACTATTTCAACCGGAGCCTGGATGGCACCCAACTACCCAGCAGCCTGCAGAGCTTGACGTTTGGTCACAGCTTCAACCAGAGCCTGGAGGGCGTCCAACTGCCCAGCAGCCTGCAGAGTTTGACGTTTGGCTACACATTCAACCAGAGCATGGAGGGCATCCAGCTACCCAGCAGCCTGCAGAGTTTGACATTTGGCATCGAGTTCAACCAGAGCCTGGAGGGCATCCAGCTACCCAGCAGCCTGCAGAGTTTGACATTTGGCTTCGAGTTCAACCAGAGCCTGGAGGGCGTCCACCTACCCAGCAGCCTGCAGAGTTTCACTTCACGATATTTTAATGTAGTCACGTGGTGAGCAGTGATGTGTCATACAAAACGGTCCCACCAAGCAAAGATTCCGCTTCTGCGGTCGGCTGCGAAGGTTTAGCGTTCCAGAAGTTTACGCAGTTTACGAACTTAACCTCCGACCTGGCAATAGACCTTCAGCATTTTCTTATAGTTTCCTTTTAGAAGCCCTTTTGAACCTCAAATCTTAAACCCTGAGATGTAGGTCGCGACTCTCGCATTTGTCACTCGAGCTAAAGAGCCGATAAACCCAGAGACTCCAATACCCCTTAATCAAGGAATATACCTTAAGTTATAGTAGGATCCCTAATATGATTTAAGGAATATTCCTTAATTAAGGGGGGTTTGAATCTGACGCTTGAAATTTGAGGACTGAGGACGTCGGGGCTTCGGCTTCGGTCAGGTACATCCCCTTGCAGTGACGGGCAGAAAGCGTAGAGGAACCCGGTTTAAGGCTCTGACTTGGGATTTCCGCTTGATCGTTTCCTCCCAGAGACTCCAATATCCCTTAATTAAGGAATATTCCTTAAATCATATTAGGGATCCTACTATAATTTGAAATAAATTCCTTAATTAAGGGATATTGGAGTCTCTGGGCTCACAGGTTTTTTGGGAAGTCCGGGCAGGAAACTTGTACCGGGGACTTGAATGCCCTGAACTTATACCTGCCGTGTGCGCCTTGACCCGTCGGGCTTGACTGCACAATGCCGTGCTCGCGTAACCCTAAACCCTAAACCCTAAACGGTTTAGGGTTTAGGGGTTTAGGGTTTAGGGTTGCCGACACGCAGCAGGTGGTAACTCCCGTTAGATCTCAGCAGTTCCAAATCTGACAGGCCCAGCACGATGAGCAACGGCGGACCTCTCCACACATTTAGCTTCGTTTATCACCGTTCTCAAGGTGATTCTTAGGGGTACTTAGAAATAATTTTTAATTTTTGGTTATTATAATCCCTAAGAAACAGCTAAAATTATAATTTTTGTAAGGGTTCTAAGTTCAGTATAGGATTCGGAAAACCCTTTACATACGGCCGAAAGGATCCGAGTTGTTTTCTTTGCACAGCCATGGCGCTTAACTTTCAGCATTGCCTGCAGCGATTTGTCGTAGCGCCTCAGCTTGATCCGAAGGGAGATTTTTTAGCAGCAGTTTCGCATGTTCATGGGGACCTTCAGGGGGGTAGGGGGAGGGGGTAGGGGACTATACTTCCTTAAATACGCCTTACTTGGAGGTTCATGGGTAGTTATAAGTGAAGTTATATGTCCCTTAAGGGTTATAACAACAGTTGCTCTACTTATAAGCCCACTTATAATTGCCCATGAACCTCCAAGTAATAATTAGAATAGAGTCTTGGGATTGGGGCACATTATACTGCAGTTATAATAAGATAGTATCGGTAATTATGAGGGCCCCTGTATTATTAGGTCCTTATTAAGGGCATTAAGGGTCCCTATGACATTGGCATCGGGCGGTCGGGCGGTTCAGCTTTGGGGTGTTGGGCTTGCGGGTTGGTTTGGGGCTCGTGTTTTGGGGTTTAGGGTTTATGGGTTTAGGGTTAAAGGTTTAGGGGTTTAGGGTTTAGGGTTTAGGGGTTTAGGGGTTTAGGGGTTTAGGGTTTAGAGGTTTAGGGTTTAGGATTCATGAATCCGGGCTAGGCGGCGTCGCTTGGCGAAGCGAGGTCAGAGAGACTGCTTTGATTCATTTCAGCAAAGCCCGTGTAATGCCCACGAAGAATCTTTATACAGCACGTATAGGGCACCCGCACGAAGGAACAGCTTGAGGCTCTAAGCAGACAGCAGAACTCCGGACGTGTAGTGGGGAGATACAGATTAAAGTCGTGTGTTTCAGAATTTTGGGGCTCAGAGTTTAGGGTTTCGTTCAGGTTCGGAGTGTTGGGCCTTGAACTGGAGTTGTGGGCTCAGCGTAATATAGGGGCCTTAACAATTACCTGTACTATTTTGGGTGTTCCTTATTACAAATATAGTATAATGGCCCCAAATTAGCAGTATTCTAATTATTAAGGCCCCTATGTTACGGTGCGTGACAAGATCACTTGTTAGAGACCATGCCAGTTGTCAACCAAATTCGATACCCCGTTCCACAAGCAAAAACGCGCGTCGCCGACACGGTGTCTAGAGAGACCAGCACCCCTGGAGCAAGGTACCCGAAATCACAATAAAGACTCGTCTAGAGGTTAAAGACAATTCCGACTATTCCTCATTGAGAGGTATGGGACGGAGTTGTGGTAGGTTCCTTCATGCCTTTGACAGGTTTGGAGATTATAAGAATCCCGATCATGAAGCCACAAAGACGCCGAATCTAGTGGTCACGAGTTATCGGAAAAAGTTTGCGGTTTCGCCCGAGAAACGCCAAAAGGTGGTGTTTTGAAACACAAGGGCACAGAGTTCGAAGCTTCACCGGATGCAACCAAAATTGCGAAGGGAACCCGAAGCTCAAAATACGGTTGATGGTATAAATCCGGCATGACCTTAAGGACCTAAGAACTAAGGGAATAATGGTCTATTCTTCATGATGGGTAATGCAGGATTTATACCACCAGCAGTAGGAGATGTCTTGGCAGACATACTCAGCCTGTTCACTCTCGCACAGGCGACCTTCATTGCTACAGCCTTCGCCGCTGACAAAGGAAAAGGAGGCCAGCTTTCTACGCTGCGCCACCTAATGCTGTAGCAAAAAGTAACAACTACTACTAACACTTCCACAACTACTGCTCCACTACTCACACTACCACTACCGCTACAAACAACTGCTACAACTGCTACGGGTGAGTAGCAGTACTAATGGCAGGATTGATACTAGAGGTACTGGTACTTTAACGGTGGCATTGGTAGTCACACTTTGACGAGTTTCACGAGCGGCAGTACAAGTCGTGCCAGGAACATCGCCAGTATCAGAAGGCTACTGCGGTTGCTGCAGCCACTGCCCGCTGCTTCCGGGTTCAAGGGGTTTGGGGCTTCTGGGATTCATGATTGTATTTGAGGGCAAGAACCCGAAACCCTAAAGCCAAAACCCTAAACGCTAAACCCCTAACCCCTAAACCCTAAACCCCAACCCCCAAACCCAAATCCCAACCTGCATAACGAAGGAATACCTTGAATCATATGGGTGGTTCTCAAAATTATGGTGCCTTGTCCCTAACCCCTAAATCCCAACCCTTAAAACCCTAAACCCTAAACCCCGAAACCCTAAACCCCTAAGCCCTAAACCCTAAACCCCAGGCCCCCAAACTCCTAAACCCCTAAACCCCCAGCGCTAAACCCAACACCTCGGGCCCTGTGCCGAGCCGTAGGCTGGGAAGAGACCGTGAACGAGGAGGGCAAGAAGGTTCAGGCCGGGAAGAGTCGGAATAAGGTTCCTTTAAAAGGGGTCTATAGTAGGGCTTAAGAGGGTAATTAGAATAAGGTTCCGTTAAAAGGGGTCTATAAGGGTTACTATAAGGTTCAGGCCGGAGGAGTCGCAGGAACGGCTGGTGGTATAAATCCTGCATTACCCATAATAAGGAGTAGACCATAATTCCCATAGTTTAGGGTCCTTAAGGTAATGCAGGATTTATATCATCAACCGAAGTACCTTGCTGAACTACAAGGGGCCTTAATAACTAGAATAGTGTTCCTTTCTATAAGGGCGATCTATAGGGGTACTATAATATAGTGAATGACCTGTTATGACCTACTGTAATTAGAATAAGCTTCCTTTAAAAGGGGTGTATAAGGGTTACTATAAGGTTCCGGCTGGAGGAGTCGCAGGAAGTACGTCGTTTTAGGCCTTAATAATTACAATGGGTTTCAGGAGGTTTTAAAGTTTTAGGGTTCAGGGTTTAGGGCTATTATCAGGAAGGATTTAATATAGGGGCCTTAATAATTAGAATAGGGTTCCTTTATCTGGGGTCTATAAAGTATTATAATGTAGGGGCCTTAATGATTAGAATAGGGTCCCGTTTAAGGATTCCAATAAAAGGGGTCTATAAGGGCTGCTACAAGGGCTATTATAAGGATTTTGGATAGGGCCCGTAATAATTCGAATCGGGTTCCTTTAACAAAGTCTATAAGGGCTACAAAAAGGGCCATATAAGGATTTACTATGGAGGCCTCAAAAATTGCCTTTGTATTATTTTGGGGGTTCCTTATCATAATTATAGAATAATGGGCACCAAAACCGAATATTGCCGCCCTCATATTACTATAGCAAACAGACCCCAGTACTTGAGTAAGGTTTAGGTTTTAGGCTCCGGGGATTTAAGGGTGCAGGGTTTCTACCTAGGTTGCAGAAAGTATGTAGAATAATTGTTTGTCAGTAGCAGCAGTAAAATTCGTGACATCAGCTAAGGAAGATAGACAACTAGCAGGAGTAATGGTAGCACGCCGCGCCGGCTACTTGGCATCAGCATCAGCAGGATGACGATAATTTATACAGAGTAGCGCCGGGCTCTACTTATAGCAGTAGCAACCGCAACCGGGCTGACGGCGAAATACGACGAGCATCGTTGTCGCCACCTTCGTCGACACCATGGCGATCTGCTGCTTCTTGTATGTATTTGTACGTACGCATGTATGTCTGGATGTATGTATTTGTGTAATCAGGCATGCTTCTTTGAAGAAGCCGGCAGAGCCGCCCAAGCAACGCGAGACCTCTCTTTCGGCGCCGGAAGAAGTGTATGTGTGTGTGTTGACTGATGATGCTCTTGCGCTGATGGACTCGACTTGATTTGAGTCGATTTGGTTCGATTGGACTGAACTGGATGGGATTGGATGACTGGATCACTGGATGACTGGATGAATGGATGGATGAATGAATGAATGATTGAATGGATGAAGGAATGTATGGTTCTGTGCACTGTGCTAGGCATGTATAATGAATATGTGGTTGTTTGTCTACATCGTATCAAAAACACATATATATATATACACACGTACATGAACACAGTGTTCATGCACGTGTATACCCTTCGTCCGGGGCGCTGCAGAAATCCCAGTTTGCTGGTGAGCAACTATGACTATGCAACTATGGATGCAGTGCATATGCCGGAGCGAAGTTATTTTCAAGTTGTCATTTATGTACGAAGGCAGGCAGGCAGGTAGGTTGGTGTATGTGTGCTCATACATGCTACCTTCTACCCTATCAGCCTGTCTATATGTCTATCTGTTTGTGTGTCTATCTGTCGTCTAACTATCTGTCTATGTCTATCTATCTGTCTCTTTCTCGCTATCTCTGTGTCTGTCTTTCTGTCTTTCTGTCTCTGTCTCTGTCTCTGTCTCTCTCTCTCTCTCTCTCTCTCTCTTTCTCTCTCTCTCTCTCTCTCTCTGTCTCTGTCTATCTATCTATCTCTTTCTCGCTATCTGTTTATCTGTCTTTCTATCCGTCTCTGTCTCTGTCCCTCTCTCTCTGTCTCTCTCGCTCTCTCTGTGTTTGTCAATCTCTCTCTCTCTCTCTCTCTCTGTCTACATACCTGCAGATGGTAAAGCAACCCCTACACTCGCTGCGCAGTCCTTGAAGATAGAAGCGCCGTCCATGACGGAGGAGGACCGACATCCCCAATCCCAAAAGCGCAGAAATCCCCCGACGTCTCAAAACCCCGAACCCTAAACCTCTTAATCCGAAGCCCTAAACCCTAAACCCTAAACCCTTTAGAACAAACCTCTGAATCCGAAGCCCTAGACGCCCACGATTGAAAACCCTAAAACCTGAACCTGTCTTCCGGTACCGGGTTTGGGTTTGTTTAGGCGTAGCATTGCTCGCCATTCAAAGAAAGGCAAACCCCTAAACCCCAAACCCTAAACCCTAAACTTCTATATGGGTGGCTGTCAAAATTATGGTCCCTTTTTGGGTCCCGATTATAGTACGGCACCAAAAACTTTAGGGTACCCAATTAAGGATCATCATTTTGGACCTTGAAGGCCCTCAATCCTAAACCCTACAGCCCCTGGAGCCCTTTAGTATGGAAGGGGCCTTATAAAGGGGTCTATAAGGGTTACTATAAGGGATCTATAAGGGTACTATAATATAGGGGCCTTAATAATTATCTTATAATCTTACCTGTGGTTAGTAGGGAATGGAAGAATGGTAGTAATAGTAGTTATAGTGGTACCCCATTCCTCCATTCCCTGCTAACCAAAAGTAAGTTTATTCATGGACCCACAGGACCCTCGGAATGGTTTGGGGTGAGGTGAGGGTTTAGGGTCTAGGGTTCAGGGTGAGGTGAGGGTAGTATAGGGGCCCCAGATAATTTGCCGTTCCTTCAAAGCCCTCCAAGGCGCCACAACAATTTGCCAATACTGTTTCGGGCTTCTTTGTATAATTATACTTGGATGGGCAGGGGACTTAGTAAGTAGGCTATAAGTAGAGTTATAAGTACCCTAAATGGAGCTACCCCAAATAAAACCCTACTTATAACCCTAGTTACTAAGTCCCCGGCCCCTCCAAGTAGTATAGCATGCCGCAACACCCTGCTCTAATCATGGAGGCTCCTATATTATCTCTCGTGAGGGTTAAAGATGAGGTTTAGGGCTGAGCTTGAGGGGTTGCGTGATTGGGGCTGTGGGGTTCGGGGTTTAGGGGTTAGGTGTTCAAGGCTGCAGGGTTGGTTCATCCTTTTCTTGGTTCTGACCCCTCAAGCTTTTGCAGTAGCCATAGCAATCGGCACCTCAGGCTGGGGGTATTGGACTGGCCTGGGCATTGAGGGTCGAGGGTTGAGGGCGAAAGAGAGATCACGAAAACGCTGAGCATTTGGGGGTTTGCGGCCCGTGAAGGGGTTAGGAAACGTCGTCAAGCCCCCGGCGGCAAGGATCAGTATGGCTACAACATGCCTGATCGCTACAAGTGCGACTCGTGTCGCGCTGTGATTCACCATCTGAATGAGGACTGAGTTGCGAGGGTTTTGGTAGGATAGCCTCTTGAGGGCTTTAGAGCTTTTGGCAGAGGCTGTCGCGCGTAGTGTGCCTACTACCACATAGCAGGGTTTTAGGGTTTACGGTTGATTACCACTGCATGCCCTTTCGAGTTGATTGTACGGAAGCAGGTCCCAGAACAGGACATAGTCCAGAAATTGCTGTTTATAGCTTCAAACCCTTGGCCCCAAACCTAAAGTCTAAACGAAAATACCCTAAACCCTGAACCCTAAACCCGAAACCAACTGCTCTAAATGATTCCTCACACCCTCCACCGCAGGTTCCCCGTAAACCTGGCCTGCGCACTCCCTGAAGCTCAAGCCCGAAATTCGAAAGCCTAATATAGGGGTCTCAATAATTACCTACACTATTGTGGGGGGTTCCTTATTATGATTATAGTATAATGGGCCCCAAAACCCTATTCTAATCATTAAGGCCCCTATAGTAACCTGCAGATTCCCGGCGCCTGCAACCCATTGGGTTTCTCCAAGGGCCCGCAAAATGCAGGTGGCTAAGCGTCCGATTGAAATTTCAAAGGGCCCCACATTCAATCCGAAACACGAAGCCCTAAACCCCAAAACCTAAGAATAATTCCTCCTGCAATGCAAAATGTCTGGCAAGGGCTATACATTGAGTCGTAGTAGTCATAGTACAGATTCTACCCAACATGTACCGTAGATTCCTATAAGCCCTAATCAAAAATTCCTTCCAAAACCCTTGTAAAGCTCTTGCAAACGCCCTATACACCGGCACAGCACGCACATACAGCCGCCGATTAAGGTTTTGTTTTCAGCCTTTCTCTAAACCCTAAACCCTACACGCATAAACCCCTCAACCTCGTAAACCCTTAATCCCTAAACCCCCAAACCCTACACTCTTAACCCTCAAACCCTAAGCCCCTAAAGCTCCTAAATCCAAGGGTAAAAGGAGGGACCCTCAGTAAGGACCCCTAGCTAAAAACCCTTAATATAGCTATTATATACCCATTATATAGTCAATTTTAGGGACCCAGGGGTCCCCATTAAGGGTCCCTCCTTTTCCCCTAAACCCCCTAAACCCCCAAACCCCTAAACCCTTATACCCTTCTCGAATCCCTATAGATCCCTTTAAAGGAACCCTAAGAGCCCTAGCTGCCAGGCGCTGCGGAAGCAGCAGCCCAAGAGCAGAAGGCCAGGGTCGGGTTTCGGGTTTTATTAAGGGTTCCTTTAAGGGTTCCTTTAAGGGTTCCTTTCAGGGTTCCTTTAAGGGTTCCTTTAAGGGTTCCTTTAAAGGTTCCTTTAAGGGTTCTATAAGGGTTCCTTTAAGAGTTGTATATTAAGGTTCCCAGAGAACCCAATACCCCTTAATTAAGGAATATACATCAAATCATAATATTACGTAAAACCACCGTAATTTAAGGTATATTCCTTAATTAAGGGGTATTGGGTTCTCTGGGTTCCTTTCAGGGTTCCTATAAGGGTTCCTTTAAGGGTTCCTTTAAGGGTTCCTTTAAGGGTTCCTTTAAGGGTTCCTTTAAGGGTTCTATAAGGGTTCCTTTAAGAGTTGTATATTAAGGTTCCCAGAGAACCCAATACCCCTTAATTAAGGAATATACATTAAATCATAATATTACGTAAAACCCCCTGTAATTTAAGGTATATTCCTTAATTAAGGGGTATTGGGTTCTCTGGGTTCCTTTCAGGGTTCCTATAAGGGTTCCTTTCAGGGTTCCTTTAAGGGTTCCTTCAAGGGTTCCTTTAAGGGTTCCTTTAAGGGTTCCTTTAAGGGTTCCTTTAAGGGTTCTATAAGGGTTCCTTTAAGAGTTGTATATTAAGGTTCCCAGAGAACCCAATACCCCTTAATTAAGGAATATACATTAAATCATAATATTACGTAAAACCCCCTGTAATTTAAGGTATATTCCTTAATTAAGGGGTATTGGGTTCTCTGGGTTCCTTTCAGGGTTCCTATAAGGGTTCCTTTCAGGGTTCCTTTAAGGGTTCCTTTCAGGGTTCCTTTCAGGGTTCCTTTCAGGGTTCCTTTCAGGGTTCCTTTAAGAGTTCCATAATGGTTCCTTTAAGAGTTGTATATGGGTAGTTGTCAAAATTAGGGTCCCTTTTTGGGTCCCTATTATAGTACGGCACCTATTATTTAGGGTACCCAAAAAGGAACCCCAATTTTGACAACTACCCAATATGGAACTGGAGGGTCATGGGACTTCGTACGTAGGGTTTAGGGTTAAGGGGCAAGGTTGAGGGTTTAGGCTTTTTGAGTTGTAAGTACCCTAACGGGATCCTAAGTGGGGTTATGGTACTTATAAACTAAGACTATAAAAGGGACTTAGCAAGTATTGCAAGGTTCCGCTTATGCCGTAAGGCCCCTACCTATACTATAGCACCCGACTATAGGTCCCTATTGAATCCAAAGAACGGGTTGGAGTCCTCGTGAGTCCAGGTTCCAGGATAATAGAATTGTACACTTCTCGATTTGTGCCCGACAAAGGGTTGGAGGCCTCGAAGTCTTCACCACCGGTCTCACCAGTGGTCCATGAACCCTCGCGCCGTCCCTACCTTTTCAACGCACAACCTCAACGTACGGAAATCACCTGAGCTGTACATCTACTCAGACTGCGTGAAATCCTAGAATGTGAGATCTGAAGGTGTTGACCCAAGGCTGAAATTCCGAAGCCATGCCTAGGGCCGAAACACAAGATCGAAAGTCATGTACAAACTCAGGAGGGGCTCAGGAGATGGAATTCTACACTCCTCCTTGCGACCTTCACGGCAGTGGAGGCTCGCACTCTACAAGAATTCCCATGGCCCCCCCCATCTCGGAAAATCAGGCCTTTACCAAAACAACCCCTAACCACGAACGAACGAGGGACGTGTGCCGTCAGGCAAGTGCACACGGGTCTTAGGGGGGTCTCGGGACTAAACCTTCTAAAACCCTAGGGGCGAAGGTTCGCCCTTGCAAGGCACTGCCGGCAGAAGGTGCGCTCCTGCCTGTACCCCGGTGTTCCGAGGGTTCCGCAGTCGTTGAAGAGGTGGACAACTCCGCCTCTTTGCATGGTAGTCATCACCGCTCCCGGGTTGACGCCAGTGGGTGGCATCAACATCTGGTGTTGAGCATCGGGGTCCGTCTGGACTCCTTGGCTCCGCCTCGTGATCCTGCCTCCATCTAAAACCTCAGTCTGAGAGAACCTCGAGACCTGCAGCAAGGTCGTGGTTGTAGTAGATGAAGTCGCGGTAGAGTGCCCCTGGGCGCTCGGAGGCTGGGAGGCTGGTCTCCCCCTTCGCTTGATCGGCTGATCTGAGGAGGACGGTGTAGACGAAGTCACCTCCTTATCGAGGGCTTCTCGCACGGCCCTTTCAAGACGGTCTTTCTTCCCCAGAGCCCGGATGGAGGGCGACGAGGGTCCTCGGCAGGACCTGCTTGCAACCTTAATCCCTTCCCAAAGGCCTACTATGGCTATGATCACAACAACCAGGGCTACATAGAGCGAGAGGTCGCTCGTCACACCTTGGAAATCCTCCTCCTCCTCACCTTGGCCTGAGCCTGGCATGACCTGTGCAAAGGCAGTGAACGCTGTGAGCCACTTGCTCAAGGCTCCTCCGCATCCGCACAACACCTCAACCTTCCCAACAGAGGGAGGCTCAGTTTCATCACTCAAGCCTACAAGGAGGGACAGCTCGTGAAGCCTAGGCCCTGCAAGGGGCTTCGTAAGCAGATCAGCACACTGCACGTCCCCCGGGCAGTGCTCTAGAGTCATTGAGGACCCTAGCTGCTGCGTGAGCGCGGCGGCTCTCACCTGAAGGTGTCTTGTCCTCTGACTGGACCCGCCCTCGGCGAGGGCTATAGCGGAAGTGGAATCGCACAGCAGCGCGAGGGAAGGGGGCTCATCGGTGACGTCCCGCAGGACAGCCTGCAGCGACTGTCCATAGATGGCACCCTCACTTAGCGCCTGCAACTCTGCTTCTGCTGACGAAATCGCAATCAGCGGAAGTTTTGACGCCTTCCATTGGATCGTCGATCCCATATACTTGATCAGGATCCCTCCCTGACTGTGTTTCCCGGTCGGCGCGAAGGAAGCGTCAGTGAAAACTTCCAGTCCCTTTTCGGCCTCTGGCACCAAGCGGAGATGCCTATCCCTTGTCAGGGAAAGGTACCTGAACACTCTTTGTGCGACGTCGCACACATGTCGCGGGCGGCCTATGGTGTGCGATGCCATGTATTGCACCACAAAAGAGACGTCGGGACGACTCTTCTGAGCTAGCCACAGGAGCTCGCCGGTGAGGCGTTGCGCCTCCCTTAGGGACGTTGGGTAACTTACGTCCTCAGGATCTTCTAAGTCATCATCTGACAGCAACTCCTTTGGGCAGGGGATGTTACTGCCTCTGCCCTGAAACCCATTCTTGGCGAGGAGCTCGTCTATGTAAGACCTCTGGTCAAGCGCGAACCCGGGCTCATTTTCCAAAGGGCTTATCCCTACACCTAAGAACTTAAGGGGGTTCTGTCGGGTGGCCTCCTGGAGGGGATCCAACTCCCAGTTCAGCTGGGTGCACATTGCCTCGTAGAGGGCTTTCGCCACAGGATCGCTCGACAAGATGAGGAAGTCATCAACGTAGCACACCAAAAGTCCTTCCAGCTCACCATTGGGACCCCTTATCTTAAAGACGTTCCCTTCAGTGCTACCCTGTTCCAAGCGGTGAGGCTCAAGGTTGCCTGTCTCGGCATTGCACAGCTGGAAGGTGAGGCCTGTAAGCGCAGCATTTCTGTAGTCTGTCCACCACCTCGGACTCTCCCTCAAGCCGTACAAGGCGCGGTTTATTTCCCATATCTCCCCATCGGAGATGAGATTCAACGCCTTGAGGATTGCCGGTGGCTGCAACAGGTACCTGCGGGTGGTACCTAACGGCGCTAACAGGAAAGCGGTATGCACGTCAGTGCCGAACGCTTTCCACCGCCTACTGGCTCCCTTCAGGAGTGCAGCGCGCAGGACGTCGCCTGCGACGCCTGCAGCATAGACGTCGCCGGTGTCGGTGTATCGGGACTCATTCCCGCACGCTACGATCCTCGCCTTCCTTCTGAAAGCCTGCTTCGGCCCATCCGGCCGGTATTTGCCGGGCTTGACCGTATACACTCCCTTAGAGTGCAGGGTGACGGCCTCGGGGTCCGATAGGAGCTTCTGGGCCTCGGCTCCCTTTCTCCGGATGATGGCTCCCTTTTCCTCAAGGCACCTGAGCTCTTCAAGCAACGCGGCCCTCCAACGCTCGGCGTGCTTCCGGGCTTCGGCTGGGGAAACTGTGTAGGTGGTTTCCAGCGAGCTATCCCCGAGTGCTTCAAGCTTAGCTTCTACATCCTTGGTGTAAACCTCTATCTTGTTTACCTCCGGATCCTCATGCCCTTGATGTCCAAAGGAAGGGCGGCACTCTGATTGTGGAGCAACAGAAGCCGGAAGCAATAGCGAAGAGGGGATTAGAACCGCAGGGTCTAGCCTATACACCGGAATGGTAGGGCTGGCAGGTGGAGAACTTGGCTCACCGCTAGGCCTCATCTCATCTGAGGAACCTGTTCCCTCAGATCGGGAAGGGGAGGCGGTCGTAGGGCTCAGTGCACGGACATACGGATGAGGGCCCCTGGAGCTGGAAGACTGAGTGGACCCCGTCGCGGGAGCCCTTCGTCCTTGGTTGCTCTCCGAGCCGTGCAACAGCGGGATGCTCGAGAAGTAGTAGGCTCCTCCAGCCCCTTCGTACGACGCCCGGTGGCGTCGGTCCCCCTTCGGAGAACTCTGGACATCATCTCAACATCCGCAACGGTCTGGGGAGTTTGGGAAGCCCGCATGAGGCATCTCACAAAGAAGAACTGATCCCCTAAGTAGTTGCCTTCCCTATCTACATCTTCCGTCGTCCTCTTTAGCCTAAACCCAATGTGGTACTCCTGGGGACTACGGGAGTCGGCATACAGGTCCCTGACCTGACCCAGTAGTTCTACCACAGGGACTGGTTCCTCCGGCTCGGAAGGGCCGTGGTCTCTCGGATCACCGAGATACTCTCGGAGAATCATGTCTCCATTGTGAATCCCACTCTGAATGACACCACTGGTCACTGCTGCAACAGCCAATCTCTCATGAGTTTCATTGGCCCTGAACATTGTCTGAGTGGCTTCATCAATGACGTACCCTCCTCGAAAGAACTCACCTTGAGTGGCGCGCTCCCAGTCCTCCCTTCCCCTATTTCCTCGCAAGTACCCGCGGAAGGTCTCCTCCGACACCAAGGTAAACTCATAGTGTCCCCTCCACGTGTCGGGCTCTCTTGCAAGGGGAATGGCCTCAACCTTCCTAATCTTGGGCCTATTAACCCTAAGGGCTGGCTCGCCCTCCTCTCCGGCAGTGAGGTCCCCCGGCAACACGAAACCCAATTCCCGGAGCTTGCCCCTTTGGTCCTCACTAAGGAACTCTATCCTAGAGACCGTATACCCAACCAGGATCACCCTTCTGCCTGCCCACGGCTCGGTGAGATGGAACTTCGAATGGGCCTGGAGGGTCTGGGGTCCCGTTGCAACATCAAGCAGTCTGCCCGCGGTGGGCTTGCCCTTGACATCCCTCAAAACATTTCCGAACTCATTTTCCTCCCACACTGCACCACCTTCAAACCTGGTCAAAGGCAAGATCAAGTTTGGAGTTGCCTCATTTCTGGAGTCCCGGTGTGGGGGTGCCATCACCTCCTCTAGAACTGCCGCTGAGGAAAAGCACATGTGGGGAAAGGCTCTCCGGAGAAGCCTGGTAAGGCACTTGATGGCAAGCGGGTTCTCCGCACAAGACCTTCTCAAGGAGGAGATCCCTCCTCTGCACATGGCACCACAGTAGAATGCGCGGCCCTCTTCCCCTGACGTCTGATCCCCAGCCAGGGCAGGGTGAGGGCTCTCATAAGGAAGCCGTCGCGCCATCTGCTCGACCCCCTGTGTTGAGATCCCTGGTCCGAGCTCCAGCAGTGCTGACGCGAGCTCTTCAGAAGCAGCTTCCAGGGCAGGCTCTTGCTCAGGAGGCACTAACCCAAAGCTATCCTTCCTAAACCTGGCAAACTTCCGGAGCATCAGACGCCCTACAACCGGAGTGACCCCGTTAGGGTTGCAATTCATTCTCGACCTGGTGGTCTGAAAGACATTTTGGGCATACTCCTCATCATTCGGTTCCATCGTTAGGTCGGCGTCATGTGCTTCCTCCTCTACACGGGAGAGGAGGTCTCTAGAGATGGGCTGATTGGCGATCACTTCATCATAGAATCTCGCCGGAAGCTGGTCCAGGATAGGACGGGTGATGCGGGGGTTGTGACGGGGCTCGGGAGGCTCCGTTGAGCCCGCAGTGGCTCCTGCATCTGAGCCTGGTGCACGTGGTTGCACGCGGAGGGCTTCCGCCCTTTCCCTTGCTTCCCTGCGAGCACGGGCCTTAGCACCCATAGTACGAGGAAACTCATCTTCCCTCCCTATCAACCCAACTTGACCCTCAACATACCCGGCGCTTCTTGGGTTCTCAGATCGCTGGGCTGGGGCAATCAGGCCGCATTCATGGAGGAACACAGTAGCCTCGTGATCGGTCCAGCCTTCCTCAACAAGGTCTGTTCTGAAGACGTAGTTCAGATCGCCTACCTCGTGGACTCCCAAATCATAGAGGCCCTGAGCTCTGGACTCAAGACTGAGCCTCACAAGGGCTCGGATGATCACCGGATCCTGGATGGATCCCAAGTTGCGGGGAAACTGTTGCCCAGACGAGGAGGAGGATCCCAAGGATGAAATCTGACCCTCAGATATGGTGTTGGCCTCTACATCCGTCACCTCATCCGGTCCTTCGCTCTCCTCCTCACTTTCTTCATCCTCTTCTTCTTCTGGCTCCTGCTCCCGGAGAGCAGCAAGGCGTGGCCTCGGCCTCAACCTTGGACCCTTTCCCTTTAGACGACTAGGTGGAGGGAGTTCGGAGTCTGCGGGTCCAGGATCTATCGCCCCTACACCTGCTCCTATCACCTCCTTTGATGATCCCGTGGGCTCCCGGCCATCGGGGCCAAAGAGTTCCGGAAACAACTCCTCCTGGCCTCCTTCCGAAAGGGACGCATCTGCAGCTACCTCCGCTGCCTCCTTTAGCTCCTCATCCCGCTGTCTTACCAAGGCCTCAGGGTCAACTAAATCATCCCTGAAATTCTTCACAACCGTGGTGTTGCCATCCGGTCTGAGGATAGAGTGTCCTCCAGGCACAAGGATGGACGGGGAGAGGTATCGACCTTCGGACCAATGGTCCCAGGGCTTGAAGTTGCCAGGCAACATCGGCCTTTTGAACACTATCTTTTTCCCAAAGTGGGGGAGCGGAGTGTCTCCTATAAGGGAGGCCTGGTGTGAGGCGGCGGCATGAGACATAGCGTAGGGCCAGAAGCTTGGCTCGAGCTCGGCACTGTTCAGCAGGCAACGGGCTCTCTGCTTACACCACCCTACTATGCGTTCTGCCAGGCCATTGGCCTTTTTATCATGAGCTTCGCTCATGGTGACGCGCGCTCCCATTTGGGACAACCACAGCCTCAAGCTGTCGCTCAAGAATTCCCGGCCCTGGTCGGAGTGAACATTCTTCACTGGGAAGCCTAATTTGTTTATCTCCTGAACCATGGAGTGGATGGCCGGCATGAGGGAAGGGCCCTTGCGGGAGGTCATTGGCCTAACAAACCGAAGCACGACCTGGGGAACTGGGTCCTTAAGGTTTTCTATGGCCTGTTGGAGGGTCTCCCCAGAGTGGGACTCGGCCTCCAGCTCAACGCTCACGAGAGATTCCTCAGGCCCCCTTTCGGACTGGTCCCATTCTTCCTCGCGCATCTCCTCCTCCTGCCCTTCTTGGATCGGAAGCAAAGGGTCCGACGGCGCCGGCTCGGGCTCGGCCCCCTTCAACTCACCACCAAGGTACTCATTTGCGGAAGCCAACTCAAGCGTGGTGTCCCTGAACAAATCCTTCAGGTCTTTCTTAGGATCCCATCTTCTCCGAAGGACGTCCTCAGGCACTCTGTACGCCCCCACAAGGGCATATTTGTGCCTTGGCTGGGCTGCAACTGAGTCTTCAAAGATTCCCTTCTGGATGGGCCCCAGGACATCTAGTGAAAGGGAGAACGAGGTTGGATGGGCCACCTTGCGGTGCTGCAGTCCTACCCCTGACCCCATAACGCAGGCCTTGCACTTCCTGTTGAACGGGAGGTGTCCGCTCTCGATGTGGCGTCTCCACCCTTCAACATCTAGCGCGGCCGCGGTCGGTACCGCTTGCTTGACACCTTGGACCTCTGAAACCTGGCCACCTGAAGCAATTGAGGGCCTGATTAGGCGCAGTGAGTCACGCACCTCTTGGTCGATCCTTCTCAACTCCTCCTCAGAGACCGGTTGCGGCCGTTGTGGCTGGAAGGATTGCACGACCCTTTCCGGGAGAACAGAACGGTTCTCACATGTCTCGACCAAATCGGTCCGGCAGTTTGTGAACACAGTCACGGCTCCTCCTATCGCAGAGGCTTGCTTTAAGTGGGCCCAACGCTGGAACTTCGGCCACCACTCATCCTTGAAGAGCTTAGCGGAGTCCGAGAGGGTCATTAAGGGAACCGTATAACCCCTACCGGCGGAGGCCACTGCCCACAACCATGAAACCTGGACCAGAAGCTCGGATCGAGAGGCGAGGTCAGCTGACAGGCCGATGATCCTTCCATGAAGGGCTGCCCAGGCAAGGGAGGCTCTCAGGGGAGATCCTGGCTCAAGGTTGTTATGGGGCTTGGACAAGTCGATGTGAAGCACTTGAGCATCGGAGCACGCCGAGAGCACATTCTCACTGACCGCCGCTGGCTCCTTCCCAAATTGAAGGTTCACAAACCAATCCTTGGACTGCTCCAACGCTCGCCGGCGGCGCCGGGGAAGTGACAAGCCTTTCAGGGTGTGCCGGAGCTCGCGTTCCTCCCTAGGGATTGTGGTAGCTATGGACTGGAGGTGGTGGTGCTCAAAAACACCGCACGAAAGGGCCGTCTGCATCACATCTGCTCGCGTACCTTCCTCCTTAGCCCTATCTACCGCCTTAACCAGCGGCACCCTGGAAGTGAGGGCTCGGAGCACGGCCTCCGTCTCATCCACTTGCCCGCGTAGTTTCTCAAGGCGTCGCTCCTCGAGTTGTTGGATCAACTCTAGAGCACGGGCCTCGGCGAGGACTGGACACCCCTGCTTAATCTTCACCCTTAGCTTCCCACGGATGCTTGACCACTAACCGCGTAGGGGTCCAGGTGACACTACAACCCAGAAGCCGCACTAAGCTCCCGAGGGGCACTATGGGCTGCGAGGGACCATTGGTTAGGATCGTCCCACCTGGGTTTTGGAGCAAGGACTGGGTAGCTCCTCCCGCCAAAACAACCTCCGTTGCAGTGAGATCCTGGTCTCTTTCCTCGCGTGCACGAACAGCATGCGTCGCACCGCTGTCCAATAAGCCCACCTGCTCGTCGGGGTCTGCCTCCTCCAGCGGACCTTCCTCCTCCAAGGGCATGGCCAAGCTTGCAATGGCCTTGATCGAAGGCTTCTCAGAAGTCTGCTGGACCTCTGGGATGGCCTGACGAATGGCATCCAAGTGGCTCTGAAGAGTAGCCACCGTCACAGGGGTTCCTTGAAGCACTGGAGTCGCCTTTGGTGCTGCTGCCTCCGCCCTCGGTGCAACGGGTGGATCCCTCACCTGGCTCCCTGGCGCCTGTATGGCCTTCAAAACCTTCGCCGCATCATCCAAGACAGCCTGGACCTGGCTCGAATTGGCGTCATGAGCGGTTGCAACCTGAGCCGCCACTGCTGCTGCCTTAGGCCTCTCGGGTTTGTCAGCTCTTCGAGGGGGAGCTGGGTTCGGGGCCTTCGGCGGGCCTGAACCTCCTGAAGCATGCGGGCATGACGCCTTTTGGTGGCCGGTGCCACCACACGACATACACCTGGACTTCTTATCCTTACTGGGGATGTCTTGCCAATTGTGGGCGTTGCGGCACTTATCACCCCTGTTACACCCAATGCCTTGGACATAGAACCTGCAGGCACCTTGAGGAACAGTGATTGTGGTGTCTGCTGTCCGGCCTCCAGAGGACTCTGACTTCCCAGAGCCTTTTCCTTGGGAAACCGACGAGGCCTTTGGGTTTGCAGCTGGCACCTCAGGAACGTTCACTGCGGCTGCAGAGGGAGTCGCCTTCGGCTTCAAGGTCTGAGTCCTAGCTAGCCCTTCTACTTCAGAGAGCAAGGCCGCATGGAGCTGGTGAACCACTGCGACAGTAGGGGCCGTCTCAGCTCTCAGGGCTGCCTTCACAAGTCCCATTCTAAACTGCACCTCAGCATTGCCCTCAAGCACAGTCTTAACTATGTTCAGCAGTGCCTTGATAAGGATCACCGGGTCGGGCAACGAACCTCCAAGGGCCTCGGTCCTAGAGAGCCACCGTCTCCATTGGCGGAGCGCATCCAGAGCGGCCTGGGGAGTGGTAGCGGAGCTCGTGTGCTGGAGGCTGCGCAGGGCGTGCTCCCTCTCTTGTACACCTCCCGGGGCGTACAGCACATGAAGGCGGTAGAGAAGGTGAAGTGGAGACTTGAGTCGGCTCTGGACCAACTCTTCGCGCACCTGCTTCGGAGCTGCCGTGATCAAAAGAGCCTCCAAGCGCTTGGCAAGTCTGGACCAAACAGGGGACTTAAGCTCCGGGGTTTCCACCGGATTCAGTGAAATCCTGCCCATGGGGTCACTAGCTAAGTACCTTCGGTAAACCTCTTCGGCCTCTCGTGTGAGAAGGCCCCAGTACTGAGCACTCGTGGCTGACATGTCCTCGACCAGTGGGGCGACTAGGTGAAGCCAGTCCGAAAACGCAAGGGAGGACTCAGGTCCTAGTTCTGGAAGCTTCGGAAGCTCCGACCAAGAGTGTTTCACCTGTTCCGCCTTCCCTTCAGTCGGAGACGAACTTCCGTTCTGCTGAGACACCAAAGCCTGGAGACCTGCCAGGATGCCTGCTGCATCTGGAGAGAGACCTGACGATCCAAGTCCTTGATTGACCCCACTGGCATCCCACGCTCTCTGGAACAAGCCATGCCAAGGCCACTGTTGCTGGGCACTCGAGGCCTCAGCGGAGGAACCTGGTGGCACACCTGAAGCCTGCGGAAGTGCACCTGTGTGCAACATCTGACCTGACTGCACACCTGAAGCCTGCGGAAGTGCTCCTTGCATCGGTGGACCTGACTGCACGCCTGAAGCCTGCGGAAGTGCACCTTGCATCGGTGGACCTGACTGCACACCTGAAGCCTGCGGTAGTGCACCTTGCATCAGTGGACCTGACTGCACACCTGAAGCCTGCGGTAGTGCACCTTGCATCAGGAAGCCTGACTGCACACCTGAAGCCTGCGGAAGTGCACCTTGCATCGGCCCGCCTGACTGCACACCTGAAGCCTGTGGTAGTGCACCTTGCATCGGCACGCCTGACTGCACACCTGAAGCCTGCGGTAGTGCACCTTGCATCAGTGGACCTGACTGCACACCTGAAGCCTGCGGTAGTGCACCTTGCATCAGGAAGCCTGACTGCACACCTGAAGCCTGCGGAAGTGCACCTTGCATCGGCCCGCCTGACTGCACACCTGAAGCCTGTGGTAGTGCACCTTGCATCGGCACGCCTGACTGCACACCTGAAGCCTGTGGTAGTGCACCTTGCATCAGTGGACCTGACTGCACACCTGAAGCCTGCGGTAGTGCACACTTGCATTGACTGCGCACCTGACCTGTGATGCACCTTGCATTGGCACCTGACCTGAATGCACACCTGCCGCTTGCATGCCTTCCGAGGTCACAGAGTGACCCGTGCCCTGAAGAAGGACCTGGGTATCTCCTGAGGCCTGCGGTCCAAGGGGATTCGTGCCAGGACTTACGGGGTTAGGGTTTCTCGGCACGAACGACGCGAACGCACCCTGCCCTAAACCAAACCACTCCATCACCTTCGCGGCCTGATTTCCCCAACCCGCACTAGAGGATTCTACCTGTACAGGCCTTCGGCCCTCAAACAGCAGAGATCTATTCCTCAAGGCTTCATTCTCAGCTGCCAACGCTCTCATCTGAAGTGCATGCTCCCTCCGAACAAGCTCAAGCTGCCGATGAACCTCTGCCTGAATCTCCCCAGCGCTGAACCCAGAAGAGTCCGATCTGGCTGCTCCTGAAGTCATAGCGATCCCGCCTCCATACAAGTGAGGGGCTTCCCTCTCCAGTTGCGCCAGCCGGAAGTTGGCTTCCGGTCCAAACAGCTGTGGTTGTCCTTGGACCTGAATCATCTGAGCAACCTGAGCAGTGTCTTGCGGCGTCGTCCTTCCAGCTGAATAAAAAACATCCCTGCCAGAAGAACTTCCCGAATCCGCAGCAGCACCGCTCGGAGGGGCCTCTGTACTCATGCCACTGGTGGCCTGAGGCATGTCCGTCTGGCCCACTACAGGCCCTTCCACAGTCTGTTCCACAACGACATCCGGAACTTCGGTCTGACCCTCCTGAACTGAACCTTCAACAGCCCTTCCGGAGAAGCTCCCCGAAGTCGACGTCACTGCTGCCTGAACAGCCCCATAGCCACTCAGCAGCCCTGCATTCCCAGAGCTCTCTGCAAGTCTCTCACTTGCCTGAGCCCCTTCCATGCTCCCAGAGTTCCGCGAGGGAGCGTCTTGGGAACTCATAACCTATTGAATCCAAAGAACGGGTTGGAGTCCTCGTGAGTCCAGGTTCCAGGATAATAGAATTGTACACTTTCTCGATTTGTGCCCGACAAAGGGTTGGAGGCCTCGAAGTCTTCACCACCGGTCTCACCAGTGGTCCATGAACCCTCGCGCCGTCCCTACCTTTTCAACGCACAACCTCAACGTACGGAAATCACCTGAGCTGTACATCTACTCAGACTGCGTGAAATCCTAGAATGTGAGATCTGAAGGTGTTGACCCAAGGCTGAAATTCCGAAGCCATGCCTAGGGCCGAAACACAAGATCGAAAGTCATGTACAAACTCAGGAGGGGCTCAGGAGATGGAATTCTACAGTCCCTCATAGAACCCTTTGAAGGATCCCTTTGAAGGGGGGCTTAGGGTTTAGGACTTAGGACTAAGGACTAAGGGATCGGGGGCTTGTAGTCGCAGTCGCGCTGCTTGCAACCGTACTTGCTCTAGACATGGGTAGTTGTCAAAATTGTGGCCCCTTTTTGAGAACCATAAATATTAGGTGCCATATTATGATAGGCACCCAAGAAGGGAGCATAGTTTTGACAACCACCCACATGAACCCGGAATTTGCAAACTAATCACCATATCTGTGGCCTCAAGCTCCACGCTTCGAAATGTACAAGAGGCCCTTAGAGCCCTTTTAAAGGAACCCTACTGGAATTATTAAGGGCCCCTTGTCCTAAATCCTTATAATCGCCCTTATAGTAGCCCTCAAAGACCCTTTTTAAAGGAATCCTTAGCAGGAACCCTATTCTAACTATTAAGGGCCCTACTTGGAGGATCATAGGACTTAGTAAGTAGGGTTATAAGTACCTTGATTGGGGTTAAAAGTAATTTGAAACGCTGCGCGTCGTCCGCCTCGGCCCGGCTATCTGCAGCAAGCTCTTGTAGGAAAAAAGTAACAGTTGGAATCGCACTTATAGTAAAAGTAATGTTCATAGCAACACGAAGCAGGATGATTGGTACGAATTTTGGTGTCGTCATTCCGAAACACTGGATACCAAGACTCTCGCAAGCGGCGGGATGCCTTAAGTATGGGCCGTTGAGGCTGTGGATTTCGTGGGCGTCTTGGATTAGGGTAGCATCACAGCCTTTTCAACCACGTTACTCCACGAAAGGGCGTCTAAAACAAGCCTGAGACGCACATAAAGATGCTACATTGCAGTCCCGTGTCGTCGAAAACTCCGAAAGCTCGCACCTGTCAGCGAGCGGAGGGAAAGGGGAGTGGGGGGGGCGGGAGGGGGGGGGGGGGGGGGGGGGGGGGGGGGGGGGGGGGGGGGGGGGGGGGGGGGGGACGGGAGGAAAACTGGGTGGGACTGCCTACAGACTACTAAAATCCGTTGGAAGGGGCGAGAATTCACCGCGACACGTTTCCATTTTTAAGGGGGGGGGGGGGTCAGCGGGCCCCGTTTTTGGGGGTGGGGTCATGGGGAGGGGATTAAGAGGTGGGGAATAGGAGAGGAACCTCTGACCCGCTTCGGCCGGGGCCGAGGCGAATTACAACTGTAGTTGCCGTACACATAACACCAATTACTAAGTCCCATGATCCTTTAAGTATACTAAATCCTTATAGTAGCCCTGATACAAGCCCCCAAAGCTGGGTTGCTTAAACCTTAGAGTTACACTGTTGAGCGGTTCAGGGGTTGAGGGTTTAGGGGTTTAGGGGTTTAGGGTTTAGGGTTTAGGGGTTAAGGGGTTTAGGGTGAATCCTGCTCATCAGGATGCTGTGTTGGGGTAGTCGTCGTCGTAGTAGTGATAGTTGTCGTGGTCGTGGTAGCGGCAGTGGAATTGGTAGCGGTAGGGGCAGGGGTAGTGGTCGTGGTAGTGGTCGTGGTAGTGGTAGTGGTGGTGGTGGTGGTGGCGGTGGTGGTGGTGGTGGTGGTGGTATTGGTAGTCGTGATGGTGGTAGTAGTCGTAGTCGCAGCAGCAGCAGCAGCAGCAGCAGAAGCAGAAGCAGAAGTAGAAGTAGAAGTAGACATAGAAAAAGTGGTAGTAGTAGTGGTAGTAGTAGTAGTAGTAGGAGGAGGAGGAGGAGGAGGAGCAGCAGCCGCAGCAGCAGCAGCAGCAACAGCAGCAACAGCAGCAGCAGCAGCAGCAGCAGACATAGTAGTAAAGGCAGTAGTAACGAGAAGACATCCTTGACTGTCTTACCAGTAGACCAACGTCAACAGCATCATGACAGCCGCTGCTGTTCCTTCAGCTGTAGAGCTAGCAACCGGCATAGCAAGCGAATGAATGCTGCAGGCTAAAATCCTGGGAGTACACCGACCTGTTTGAGGAGACATGCAGGTCGTCGTTCGAGGCAGGTGCACGATTTAGAGGCTGACACATTCGGAGTTTCAGGTTTTTGGAAGCGCCAAGCACCGAAATCCAGAGTTCAGCAGACAGGTTTAGCATGCGGGGCTTCAGGGTTAAAGTTCAGGATATCGGGCTTTCTGTCGGGTTGAGCAGACTTTCCTGCATCGGAAACCAACTTTTCAGCCGGTTCTACGAGGCAATCTGTTTACCACGCTCTCTGCTGCCCGAAACCCT
This sequence comes from Symbiodinium sp. CCMP2592, assembly GCA_905221615.1. Lineage (NCBI taxonomy): Eukaryota > Dinophyceae > Suessiales > Symbiodiniaceae > Symbiodinium > Symbiodinium sp. CCMP2592. The sequence goes on from CAJNDT010005982.1 coordinate 286,433, forward strand.
AAACCCTAAACTCTAAATCCGAGACCCTAAACCCTAGACCCCAAACCCGAAACCCTAAACCCCAAACCCGAAAGTCAGCTTGACATGCACCCCTCTGCATAGCAGTCTGAAGGCTTCGAGATTGAGAGCTTGAGAGTTTCTGTCTTATTGTCTTGCTTCAGAGCCGTGTCAGAGCTTAGGAGAAGCTTTGGGCATGCTGCTGTAACTTTGACACAAATGATATTTGGAATACGTATACACACATATATATATATATATATATAGAGCCATATATGCATAGTGTAGTGTTTTTGTTGTTTATAGTATACAGTAAACCCCATAAAGTTGGAAACCAGATGAAGGCCAAATAGTGCTGGGATTTCCTATACGTTGCTCTTAAGGATTGAGGTTATTGGGTTTCCAACTTTTGGGCTTCTACTTAAAGGATCATGGGACTTAGTAACTGGGGTTATAAGTAAGGAAACTATGGTTATAATCACTTATAACCCAAGTTAAGGTCCTTATAACCCTACTTGCTAAGTCCGATGATCCTCCAAGTACTGTATAGTTTGTTTGTTACAAGGAGCAGTGAGCGCACACCGTGCAGATTCTCCGAGCCCCGAGCCCCAAGCCATCTCTCTACACCAAAGATGCCTAACAGGGATGTCTACTTAGTAAGGGCTCTTAAAGGGCTCCTTAAAAGGCTCCTTAAAGGGATCTATAGGGCTCCTTAAAGGGATCTATGGGGTTTAGGGTTTAGGGTCTACTTGGAGGGGCAGGGGACTTAGTGAGTAGGTTATAACTAGAGTTATAAGTACCCTAAATGGAGTTACCCCCAATTATAACCCTACTTATAAACGACTTACTAAGTCCCCTGCCCCTCCAAGTAATTAAATCTTGAACCATCCTGAACCCTAAAGCAGTGTCCCCAAACCCCGAACAGGGATATGGCATCAAGCTGGTGAACGGCGAGAACGTCCTGAGTGGGCTTGAGCTCCGGATTCTTCACCTGTTCCTGTGTCTACGGTCACGACCACACTCAGTTAAAGAATTCATGTAAAGGGCTCTTCATAGGGCTCTGTAGGGGTTTTGGCTTCTACAGATCGCTGAACTTAGTTTCCATGGGGTCATAAGCAGCATAACGGCATTTTTGTTTACTTATAGTGCCGACGTAGGTGACGATAGGCTGGCGTTTTACCCAGAGCCCCGGGAGGATCCAACAAGTAGATCCCTTAAAGGTGTTCCTATACAGTGGCCTTTAGTAGCATAGGATCCCGAACTCGGGGTTCTACTTTCCGGTCCCTTCCGGGGGGCTTTGGGCAAGCCTCTAAGCCACGGCCTTGATTTAGGGTTTAGGGTTTAGGCTGTATAGTGCGGTTGCTTTGTTGCAGTTCTGCAGGGGCTTAAATAATTACCAATACTATTTTTTTTTTGGGGGGGGGGGTCCTTACTATATTTACAGTACTTTACCCCCAAAACCCTAGTCTAATGAAAACAAGCCCACTTCGCCGTGTTTCCGGTACATGTGCGCGGGTCATTGTTTGTTGATTGTCGTTGACACACTTGTGCCTTGCTAAACCCTAAAACTAAAACCTAAGCCCTAAATCCGAACCTCGAACCCTAAAACCTAAGCCCAAAAAGCCCTATACCCTAACCCTGAACCCTAAAAAGCTAAGTCCAAAAACTCTCAACCCGAACCCTGAACCCTAAAAACCTAAGTCCAAAAAACCCTATACCCTAACCCTGAACCCTAAATTTCTAAGCCCTAAACCTCCCAGAGAGCCCAATACCCCTTAATTAAGGAATATAGCTTAAATCATAATATGAAGCCCTATATAATTTAAGCCATATTCCTGAATTAAGGGGTATTGGGGGCTCTCTGGGCTGATCCCGTGAAGGCCCAGGGCCTGACCCAAACTCCTCACCAAAACCCCCCGCCAAACCCACCTACCAACCTAATCCTAAAACCCGAAACCCCATCTATTCACCTGTCTATCGATCTATCTATCCCCGTATACATATAAGTATGTATATATCTATATATATCTATATATCTATATATATATATATACATATGTACATATGTACATATGTACATATATATATATGTATACATATGTAGTAAAGCCTCAAAACCGCTCGACCCCAAAGCTCAAGCCGAAGCCGAGCTCTCCCCTGCCCCCTCCCCAGAGACTCCAATATCCCTTAATTAAGGAATATGCCTTAAATTATAATAGGATCCCTAATATGATTCAATGTATATTCCTTAATTAAGGGGTATTGGAGTCTCTGGGTCCCGCCTGCGTTGTCCTTCGTTCCCCTGACCCCTTACACTATTCTACACCCAGACCCCCGGGAGGATCTTTCGGGTTCCCTTAAAGGGATTTATAGGGCTCCTTTAAGGGGATCTATAGGGTTTAGGGTTTAGGGAATTGGGGTCTAGGGTTTAGGGTTTGGGAAAGTAGATCCCCTAGTTTGGGGCCCTATACTACTAAGGGTACTTTATAGGCACCCCCATCAAGGGATCTACTTTTTGGATCCGCCCGGGGGTTTGGGCACTATATTAAAATTTACTAGATTATACCATGTAATGTAGCTGCACTGTGTTGTACTCTACAGTGCTTTACTGTACTCTACTGTACTATGCGATGTACATGGGCGGTTGTCAACATTATGGTCCCTTTTTGGGTCCTTATTATAATGCGGCACCTAATATATAGGGTACCCAAAAAGGGGCAACTACCCACATACTAAACCCTAAACCCTAAACCCTATATTCCAGTTTTCAGCTCCCTGAGGCCGGCTCTGAAAGACAACGCTGAGCTGCAGTTCGGGTCTTGGTGCCGGTTTAGGGTTTACTTAAAGGATCATGGGACTTAGTAAGTAGGTTATAATTGGGGTTATAAGTCCCCTAAGTGGGGTTATCCTAATTATAACCTACTTATAACCTTGCTTACTAAGTCCCATGAGCCTTGAAGTAGGGTTCAGGGTTTAGGGTTTACTTAGGGTTTGGGGTCAAGGGTTTGGGGTTTAGGGTTGATTTTGGGTTTAGGGTTAAGGGTTTAGGGTTTAAGGATCCTGGCATAGGGTTTTGGGGGTTTTATGGGAGGTGGGGTTTATGCGGTTTGGGGTTTATGGGGTTTAGGGTTTGGGGAGTGGTATAGAGGCTGGAATGATGAATGATAGTATCCCCTTCTAAAGGGTTCCTCAAGGCTGGTGTTTTTTAGGGGTCTATGGGGTTGTACCAGGGTCTAGGAACATTCCCTTTCAACTCCTTGTTGTACTTTGACACACCCCAAAGCCCTACTAGACTTATTAAGGCCCCTAGGTTCAAACCCCCACCCCAAAGCCCTACTCCACTTGTTAAGGACCCTACTTAAAGGATCATGGGACTTCGTAATTGGGGTTATAAGCAAAGTAACTGCAGTTATAATTACTTCTAACCCCAATTAAAATACTTATAACCCTACTTAGTAAGTCCCATGATCCTTTAAGTATCCCCTTGCAGTTCCTATGTCCCCTTGTAGTTCCTATGTTAGCCCCTATATTACAGGGGGTTTAGGGCCAAATGGGCGATATGTCAAAACCCTAAGGTAAAAGCCAGAAAGTTGGAATATGATTATCCGAAACCCTTTATGGTAAATTATAAGGTATCCTACCCTGAAACCATATTCCAACTTTCTGGAGTTCCCTTTTAGGAACCCCTATAGATCCCTTCAAGGAACCCCTATAGATCCCTTAAGAACCCTTTAAGGAACCATATTCCAACTTTCTGGAGTTCCCTTTAAAGGGCTACAGCCCTAAGCCTCAATCTTTCGCATGCCCAGGCCTGGCATGGGCGCGATTCAGATGGGCGGCGACACCTGGACCGGGCTACTATTTCGGGGGTTCCCATTCTAGTTATAGTATTTTGGGGGTTTCTTATTATAATTATAGTATTTTGGGGGGTTCCTTATTATAATTATAGTATTTTGGGGGTTCCTTATTATAATTACAGTATTTTGGGGGTTCCTTATTATAATTACAGTATTTTGGGGGTTCCTTATTGTAATTACAGTATAACGGGTCCCAAAACCTTATTCTAATTATTAAGGCCGCTAGGGTTTCGGGTTTACGGCTTGGGGGTTCCGGGGCTAGTCTGTCTTTAAGGTCTGAGGGCCTGGGGTCATTGGTGGCGGCTGGAGGGTTTGCAAGTCCGTCGCCTTGCCTCGCAGTTAAAGATGCGTGCATAGAAAGACCGTGCTGGGCGTTCATGGTCAGGAATCCTGTGATCAACAAAAATACGGGTACTTGTAATGTAGACCTTAGCAGCTGCCCCCACCCTGTAATAGTGGTATAATAGTCGTATAATAGGAGTATAATAGGGCCCTGATATAATCCTTATAGTCACTATTACAAGGTGGGGGCAGCTTCTAATGCAGACCACTGATGAATAAACACCCTTGGAAGTGACACTCTTCAATTGACTACTCTCGCCCAGTCTCGCCCTAAATCCCTACACTCTAAAGCCCAAAACCCCGAAACTCCCAAACCCCTAAACCCTAAACGCCTAAACCCCGCTCCCAAACCCCTACAGCCCCAGAGCCCTAAACCTTAAAACCTGGCAGGAAGAAGCGCCTGGCAGAGATTTGCCGCAAGCTGGTCTTCGAGGAGGTCAGTGCTCATAGGATGAGGGACTCGGTAAATAAGGCGGGTTTAGATTTTTAGGGCTTTAGTAGGGTTCGGGGTTTAGAGTTTAAAGTGGGTTTCGGGTTTAGGTGGGCCTAGGGTTTAGAGTTTAAAGTGGGTTTCGGGTTTAGGTGGGCTTAGGGTTTAGAGTTTAAAGTGGGTTCGGGTGTTGTTGGGTTTAGGGTTTAGAGTTTGAAGTGGGCTTAGGGTTTAGGTGGGCTTAGGGTTTAGAGTTTAAATTGGGTTTCGTTTTAGGTGGGTTTAAGGCTTTGGGGTTTAGGGTTTAGGTGGTTTTAGGGTTTAGGTGGGTTTAGGGTTTCGGAATTCTAAGTACTGTATCTCGAGCCACTGTATTTGTAAGCCTGTTGTTTTACAGCTTTGACAGGGCTTCGAGGGTTCACAATGCTTTGTCGGGGTTTTCTCGGTTGCGCACTTTTTTGCGCTCCGAAAGAGTGGGTTTTTTGGTTTAGGATTCGCAAACCTGCAGTTGGTTTGTTGTAGTTGAGAGCTGCTTCGGGCGCTTCGAAGGTTTTAGCTCTACTTGGAGGGCATTCTCCTTACCTTTGGTTAGTAGGGAATGGAAGAATGTTAGCAATAGTAGTTATAATTGTATCCCATTCCTCCATTCCCTACTAACCAAAGGTAAGTCTCATCCTTAACTCTGAACTCCTAAACCCTCAACCCTACTCCCTCAACCGCAGGCCCTCAACCCCAAGGCCCTCCCCCTACTTCGAGGAGCGTTGGATTTAGTAAGTAGGGTTATAAGTACCGTAATTGGGTTATAAGTAGTTATAACTGTAGTTACCAGACTCATAACCCCAGTTACTAAGTCCGATCCTTCAAGTAGGCTCAGAAGGTCAGGAAGATTGACGCTCCGCGCTCCAGCAGGTCGGCGAAGAGGAGACCTATGACTATATCTACGGAAAGTACAAGGCTCCCGGAGTGCCCAACTTGTTTCACATACAAGCTTTTTTACAGATAGACACGCATGTATGTACTGTGTGAGTATGTTAATATGTACACACACAGACATATATGTGCTTATATGTATCTATGCATGCATGGATGGATGGATGTGTATGTGTATGAGTATGTATATGTGCGTGTATATGTGTATGTATATGTATATTAAGAACTCATTCCGCAGCTTACAGAGCTTCTATAAAGGTTTTGGGCTCCTTCAGTGCGGAGTATTCGGTGAGGCGCAGAACGGTCATAACCTAAGGTAGATTGTGGAGAGCAACCCCAAACCCGAAAACCTATATCCCAAGTCCCAAACCCTGTATCCTAAACCCTATATCCTAAACATTGAACCTAGTTACATCCTAAACCCTAAACTCTTAGTTTCAGGATGTGAGGGCTTCGAAGGACGGGATCCAAGAAGTGTGGGGCTGGAGGGTTGCAGTTTAGGATTTGGTGGTTTAGGGTTTGAGGGTTTAGGGTTTGGCGGGGTTTGGGCTTTAGGGTTTCGTGGTTTAAGGTTTAGGGTGTAGGGTCTTATATTGTCAGTTGTTGCCAGTTCCAAGCGCAGTAAGATTCACATATAGGGGCTTCAATGCTTACAATCGGGTGTTGGGAGACATACTCTACTAAAGTTATACCTGCGGGATAGTATTACTAATCTCTCCAACCACTAACTCACCTGTTAGCAGAACAATGACTCATGCTGAATTTCTTCTATCGGGTGGCAGGGACATTGCCATTCTCGAGTACTGGGAAACAAGCAGCCTAAGCAGGTGCTAATAGACAGGAGCCATTGCCGCTGTGCCTGTCGTCGCTATCGCAGTTGTCATTCTGACTAGGCTGACTGGTGTGGGCCTAGGCCTCCACCCTAAACCCTACCTGGACCCTAAGGAACCTACCTTTTTAGGGTTCCCCTAACATGATTTCTTTATATGAGTCCTTAAAAAGGTAGCCAGCATGTCTGCAACGATCTCTTGCACAGGCGAACGACGAAGTCGACGCCAAGGATGGCGGAAGTTGGGTTTAGGTTGCGTATATTAGGAACTACAAGGGCTGACTTACTACTAACCACTTCAGCTCCTACATTACGCAATGTTGGGTTTAGGCCTGCTGCGGTTGAAGATTTCAAAAATTCTGCCGCTAAAGACTCCGGCAACTCTTCCTAATCTACGGTCGGAGTCTGCCTGAATGGGATTGTGATGTGGGGTTCTGAACAGTTAGTCTTTTCCCATATCGTCCCTTTCTTCGTGCAATTACTCTAGTCTACAACAGGTCGGCATTCTAAGTATTCAGGCCCCTACATTACATGTTTTCGAGGCTTTAGCGGCTAAGGTCCTGGGCTTCACGTTTTCTTGGAAGTTTCGGGATGTGGGTTTCGTTCGGCATTCCTTTTTCGCGGACCTTGCTTAGAGAGTGCTGGAATCCATAAGCCCTTGAGCTTTCCAAGAAGTGGGAAATTTCGAAAGCATGGGACCCTGATACAGGCCCTGGTTGTCCGAAATTGTAATCAAAGGGGAAAAGGAGGGACCCTTAATAAGGACCACTAGGTATATATCCTTAATATAGCTATTATAAACCCATTATATAGCCCGTTATAGGGACCCAGGGGTCCCCATTAAGGGTCCCTCCTTTGTAAGGACCCCCGAGCTTCGCAGTAAATTTGAGTGCTTGTCGGACAGCTCAAGCTTGTTGCTGCCGGTGTGGTTCATTTCAGGGATTCTTGCGTAAAGTGTGAAACACGTGATTTTGCATGCTCGTCTGTGTTGCCATGTACTCTGCTGCTTGCTTCAGCGCAGCGTAACATATCTATTGTGTTGCACTTTTGCCAAGTATTGCGCAGCATTACCTATGCATGTGGCAGTAACATTTCTGAACGCCCGGTGTGCACATTCCATTCCTGTCCATTCTGGTGGGAGCTTCTGAGAGTGGGTCTCTGTTTGGATTCGTTGACTTTCTTGCCCCAGAGCGCTTTCAGTCACTTTACAGCACCTGTATATCTTGGGTACGGCCCCCAGTCAGTAATAGTTGAAAAATATTCATAATATAGTTATATTAGGACCTTAATAGTCGCCCTATTATAGACTCTAACCCTAAACCCTAAACCCTATTATAGACTCTTACTGTATGGGGCAGCACCTAATGTATATCCTGAGACTTAAACCCCGAAGGAAGTCGGGCGAACTTAGCTACTTGGAGGATCATGGGACTTAGTAAGAATTAAGACTAGACGGGAGTTTCCGAAAATTGGGGTACCTTATTTTGGGGTCCTTATAATAAGGATCCTACTATTTGGGGTACTATATAAGGGTCCCCTATTTTCGGAAACTCCCATATGTACTTATAAGTGTAGTTACCTTACTTATAACCCCAATTACTAAGTCCCATGACCCTTTAAGTACAGACTGCCCCTGCACTCACCGCAGGCGTTCTGTCTGGAGGAGGTACGGCATTGCCAGCCGACCAGGCTCCGTTCGTTTGGGGATTCTGACGTCGACCAGGGTTTCGGGGTTTCGCTACGCAAGATGCGTCAAAGCACCCTACTGAATAGTATGAGCTGCTATTCACACCCATATGTTGGAGTGTTCTGGCTTTGGGTTTGGGTTTTGGGTTGTGAGAGTGGCAGCAAATGAAAAGATGCAGGCTCTTTGATGAAGCACATCCACTCCGAAGCAAAAATTGTAGTACCCTGCTGGTACTCCTTAAAAACTCATTATAAAGGCCTTCTAGAAACCCCGTTCCTAAGACGACTAATATTGGTATTAGTTTCTGCTTCAAACTACGCTAACGGGAACTCCAGAAAGTTGGAATATGGATTAATGGTAGGATCCCCTATAATTTTCCTTAAAGGGATTATGATAATGATATTCCAACTTTCCGGCTTCTACGTTAACGTTGAAGTGCATTGGAGCCCTGAAGCCTCAGGCCCTAAAGCCTCCATTGCTTGCGGAGAAAGAGTTAGGGTTTAGGGTTTAGGGTTTAGGGTTTAGGGTTTAGGGTTTAGGGTTTAGGGTTTGGGGTTTAGGGTTTGGGGTTTAGGGTTTAGGGTTTAGGGAGCCACTGCACTTAGAAAAGCTTCCAGCTAAACCCTGAGTGTGAAACCCCGCCCTAAACCCCCAAACCGTGAACCCTGGACACCAAACTCAACCACGACAACACCAAAAACAACAACAACTACTACGACAACAGCTGCTGCTGCTACTACTACTACCACTACTACTACTGCTCATCTTCTACAGCTCCTAGCAATGATAGTGTTGCAGTTGCAGTTGCTAGCCCCGCCGCGCCCAAGAAAGAGCACTAGGCTGGGTCCACAGCCGCCGCTCAAGGCGACGGAAGAGGCCGCTGACTCAGCAGCGAAAAGGGCCCCTTCAAGAGTACCGTAAGGATCTCTGTAAGGCGTGTGCATATATGGGTGGTTGTCAATATTAGGGTCCCATTTTGGGTCCTTATTATAATACGGCACCTAATTTTTAGGGTACCGAAAAAGGCACCCTAATTTTGACAACAGCCCATATAAATAAGGATACGATAAGGAAGTAGTATAGGCGCTGGAAAACTTGCGCATATTCTCCCCTAGGGCTCTTAATGTAAAGGACGCAATAAATGTAGCTGGAAATTAGCATAGAAGCAGGAATGAGAATCACCACTATTAGCAGGGCCTCAAGAACCAGAGTTTCTATAGGGTTTTACGGGCTTCCTCAAAGGAGAACGAAAAGCCATGTTACATGGGACTTAGTCACCAGGGTTTTCTATACGTTTTTACAGGAGGCCGACACCGCAGCGCCCCGGAATGAAATAGACTGCCTAGGAAAACTTCGCATACAAAACTTAGTAGAAGCCTTGCCGAACCCAACACTCTAAGCCCTAAGCCCTAAACCGCAAGAGGGTCCTCCGCCCTAAAGCCTAACACTCTAAGCCCTAAACCCTGAACCCTAGACCCTAGGGGGGTCTTCCCTTAAGGAGCCTAAGCCCAAGCCGGGAGGCCACAAAGGAGCCAAAGTCGAAGAAGGCGAATCTCCGGCTTGGAACTGCAGGGGTTGGATACTACCCTTTTGGGGTGCCTATTAGGGTTCAGGGTTCAGGGTTTAGGGTTTGGGGTAGTGGGTTTACGGTTTAGGGGTTGTCAATATTAGGGTCCCCTCCTCGGTTGGATGCGACTTGGAGGGGCAGGGGACCTAGTAAGGGTTCTTAAAGGGCTCCTTAAAGGGATCTATAGGGTTCCTTAAAGGGTTCCTTAAAGGGATCTATCGGGTTTAGGGTTTAGGGTCTACTTGAAGGGGCAGGGGACTTACGGTTTGATGATATAGATCCTGCATTACCTAAAAAAAGGGAATATACCATTATTCCCATAGCTTAGGGTCTTTAAGGTAGTGCAGGATTCATATCATCAACAGTAGTAAGTAGGGTGTTAAGGATCCCTTTAAGGGATCTGTACGGGTACTATAAGTAAGGGTTTGGGGTTTAGGCTCCTTAAGGGAGGACCCGCTTAGGGTCTAGGGTTTAAAGGCTTAGGATTTAGAGTTTGGGGTTCAGGGTTTTGGGGTTTAGGGTTTAGGGCTTGGAATGTCAGGAGCAGTTGAGGTTGGATACTGCCTCAGCTCTTTAGAGGATTTTTAAAGGTGATCCTAAAGGAGATCCTTAAAGGGTTCCTGAAAGGGATCTTTAAAGGGATCTAGGTTGGATACTGCCCGGTTTGAGGTTTGGGGTTTAGGGCTTAGGGTTCACCAGGGTTTGGGGTGTAGGGTTTAGGGGTTAGAATGTCCGGAGATACACCTCAATAGATTTAGACGTATACGCCCTTCCCTCATTATTGGCTGTTATTGTGTGGGGCAGTACCCGAGTTCAAGGTTTAGATTGCACGGTTTAGAGCTTAAGGCTGCGGAGAGTCGCGGAAGTGGAGCTAGGTTTGAAGCTAAGAAACACAAGTGACAAAGCTTAATATAGCGGCCTTCATAATTATCTATACTATTCTGGGGGGGGTTCTTTATTCTAAGTATAGTAAAAGGGCTCCCCGAGCCCTATATTAGTCAGTAAGCCACGGTTTAGGGTCTAGGGTTCAGCTTGCTTCTCCGAAGAGAATGGCCATTCCCCATCCTGGAGCTCATGTGGGTGGTTGTGTCAAAATTATGGTCCCTTTTGGGGTACAGTGCCCTAAATCCTTTCAGGGTTCCTTTAAGGGTTCTATAATGGTTGCTTTAAGAGTTGTATATGGGTCGTTGTCAAAATTATGGTCCCTTTTGGGGTGCCTAGTAGGGTTCAGGGTTTAGGGTTTAGGGTTCGGGGTAGTGGGTTTAGGGTTTAGGGGTTGTCAATATTAGGGTCCCCTTTTTGGGTGCCTATGATAGTACGGCACCTAATATTTAGGGTATCCAAACAGGGACCATAATTTTGACAACGACCCATATACAACTCTTAAAGCAACCATTATAGAACCCTTAAAGGAACCCTGAAAGGATTTAGGGCACTGTACCCAAAAAGGGACCATAATTTTGACACAACCACCCATGTGTTCGTTGAGCCTGCCGGGTCAGAATTTGGACAGCTGGTCACGGCAGCTACCACAGACACAGTGGGCGGGCTTCCCAGAGATCCCAATACCTCTTTCTTTAAGGGATATACCTTAAATCATAATATTAAGGCCCCTGTAATTTAAGGTATATACCTTAATTAAGGGGTATTGGGTTCTCTGGGGTTCTGATTGATTCATAGTAGTAATTTAACGGTATGAGTTAGGATTCCTTATCATAGCTGTATTAAAAACACGATAATTCATCCCAGAACTCCAGTCTCGCTACTCAGGCCCCCGCATTGCCACAGACGTGCGACCATTCGGTGTACGTCTGTGCAAGATAGAACTCACCACGAGATTTGCCCTCCTAAGCGGCCTCCTGCTGTTTCAGATGGCCTAGACTTCAGGCGTTCTTATAGATAGGTCTCTCGTAGCTCTTTTCCTGACTGCGACCGTAAACCCTAAACCCTAAATCCTAAACTCTGAACCCCTAAGCTCTCAACCCTAAAGCTTGAACCCGAAACCCTCAGCCCGAACTCCTGACTAAATCCTAAATGGGAGTTTCGGAAAATTAGGGGGGGGGCTTTCTTATTTTGGGGTCCTTATAATAAGGATCCTACTATTTGGGGTACTATATTCGGGTCCCCCATTTTCGGAAACTCCCTAAATCCTAAGCCCAGACCCTGAGATCAGAGCTTAGTCTCTTTTGTCACAGGGCTCTTAAAGGCAAAGGTCCCAAGAAAGCGAAAACAGCACCCAGCTCTGAGCCTAGACCTTAAACCCTAAACCCCTAAAGCCCTAAATCCTAAACCCCTAAACCCTAAGCCCTAGACCCCGAAGCCCTAAATCCTACACCCCTAAGCCCTAAACCCCTAAACCATAAACCCCTCAACCCTAAACCCTTAAGCCCTAAACCGAGAAGGAGAAGAAGCCTAAGGGCGACAGGTGGGAGTTCACCCGGGCGGATCTGGTCTTGTCGCTGTTACTTAGGGGTACTTAGAAATAATTTTTAATTTTTGGTTATTATAATCCCTAAGAAACAGCTAAAATTATAATTTTTGTAAGGGTTCTAAGTTCAGTATAGTAGGGTTTTGGGTTAGGTTTTGGGTTTAGAGTTTTGGGTATTGGGTTAAGGTTTAGAGGGTTTCGGGTTAGGGTTTAGGATTTAGAGGGTTTTGGGTTTAAGGTGTCGAGAGTCCAGTACCCCGTAAAGAAGACTATTCCATCGGTCAGAAGGCGGTCGTAGAGGGATCTAGAGTTGTTGACATAGATAAGGAATATTCCATGGCTCAAACTGAGAGGTGTGTGAGCATGGATGTAGTCGTCACTCTTTCGGTTCTCGCCGTTTGCGTTTCAGTAGATGATTTGACAGCCTGCCAAGCCAATTATGAATCAAGAAGCTGGCCAGCACTTCTTATTTAGAGCCAGGTATTTGGTTTCCGACATCACGATCCCACATGGGCGCTTGCCGTAGTACACAAGGCCGAGCTGTCGTAGTCGCAAACCGCTAAAATCAGTGACAACCTGCACTATGAATGAGTCAACATCAGGATGCTGGTTTCATGTGTACTTGATATCTCCAGACCGCAACGCATCGTGACCAATAGCCCGCGAGCAACGCCTGATCTGTCCAAGACCTTGACAGTTGGAAGTGTGCATGGAGGGTTTTGGTGGGGTTTACATTGGTTTCATCAGTTCTCGGAGGACTTCATAGGTCTAGTTCACGTTCGGGATGCCTTGTAATCGGAGTCCAGCCATGTTTGCCGGGGCTGCCGGGGAGCGGAACTCAAGACCCCTTACAGTAGAAGCCCAAAAGTTGGAAACTCCATAGCCTCGATCCTTAAGAGTAATGTATAGGGAATTCCAGCACTATTTGGCCTTAATCCGGTTTCCAACTTTCTACGGTTTACTGTACTTGGGCCCCGTACAGCAAAACCCATCCAGACTCCGACCCGCCTCTCGAAGCCGTTTCGGATGGTGGGAGATGGCGGCTACACTGCATGACTAGGCAAACTATTCTGCCAACCCGTTCTTGGAGATTAGAGTCTTCCTCCAAGGAAGTACAAGCTCCAGAAGCTAGGAGTTCAAAGAGTTGTGCTTGCGGGCTTTATCCGAATATTCTCCGAGACAGGAAGACACCTGCCCACCCGTCCGAGGCTTTGCAAGCCCATGCAACATCGACACCCACCCAAATGGGAGTTTCCAAAAGCTGGGGTACCTGTGCTGGGGGTCCCTATATTAAGGATCCTACGGTTGATGATATAAATCCTGCATTACCTTAATGACCCGAAACTATGGATATTATGGTATATTCCTTATTATGGGTCATGCAGAATTTATATCATCAACCGTAGTATTTAGGGTACCATATTCGAGTCCCTTATTTTCGGAAACTCCCATAAATCCAGCAACCCTCGACCCGACACTATACTTTCCACCCGCAGCCCTGCACCCTAAAGCCTAAGCAAAAGCCCGACACCCTAGAGTAGAAGCCAGAAAGTTGGAATATCATTATCCTAACCCCTTTAAGGTAAATTATAGGGGATCCTACCATTAATCCATATTCCAACTTTCTGGAGTTCCCTTTAAGCCCTAAATCGCAAATCGTAGACTTCGGCTTTTGCCTCTCAACCCCACGCTCCGCCATGGACTCCGACCCAGCTTTCGTCAGGCATCGGCTCGGTCTTTCCTTGAGGGGCGTTACGGCTTCAGAGTTCTTTAGGGCTTTAGGGTCTAGGGTTTGGGGTTTTGGAGTTTAGTGCTTTTGTGTGAATTTTTCGGGTGTAGGGTTTGGGGGTCAAAAACATTCGACAGCTGTATGCTTGTACAACTTTTGGGGGCGTGTTTAGTCTATTAGAGCTTGTGGGTTTTTTGCGGTTTCAGGATGTTTCAGGGTCCACAAAAACCGCAGGACAAGAGAATCACCTGACATTCCCTCAGGCTTCTTGCTGCAGGCAATGCTAGATCTGGGTAATGATTTCGCTTGAGGATGGCATGTAAAGACAAAGAGTTCTGGAAGAAGGTCAAACTGAGTAAACCCTTGTCCGTGTGTCCGTGTCCGGGACATCTGGCAATGAGTAATTCTGGCAGGAGCCGTGGACCCATGTGTCTTAGTAAGGCACCATCAGGCATTCGTAATTAGCAGTGGCGCAGCATCACGGTTTGCCAGCGAGTGGGAGCCAACTGTGTGCTCATGTTCGACGTGGTTGCATCACATGGTCGTCTTGTTGTTGCTGTCAAGAATAAGGTAAAATCCAGAAAGTTGGAATATGGAATAATGGTAGGATCCCCTATAAATTACCTTAAAGGGGTTACGATAATGATATTCCAACTTTCTGGCTTCTACTGTACTGTGGCTTGGCATATGCAATGCTCAGTCGATAGCTTTGCTCTTTAGTAGTTTGTTTCTCGACCCCGGCTTGAACACGAACCTGCTGAACCATCAACCCCAAACCCGTACTACAACATACGGCAACATGCTAACTGTAGTGTACCAATATATACTATAATATGCTGGAATATACTTCGCCATGTTTCGTGCATTTCCCAAACCCGACCCTTGGAACACACGGCCGCTCCTGCGGCAAGGGACCTGGATGCTGCGGCTGCAAGGGGTGTTCGGGTACCCAGCAGTGGTCGGAAGGAGTTTGCTCGTCTTCCAGAAGATCCCTCCGGTGTTGCTTTTCTGAGGGCTTTCGAGTTTTTGTAGTGTTTGGTCTGTTTTGGGTGCAGCCATAGGGAATGGGGAGTTTCATGTACACGCAGTGTAGGGCCTAAGCTGCCTGCGGAATCGTGGTAGTCGATGTGCAGCTGCACTTTTTGAAAGGGCTCAAGATAACCGGAATAGGAGCTGTTTCAACACACGTATCTACAGGTACGCATACTCCCACGTAGGTCGCACACGCATACAGTTGCACCTCTCACTTAGGCAAGCACCTGCGCAAACCCCTACATCTACGCCTGCAGACAGACAGGCGGAAAGAGAGAGAGAGAGAGAGAGAAGGAGAGAGACACATAAATAGAGAGATAAGGTACATAGTGCTGCATAGATAGATCCTCCCTCCATGCATGCATGCACCTGCACACACCGTTGCACATACATAACCATACGTATACATGCATACATACATACATGTGTATGTATGTATATACATACACATTTCATACGAAAGTTGATACACGTACATCCATATATCCTCACAGCTGTGTGTACGTATCTATGCAAGTTTCCGAATAGCGTACAGCAGCAAGGCATGCCCACGAAACGGGTGCTTGCTGAATCTCCAAAACCCTCAGTTTGAGCCTCGACTCCTAACCCAGAGAACCCAATACCCCTTAATTAAGGTGTATACCTGAAATTACAGGGGTCTTAATATTACGATTTAAGGTATATTTCTTAGAAAAGGGGTATTGGGATCTCTGGGGACTATAACTCAGAGGGGTGCTATGGGCCCAGGATGCAGCGTGCCAAGCAGCGTCCACCTGCCTCCAGGCCAAGCGGCTCTTTCCTGGGCTGGGCTCGGGCGTTGGGTTGCGAGTCTGGGTTCAAAGTCATGGGTAGTTATTAGGGCCCCTTTAAGGGGATCTATAGGGATTCTATAAGGGTATAGGGGTCGAGGGTTTAGGGTAGTAACGTGTGTTCTCAAGAATGGAACAGATTGGAGCTTGAGGGGAACTTCGTCAAGTCTTGAGTTTGGAGTTTGGGCAGGTGGATTCACATAGCTACGGGGCAGGGTGTCGGGGTTCTAAGCAGCGCGCAAGTCCGAAAAGCTGCTGGGTCACGAGCTTTTGAGTACAAGGGGGGCCTTAATAATTACCAACACAATTTTTTGGGGGGAGGTTCCTTTTCATAGTTATGGCATAATATACCCCAAACCCGATTCTAGTTATGCAGGCCCTTGTGTTACAGCTTCAGCGTGATATCTACAGGAACGTGTTCCTCAAGTGAGGTGTCAGCGACGTATGACGGAGTAGTTCGTGCCAGCAGTAAGAGTATGTAGCATCCTAGAAGCCCACACCCGATCTAACCTTCGTCTCATCAATGTCAGTACCCCGACAGTACCCTTATGCGCCGGTACAACCTTGCAGTATCCTTCTAGTACCCTTCCCTTTGGTTCTAAGGCCATGCGCTCCGTCATTTGCCAGAATCGCTGTGCGAACAACGCGGCAGCTTACTTCGCGGCCACGGCGCGGCAGAGAGTTCTTGATGGGGTAGCAGTACAACGTGATATATCACAATATAGCTCAATAGGGTAAGATATGACTCAATTTAGCAGAATACACGAGGCCTGAAGATTTGGGAGTTGCCTACCCTTCTATACGCATACCATCTTTCACTATGACATAACTCCAAACCCTCTCGCAGTCATGAAAGGTGATCAAACGGTGTGCAGCATGTTGCTTCGCTTGTTCAAGCTTGGGGATATGCGTTGTCTTTCCAGCATTTGTTCATAGTTCCCCAATTGCCGACCTTTAATATAAACTTTGGGGGCTCTTATAGTTTAGTCGTAACCGGAAAGTTTAACGTTTCCTTTCTGTGGCTTATAGGGGAAGTAAGTGTTTTCAGCCGATGGATGCATTGCTAACGATTTGCTAATGTCTGCAGAGTTGAGCTCGAGCCGAAAAAGGGAGGTGTACAAGCACTGACGGGGCCTAAATGATTAGAATGGGGTTCCTTTAAAGGGGTCTGTAAGGGCTACTATAAGGGCTATCATAAGGATTTAGTATAGGGGCCTACATGTTTACCAATACGGTTTTGGTGGTTCCTTATTATAACCATAGTATAAAGGCCCCCAAAAACAACCTTGTTCTAATTATCAAGGCCCCCTACATTAGCTACTGGAAAGCCCATTTGCCTGTAGCTGCTGGCGAGGAAGGAGGTGCTTCACTGATATTTTCACTGTGGCAAGATCCCAACATTCAAATTCCAAACCTTAAGACCTCGAATATCTTAACCCTGATTCGGAGAACCATGAGCGGGTCTTCATTGTGAGGATCCAAATAGTTAGGTTCTAGACAAGAACACCTTGAAATCTCCGAACCCCGAAACCTAAACCTTATAAGCTAGACAGATAGGCAGGCGGAAAAAGGTGCTGAAAAGACAACCTTATAAGCTACAGGCTGAACCCCAGCAGGTTTGGTGGATTTGCCTCAAGGGCTTGACAGCGTTGTATAGGGCTTGATGTGGGTTGAATGAGATTTAGGCTTAGGGGATACTTGAAAAATAGAAGGGCTTAGTAGGTACGTCATCAGTCGGTTTCATCTAGCATCACCCGATATCTGAGCATTCAGAATCGCAAAGTTGAACATACCACAAGGTTTCCCGATCTTCATGGACATATGAACACCCCCAGAATCACACTATAGAGCCATAGTCAAGAAGCATGGCAACCATAGTTACCTGGCATCCACCCAAACCCGAAACCCTAAACCCTAAACTCCAAATTCCTTTTGGAAAAAGACTCTCAAAAAGAAGCTCCAAATTCCAGTTCTCCAAGCCCTTCCGGGTGTCTTCGGGTTCTGGCGCAGGTGGCGGCACTGCAGAAGAGCGGGGATGCGGAGGCACAGAGTGGCTTTTTATTGGAAACGGTGGGAGGTGGGGTCTAGAGCGGTTTTCTTGTAGCGATCTTCCGGGTTTAGGCTCCACGTGCCAGTCTTGGTGCAAACCTGCGCCTCTGCCACATCCAACGCTGCTAAACCCCTAAACCGTCAGCCCTAAAATCCTATACCCTCAGATAAGATAAGCCCAAAACCTTACAGGCCATAAACCTTAGCATGAGGGCCGTACTACTTAGCATGGTGTGTTGGGGTAGACTGTAGTCTAAATATAGCTTGAACGCTCCAAAAGAGTATTGGAAACTATTTAGGCCCCCACAACAAACCCTTCCAAGTTGCTTGTCAGGCCGCTGTTGCGCCGCTCCTTCTTATACTCAGAAGGGCGCTGCCGGCTGTGCAAGCCTCCGTCGCGGGCTCCCGTCGGGAGTCTCAAAGCTTACGGGGTTTAGGGCCTCAATAACTGCCTACTCGATTTTGGGGGTTCCTTGTTAGAATTGTATATTATACCCCAAACCCTACTCTAATTATTCAGGCCCCTATATTATGGGGTTTAGGGGTTTGGAGGCTTGGGTGTTGTTAGGGGTTAGGAGTTGGGGTTTAGGATTCGGCGTTTGTGGTTCTGGGTTTAGGCGCCGGGTCTGGGTCAGTTGTAGTAAGCACGTATACAGGCCACCCATGTTTGAGAATGTTGTCGGGAACTACCCAGACCCCCGGGAGGATCCAAAAAGTAGATCCCTTAATGGGGGTTCCTATTAAGTACCCTTAGTAGTACAGGGCCCCAAATTAGGGGATCTACTTTCCCTAAACCCTATTCCCTAAACCCCAAACCCCTAAACCCTATAGATCCCCTTAAAGGAGCCCTATAGATCCCTTTAAAGGAACCCTATAGATCCTCCCGGGGGTCTGGGTATTCCAAGGCCTCAACGATGTGGTAGCGGCTTTGGCCCCGGCGCGCGGGCTCCCAGAAACCTGCGGCTCCGGTCTTGTGATGCTTGAAGATAGGGCCGAAAAAAAGTACATAAGCAAAAATTAGGATAGTGATACCCCATATAAACCCCCTTAGAATGAAGCCCAACAAGGTCGGGATATCCCCATAAGATGCTTATGCTTCTGTGCTTTTGGGGTCCCTAAGAAGAGGGAATCGAAGTTTCACGTTTTGGAAGTTCTTCTAAGAGGGATCCTAGCATTTGGGGCGTGTATCAAGGTCCCTGATTTTCTGCGATTCGAAAGTTTGGAGAAATCGTAGGGGAGGGGTTAACGACTACTCAACTATCTGTCATGTTTGCTTTCCGGGTTATTACGGTGTTTCGGGGGGAGCATATTCAAGGGTCCATGGTGTCCTTCCAGGTTGTGGGTTTTTCCAGGATGTCGGGTTTGTCGCAACTTGGGATCGTGAGTTGCAAGGCTTTGGTGCTGGCTCTGACAAGCCCTGGAACAGGCACCATGGAGAGCACCCAAGAACGCTCCGACAATTACTCTGCATGAGGATGTTTCTGTTGTAATTAGTCGGGAGTTAGTTCGTCTATACTGGAATACTGCGCAGTCCTGCCTGTCTGCTTCTTTGTGCAGTATGCACCGGTGTATTGCTCCGAAGTGCAAAGACAGCACACCGCCACCAGCCTGTGTCTTGGGAGCCGTAAGATGATGAATTGTTCTCTTGCGCGTGCCAAACCGGGCCTCCGGCACTCCCTCGAGCCAAGAAGGCTGCTGGAATTGTTGCACTTGGAAGAAACTTTCTTGGGCGTGCCAGATGATGCGGCAGGCCATCCCTCGACCACCGAACTATCCGTCGCCTGGCTGGAAGGCAACTGCAATTGCAGGAAGGTTCAAAAAGAGCATGTGTGGTAAGAGCTGATTGCCAGGCAAACATCTAAACCCCTAAACCAATAAGCCCCTAAACCCCTAAACCCCCGAACCCCTAAAGAATCTCCAAACTCCGGGAAGTCCAAAGAGTCGAAGATCTTACTTGGAAGGGCAGGGGACTTAGCAAGTAGGTTATAAGTAGAGTTATAAGTACCTTAAATGGAGTTACCCCAATTATAACCCTACTTATAACCCTAGTTACTAAGTCCCCTGCCCCTCCAAGTAGACCCTAAACCCTAAACCCCATTATAGATCCCTTTAAGGAGCCCTTTAAGAACCCTTACCAAGTCCCGTGCCCCTCCAAGTAGATCCTAAACCCCATAGATCCCTTTAAGGAACCCTGTAAGGAACCCTATAGAGATCTTGAAGGAGCCCTTTCAGGAACCCTTTAAGGAACCCTATAGAGCACTTTAAGGAGCCCTTTAAGGAACCCTTTAAGGAACCTTATGGATCCCTTTAAGGAGCCTTTTAAGAGCCCTTACTAAGTCCCCTGCCCCTCCAAGTAGGCTTCGGAGCCAGTCCAGCGACGCGGTCGTGCGGCAGGCGATGCCATTGTTTTCGTCTAAACAGGGTGCTATAGGTTCCTTTCGGTTGTTTGTAGAGCTTTCATAAATTCTTTTCGGTTTTTTTCGGTAGAGGTTTAGTTTACGGGTGTTATGGGACCTCGACTGCTAAGGCCCCAAACATGGAAGGGGGCATGGAGCCACAAAGACAAGGCTCCGAAACCCTGAGCATTCCCGGAGACTCCAAAATCCTTTAGTTAAGGACTCTGCCTAAGGGTCTCTTACAGGGATCCTCATCCCTAAACCCTAAACCCTAAACTCCTAAATTCAGGCCCTAGACCCTAAACCCTCCTTAATTAAGGGGTCTAGAAGGGAATGTGGGAATATACCTTAAATTATAGAAATTTCCGCTCCATTCCCGAAGCACCGAAGCGCGGAGGGATTTCCCCGGGGTGGTTCTTGGATTCAGAGTTTCCCAGAGACCCCCAATATCCCTTGATTACGGCATATACCGATCATATACCTTAAATTTTAGTAGGATCTCTAGTATGATTTAAACAAGATATCGCTTAAGTAAGGGATATTGGAGTTTGTGGGTGGTGTGCTTAAATCCCAAAATACAGTCGGGGGCCTCAGCAATTCGTAGCACCAGTAGAATTCCTGAGTGCTTGCTCAAGAAATCTTGGGTTTAGCATAACACCCGCCAAGGGTCCCAAGTCTGCTTATTCAGGCCTCTGCATTCTCCCTAGACTGCCATTCGGCATGAAGGCTTCAAAAAGCCTACTTTCCTCCTCTTGCGGATCCCCCAGAGAGCCCAATACCCCTTAATTAAGTAATATAGCTTAAATCATAATATTAAGCCCTATATAATTTAAGCCATATTCCTTAATTAAGGGGTATTGGGCTCTCTGGGCCCGTGTTCAGAGTTCAGGATCCCAAAGCCCCGCAACTCTCAGCCACACCCTCAACTCTGACTCCTTGAAGACAAAAGCCCGCACCCGAAAACACCTAAGTCCTACAAAACTTACTTGGAGGGGCAGGGGACTTAGTAAGTAGGTTATAAGTAGAGTTATAAGTACCTTAAATGGAGTTACCCAAATTTTAACCCTGCTTATAACCCTACTTACTAAGTCCCCTGCCCCTCCAAGTAGAAGACTTGCGACAGATAAAGGCATGGAGAGAGCTTATTCAGAACATATTGAACGGTTCAGGCGTTGAGATTTCGGGTTTTAGGGTTTCGGGTGCAGGCCCGCAGAAAACAAGATCGTGACGGCCAAGATCCCTAAATGGCACCCCACCCAAACTCCGAAAGCCCAGACAAGGCCCTCGCTTGTTTGACGTCGACAGCAGAGGCGCTGGTAATTTGCCTTTCTGGGTTTCCATTGCCCAAGAATCCCGAATCCCAACACCGTCATTTTCCTGAGCGCCGTTCAGGACCCGGGTTGAAAATGTCCTGGCTGTGCCTCGATTGTTTGAGGGTTGTTTGCAGGTTTACAGGTATACGGTTTGGGATTCAGAAAGCGGCATTTTGTGGAGCCTTCAAGTCACAAGCGGTAAACTCAAACAAGACTAGTCTGATGGCAGCGTTCCTGACTTTCGTAGCTTGACTGTGCTTGAAATGAAACCTCTGGAAAACTGTTCCGTGCCCAATCACCAAGGTGAAGCACCAAGATGACCCAGATTTTGGGGGTTTACGGTACTGCAGTTGAGGTTCAGGGTTCAAGGTTTGGGGCTGCTGCTGCTATCGCTGATGTAAGTTTACGGCTGCTGCTACTATTGCTGATGCTTCGGGTACCTAAAGGTTTCGGGTTACAATTCAGGGTTTCGGGTTTCAGAATTCGGTGAACCTTCCAGTCGGAAGTTTTGGAACGATTACAGTTTCCACAGTGAAGCGCCCCCGTAAGGATCAAGGGTTTCGGAATCAGGCTCTTGCGATTCCGTGCAGCCCGAATTGGAAGCTGCTTCTGGAACGCGACAGGCCTGCTACAATGCGAATGGGCGGCCCAACCGCAAGGCCCAACCGCGCTTGATCGGGGGATTCAGTGGGCAGCATGTTAAAGGGGGCTATAAACCCTAAACCCTGAACCCTGAACCCTAAACCCTAAACCCTAAACCGGGTAGCCACAATTACGGAGTTAGATCCAATCGAAGTGTGCCTTGCTTAAGGTCCCATGAAACTCCAAGCACTAAGACTCCCAGCGAGACTTCCTTGCCGGCATGAGCTGGATTAGAAGGAACAGGGTGTAAGATCGGAGGATCGGACGTTTCGTTGCCCTGGCCGAAGGCTCCAAACCTCGACACCCCGAAACCCTAAGCTCCAAAGACCCTAAACCTTTACCTGAACCCGCATGTCCCCAATGCGCCAAGCCCACATGCCGAAAGCGAAAGCCCCTAAACCCCACAACATGTAAATCATAAACCTTACAACAACCTCACAGCACCCTTGTAGAACCACCTTTAATAGCCCATAAAACCCTTATGAAACTCCTGCAGAACCCCCGAAAGACTTAGAAAGCCCTATGGAGCATACAAAGCTTGAGAATTCAAAAACTCCATGCACCCAAAGCAGAAATTTCAAAACCCCTCGAGCAAGGAATAGACCTTAAACTACAAGGGGGCTTGAGGGCTGAGGGTCTAGGAATCCTGTTCGTGATTCCCGTTTTTTTCCGTTTAATGGGGACCCCTACCCCATAATGGGCCATATAATGGGTATATAATAGCTATATCAAGGGTATATACCTAGGGTCCCTCCTTTTTGTGGGGTTTTGGAGTCTCTGAGTAAGCGCAGGTCTTGAAGCCCGCCTTCGCACTCCTCAGTGACGCGAGGACGACGGTGAGGAGACAGGCAGGAAGGTGTTTTGGGGCTTCAGGTTTGGGGCAAGAGAGTTTGAAGGTTAAGGTCCAATATTCCGGATGTTGGTGTTATAGGACCAAACCCTACAACAGCATTGAAGAACCCTAAGCCCATGTTTTTTGTATGACTTCCGAGCGTGCCGAGGAGGCCTGACTCCCACCTAAAGGAACATGGAGATCACTAAGTGTCATAAGTAAGGCAGCTGTAGACATAGTTACCTATAACCCCTACCTAAAGTGTTTGTGGCACTCTGAACTCTACGCCCTAAGCCGTAAACCCTGACGTTACTAAACAGCAATCCAAGATTCCTGGGGCTTCCCAGTTCATCAGAGCTCTTGCAAGCAAAGGCTCAACCTAACCTTAAACCTAGGATTCTCGCAGGGTTCAGGGTATCGGGGTTTTGTGTTTAAGGGTTCAGGGGTTGAGGAGTTGAGAGTTTAACGCCCTAAGCTCTGCAGCGCGAGAATTTTCCACACACTCCAAGTCACGGAAGCCCTTCGAAAGCAGGCGGAACTCTCTGCAGTGTCCTTGTTGAAGCGGGCTGCGGACGCAAAGGCAGGTTTCCGAGCCCTTCGTGCTTTTTCATGTAGGAACCTGATTAAGAAACGCTGGTCCTAAAACCCCAAAGTAGTGGGATTCATATCAGGAATCCCAATAAAGGCCCAAGATTTCTTGATCAGGTTACTTACTACATCTTTATAGTACCGTTATAGATCCCTTATAGTAATCCTTATAGACCCTTGTAAAGGAAACCTAATAAAGGCCCAAGGTTTCTTAATCAGGTTCCTACATTATTCTAGTACCCTTATAGATCCCTTGTAGTAACCCTTATAGGCCCCCTTTAAAGGAACTTTAATAAAGGCCCAAGGTTTCCTACATTAATCCTTCGTGCTTTTTCGTGTGTTTCGGATCTTCAGGGCCTTCGAAGGTTTTGAAAATTTCGCTGCTTGGCTCGGGTCCCAGAGACTCCAATACCCCTTAATTAAGGAATATTCCTTAAATCATATTAGGGATCCTACTGTACTTTAAGGTATATTCCTTAGTTAAGGGATATTGGAGGCTCTGGGGTGTGCTTGGGCTGAAGTCCAGGCTGGGCGGTCTTCCGAAAAAGTTTAGGATTACGCTTTTGTGAAGAGCTTGATCGAGCTCAGGAGTCCAGCATTTCGCTGGGTTGTCCTTTGGGATCTTTTTCAATTTCCCCTTCTATTTTGTAGAGAACCATAATGGTAAATAATTTTCAAAGGGCTTAAAGGACAACGCATTACCTCACTGGTGCTAGCAAAGCAGTTCTAGACGACATTCGGGTCTCCAGCTTCTCACGGTTTAGGGTTTAGGGTTTTCTTGTTTGGATTTTAGCATGTTGTACTATATTATATGACATGATTACATATTACATTATTTTATGTTATACTGTATCATATTACGTTATAGCATGAGGTTTTGAATGCATGGACTCTGACTTTGCCGAGTATCTGAAGACTGGAGGTGGGAGGTATTCAGCCTCGCCTGGACCAGAGTCTTTCAAGTGATACGGTTGATGATATAAATCCTGCACTACCCATAATAAGGAATATACCATAATTCCCACAGTCTAGGATCCCATTAAGGTAATGCAGGATTTATGTCATCAACAGTACCACTACAGTAGAAGCCAGAAAGTTGGAATATCATGATCGTAACCCCTTTAAGGTAAATTATAGGGGATCCTACCATTAATCCATATTCCAACTTTCTGGAGTTCCCTTTAAAGCTCTTTGGAATCTGCGAGGCTGTCGGCTGAATTAAAAGAAAAAGGCTTTCCTTTGCCCAGCGATTTTTCACGGCCCCCTCTACACCCTCCCTGCGCCCCGCAAAGCCTAAACCTCACCCTACTTGGAGGATCATGGGATTTAGTAAGTAGGGTTATAAGTACCTTAATTGGGGTTATAAGTAGTTAGAACTGTAGTTACCTTACTTATAATCCCAATTACGAAGTCCCATGATCCTTTAAGTAGACATTCCTAAGCTCCAAACCCGAAACCCTGGGCTTTGATGCAAAAGCTGCGACTCAACGCCTTATAAAGGGGTCTATAAGGGTTACTATAAGGGATCTATAAGGGTACTATAGTATAGGGGCCTTAATAATTATCTTAGAATCTTACCTTTGGTTAGTAGGGAATGGAAGAATGGTCGTAATAGTAGTTATAATTCCACGCCATTCCTCCATTCCCTACTAAGCATGGGTAAGTATCTCTTTAAATGGACCCTAAACCCCTATAGATCCCTTTAAAGGAATCCTATAGATCCCTTTAAAGGAGCCCTATAGATCCCTTTAAAGGAGCCCTATAGATCCCATAGGTAAGACACCGGAAGGATCAGCAGACCGTCGACTTTGCCGTGCAGCACCTCACGCAGATGCTGCAGTCGGCGAGATCAGATAAGAAGGCCCCGTAGGAGTAGGAGTAGGGTTTAGGGTTTAGGGTTTAGGGTTTAGGGTTGATGGTATAAATCCTGCATTACCTTAAGAACCCTAAACTATGGGAATTATGGTATACTCCTCATTATGGGTCATGCAGGATTTATACCATCAACCGAAGCACCCAGGGTTTCGGTTTGAGGTTTAGGGCTTTAGGGTTTCGGGTCTTTGTGCTTAAGACTCTTGGCTTAAGGGTTTCGGGCTTAGGGCTTCAGGGCTGGAGGTTTTGGTTTTGGAGCTCGGGGTGTGTGGTTTAGGGTTTGATAGCTTCGGACCTTTGAGTCTGAAGTTGCATATGGGGTAGTTGACAGAATTAGGGTCCCCGTTTTGGGCACCCTAAATATTAGGTGCCGTATTATGATAGGCACCCAAGAAGGGAGCATAGTTTTGACAACCACCCATACAGGGTCTGGGAGAACGAGCATCAGGTAGAACTGCACATCCTGAACAGGTTTAGGTTTCGGATTTAATCCAAGGGTAAAAGGAGGGACGCTTAATAAGGAGCCTTAGGTATCTGCCCTTCATATAGCTATTATACACCCATTACATAGCCCATTATATAGCCCAGGGGTCCCCATTAAGGGTCCCTCCTTTTCCCCTTCGATTTAAGGGTTCCGGGCTTGAGACTTATGGTTGGACGGCTTAGCCTTGCAAGTAAGACATACATGCTGGCAGGTGGGTGGTTAAGGCGCAGGGGACGAGCCCGTTCCAGAGAGCGAGACCACAAGCAACAAAGCAGAGGAATGGCGTTGGTGGCACTGATACGAATAGAACCTACCGAAATGAGCAATGTAATCATGACAACATTAAAGGCGAGTACAATGAAGACTAGGAAGAACGGCATTTAAGAGGATCCACAACACGGTACGGCAAGCTCCACCGGAGACAGGCGAGCGCTGAGGAGATTCCGGCGCAGCGTGTGGGGTAGCCCAGCTGTTTTGGGATTTAAGGCTTTCGGGCATTTCGAGCTTGAAGGCTAAAGTTCGGATTAGCCTGGCTAGGAGAGATTGGTTTCAGTCTTGCCTAATTAGGGGTTTCAGAGTACAGAGGGTTGTTAAAGAAGATGACTCCTTGTGTCCGTACTACGATAAACCATAAGCGTGCTAGGCAAGTGCCAGGAAACGGCAGTTTGGATCAACCCGCGTGGATGAGGTTTCGGGAGTTCGTCTGATCGCAGGAACCGGGATGATCAAAACAGGAGTTTCCGAAAAGGAGGGGTATAATAAGGATCCTACCACAAAAGGTACTATATTAGGGTCCCATATTTTCGGAAACTCCCAAAGGGTAGCGCGCAGCCACCGAAAAGCCGAGAGCGCCTGAGACCCCGAGCGAGCCCAGCAAGCAGTCTAAGGTGGTCTCGAAATGGCGGGGCTCTACTGGAGTTAATAAGTACTTAAACTATGGCTCTAATGAACAAGTACTTAAACTATGGCTCTAATGAATAAGTACTTAAACTATGGCTCTAATGACTTCAGTTATAAGCATACACTTATAACTGTATTTAGTCACCGCTTATACCAGAAAAACTACTTCCCAGGGCTCAGATTTCAGCCCAAAACTTGAGCAGCAAGATGCCCGAAACCGCAGACTTCTGCCTTTGCCCGTGTGCTGCGACACAAATAAAAAAATCGGCGCAAAAGAGAGATTCAATGCCCGGCGCGTGCAAAACAAGCTCATCAGTTACAATCCCACACAAAGCCCAACCACACACGTAAACTTGCCCAACACGCAGCCTGAACTGGGTGCAGCAACAGCCAGAGGCCGTTTCGCTGCTGCGCGCTATCTCGAAGCTGCTGCCTGATGAGCCAGCTTCCTCAGCTATGTTTCGGCATGTGCAGGCATAGGAATGTCGGAAAGGCATGGAGTGGTCTATCGCTCTTGTACTACTGGCAGAAGTCATGCGAGGAAGATGCGAAAATATTCGGTCTTGGCCCATCACAGAACCAGCAGCTAGGGTGATCTCAGAACGTTTAGGTTGGCATGCCTTCCGGAGTTTGGGATGGTGGGTTCACTTCTTGACAGAGCAGTAGGGGTTTGGGGTTTGGGGGCCTGAGGTCCCGTTTTAGCTTGATTGAAGGCTCAGGGGTTGAATATAGGGGCCGCATAATTACCTATACTATTTTGGGGGCTTCCTTGTTATAGCTATGGTATACTGCGCCCCAAAACCCAATTCTGATTGTTCAGGCCCCCACAGTATAATTTAGGGCTGGATCGGAATCCGAGTGCTCTGGATCAGAGTGGCGGGCACAGAGCCTCAAACCCCGGCCCTAAGAGTCAATTTCCACGCCATCGTCCTTCAAACGGGGGGTTGTCAAAATGATGGTCCCTTTTTGGATCCAGATTACAATACGGCACCCACTATTTAGGGTACCCCAAAAGGGGTCATAATTTTGACAACCACCCAAATTCAAACTTATCTACCTTTGGTAGGGAATGGAGGAATGGGGTACAATTATAGCTACTATTACTGCCATTCTTCCTTTCCCTACGAACCAAAGGTAAGTTTAGCCATGTTGGGGCCGAGTAGTGCAGTGCATAAGTAGGATCAACCTAACCCTGACCCCTGAACCCCGAAACCTAAAAGCCTGAGCCATAGAAGCCTCAAGCCCTAAACCCTCAACTCCAAACCCGAAGCCCGCGAGGTCACTTGGTGACATCTTCGCGGCGCTGACGAGGCCCGGGGACCCCAGCAGTTTTTTCTTTAGCTTAGGGTTTTGAGTTTCTAGGGTTTAGGGTTAAGGGGTTTTTGAGGTTTTGTGATTTTGGGGTTTTGGGTTTACGTGGAGGGCTTTCGGGTTTAGGGCCCTCCGGCTTAACTCCAGGTTTGGAGGGCCAAAGTACTTGCAGCCCGAAATCCTATACCCCAAGCCTTACAATAAACAACGCAATGAGAGAAACCGTATTGGCAGCAGCACAGATAACGGCAAGCATAGCAATAGTAGTGGTAGCCACAGTTCTATGGGCCCCAGCACTACACTTTGCCCTTTTCATTCGGGTATCTCTCTGTTGCAGTTGAATAGTAAGAAAGGGTATCCTTAGTTCAAAGAGGTTATTGGGGAACCCTGAATTGGACTAAGGATAGTTATATGCGGTCAATGCCCCCTAAACCCTGCTAAACCCTAAACCCCTAAACCCTAAACCCTAAACCCTAAACCCCTAACCCCTAAACCCTAAAAAGAACCTGAAGACCAGAGCCCTGAAACTGCAGGAACTTTGACCTTCTCCCCGGCTATCCGGCTTTGGGGTTTTGGGCTTTTTTTTGGACTTCCGGGGTTAGGGGTTTAGGGGTTTAGGGTTCAGGGTTTAGGGGTTTAGGGTTTGGGGTTTGTGGTTTAAGGTCTAGGGTGTAGGGTTTGGGGTTGAGGGAGTTAAGGATGTTGGGGTTCTGGGATTTAGAGGTTTAGGGCATCTACTTGGAAGGGCAGGGGACTTAGTAAGTAGGTTATAAGTAGGGTTATAAGTACCTTAACTGGAGTTACCCCAATTATAACCCTACTTATAACCTACTTACTAAGTCCCCTGCCCTTCCAAGTAGGGCATTTAGGGTTTACGGCTGAGGGCTTCAGGGTTCACTGAGCGCCACGCAACTTGTGCTTGGAAGGCTGCCGGCACTGCTGGGGCCGCGCCCTCAGTGGGTTTCGGCTGTCGAAGCTTCTTCGGCCTAGTACCAACCCTCGACCCCAAACCATGTTATGGTATATCATTACGGTACAGTAATTTAAATTATGGTATATTATTAGGGCAATATTTTGTTTGTTCTTATGGTCTAATGGTCTATTATCGTGTCTTCTTCCTTCAAGCCCAAAAACTCTAAACAAGGGATGCGGATTTGAACCGAGACGTGCGACTTCCATTGTGGGGTCAAAGCTTCCGGTTTTGGAAACTTCTTGTCTTCAACTCTTCGGCAGGGATACGTTACGGGTTAGGGTTTAGCGTTTTGGATTCGAAGTCCAGGGTTTTTTGGGGTTGTGGGTTTCGGGTTGGGCTTTAAGGTTTAAGCTTTGATGACGTTTAGTGTTACGGGTTTATGGTTAGGGTTTGCAGTAAGGGGGTTTCGGCTTCAGGGAATCAGTCTGTGCCGCCTAGGCTGGCGAGAAACCAAGCTCCCACAAACAACCCGAGTCCATTCTTTCATGACCCAGCCCCAAAGCCTCGCACAACCCTCGCATCTTTGCGACGCATGCCCGATACCCTCTGCTCTGGGCCAATGGTCGTGATCCGGCAGCAGTCCGTGAGATCGAGGCAGCATCCTTGTTGCAGTGCGGCTTTCGAGTTCGCTGCCGAACACCTCGCGCCGGAGGCGAGATCGAGGGCTCAGGCTTTTGAACGGGAGGGGACTGCCCTGAACCCTATAATCGCAAGCTTTTGTCGACATCTGCAGATTCGGATTTGTCATTAGCATGTGGTGAGCGAGCAGCTGGGTGTGTGCAGGCAGAAAAGTCGAAGATACGAAGGTGCGAAGCAGAACCAGTAAACACATACGATGTTGGAAAGGGTGGTGCCGACAATTAAGCTGAAAGCGAACATGATGACCACGATGCTGATGATGACGATTCAATGTCCATGGTTTTTGATGGTGACGACTCATCTAGGGGCCTAAATAATTACCAATACTATTATGGGGTTCCTTACCATGATTCTAGTATAAGATACCCCCAAACCCTGTTCTAATGATTAAGGCCCCTACATTATCGCACCTGTATCAATCCCTTATAGCAACCCATAAAGGACCCCTTTTAGAGGAACCCTATTCTAATTATTAAGGCCCCTATGTTAACCCCTATGTTGTGGCTTCTGCCTCGATCCACGAGAGGTCTTTGTTCATCCCTTCTTCTCCTACTATGGGTGCCTTAATCGTAGGGGCCTTAATAATTAGAGTAGGGTTTCGGGGCCCATTTTAGGTTATAGTTTTAATAAGAAACCCCCAACATAGTATAGGTAATTATTGAGGCCCGTATAGTAAGTGTCGTTTGAGCATTCCGAACCTCCATGAAAACAGCCTAGCAATACTCGTTCGACCCGCAGCTGCAGGAGCAGTGGGACGACGATGACGAGATGATGCCAGTCGAGGCCAGCAGGTATGTTGCAGCGACTGCAAAGGGGCGCAATCCTGCCTGGAAATGGGCAGCAATTATCACCATGATCAAACAAGCGCGGGTTTTTGTCGTTAAAAAATGGTTTGTGAAGAACTAGCATGCAGTCGGCTGAAGCCAAAGCCCGAAGCAAATCCTCGAAGCAAGCCGTATGGAGACACCTGGACCTGCGTAGGAACTCTACAGAACCGTCGGAGCAAGGCAAATGTCCATTCACAGCTTTCTGTATGCCTGAAGGCGGATCCGTCCAAAGCTGCTCTAGCCATACGCTTTCTTCCAGGCCGTGAGCATGGTTTAGTGGGAACAAATATACTAAATAAATACGTACATCTGTATACACACACATATTTTAGATATATGTGCATACATATATATATATATATATGTGTGTGTGTGCGTACATATACATACGTATATATACACACAAGACATGAGACTATATGATATTATATGCTATATTGCTATGCTATACTAAGATGATATGATGTGGTTTGAGTTGGTACA
Organism: Symbiodinium sp. CCMP2592; assembly: GCA_905221615.1. Classification (NCBI taxonomy): domain Eukaryota; class Dinophyceae; order Suessiales; family Symbiodiniaceae; genus Symbiodinium; species Symbiodinium sp. CCMP2592. The sequence continues at coordinate 317,379 of CAJNDT010005982.1, forward strand.
TGATTCATGCAGCAAAATACATGATGCATGATACATGATATGATGGTGTGATATGTTGCAGATTGCATTAGCCTCATAACGTCTTGTAGGGGTAGACGAGGTTGGGGGCATATATATATATATATATATATATATATATATACATACATATAAATATAAATATATATGTATATATATATATATATATATATATATATTTATACAGGGCATAAAGGTGGTGCTTGACCAAATGGACAGAAGATGTCATCGAGTTTAAGTTTGTAACGGTTGCGAAAATCGCAGACGCAGTAGCCCTGTGGCCCTCAAAGCCCCCTTGAACGCAATGTCTCAAAATCAGAAAGGAAATATTGCACCAGTGATTAGCAGTCATAGTCATCGTTGTAGTACTGTTGTTGATGGACATAATCCTACATTGCTGGAAATAGGTGTGTGCTTTATCCTGGATACCGCGGAGTGTGTCCATCTGTCCTGGCCCCTCTTTGCAACCCTTGGGTCGATGCAGAAGTCATAAGGACCCTTACGTAGGGGGGGTTGCCGGGTTACCTGTAATAATGGTTTCGTAAAGCCTATTTAAGGAAGTGTAGTCCCCGACCCCCCGGCCCCCCGGAAACCCTAAACCCCGCTAAGGGTCCCTATGCCGCAGGCCTCGTTGAAGTTCCGATCACCCTGCTGAACATCACGTGCCCTGTCCGCTCCAGTGTGATTGTTGAAGGCTTGTAACATAGGGGCCCTAATAATTAGAATAGGGTTTGGGGGCCCATTATACCATGAATATAACAAGGACCCCCAAAATAGTATAGGCAATTAAATATGTAGTACCGATTGCGTCTAGGAGGGGTGAAAGATTGTAGTGATACAGGGTTTGCGGGGATGAGGGGATTGTGGGGGATCCAGGTCGCAGGGATCAAGGGTTTGGATTGGGTTAGGGCCCCCACTCAGGAATAGTTGAATAATGTTCATAACAAAGATATATTAGGACCTTAATATTAGCCCTATTATAGACCCTTACTGTATGGGGGGCAGTACCTAAGGTTTGGAGTTTAAGGTTGTTGGGTTCACGAGTTTTGAGCTTTTGACGGATTCGGTACCTAAGGCCTAGACCCCCTAAACCCTAAGCCCTAAACCCTCTGAAGGTGCAGGATTTCAGGACATGGGGCATGACGGGATTTGAAGGTGCAGGATTTAAACCCTGAACCCCAAAGCCTAATTTCAGGACATGGGGCATGACGGTTCCGGGCTTAAGAAGTGTGGGGTTCCAGGGTCCGGGTTTTGGGCCTCAGAGTGTGGAGACTTGCTGTACTTGAAGGATCATGGGACTTAGTAATTGGGGTTTAGGTAAGGTAACTACAGTTATAATTGCTTATAACCCCAATTAAGGTACTGATAACCCTACTTACTAAGTCCCCTGATCCTCCAAGTACGGTTTCCCACACCCCGGAAAAGCTTAAAGCCTAACGCCATGTTCCCGACACAGAAGCCTCGGCTATGTGTACCTTCATTGGGCTTTCAGCAACTATAGCAATAGTTTCCTGAAATCCAACCTTAGTTACGAAGTTTGATCCCTACTGCCCTAAACCCTTGTGGAGCCCATGTAGACACCTTCAAGGGAACCCTAACCAAGTAGCCCTTTAGGGAACCTGTTATGTTACTAAGTCCCGTGATCCTTGAGGGTTTAGGGTGTAGGATAACGCTACACGACTACGAGTAGTGAATGAATACAACCGCAATCTGTGTAGCAAGGGGCCTGCATAGTTTGTCAGCTTCAAAACAGAAAACCCGAAACCCGACAAAGACCCCCCCGGTCCCGGGTCCCATCTGCTCCTACTCCAAGGTATGTTGGTGCCCTTGCACAGGCGGAGAAGCGGCATTGTTGGAGCTTTACAGGGGCAGAGGGGTCGGAAGACTGCGTCGTGGTATCCCTATGTCCCCTTCTAGTTCCTATGTTAGTCCCTAAATTATAAAGGGCTTAGGGCTATATAGGCGACATGCTAAAACTGCAATGGGCCCCAAAAAGCCCCACTCCTTAGTAGCCGAGTGGATACACTTTACACTTTTTGGGATAACGTTACCCCCTATAAAACTGATGGTGTGCACCTTTTTGGGCTTATGAATTCATCAGCTAAGACTCCGATTCATGCTCCGATTGATGATGTGACTCAGAAGCCCGAGACTCTTTCGGAGGGTGTGCGCCGGCAGACTCCAATATCCCCTAATTCAGGAATATACCTAAGTGTTCCGGAAAGGGTTCCTTCAAGGGACCTATAAGGCTTCTAGCAGGGAAGTAGGGAATATACTTAAATTATAGCAGGATCCCAAATCCCATGACTTGAGGCATATTCCTTAATTAAGGGATATTGGAGTCCCCTAAGCCTAAACCCTCAACCTTATGGGAACCCTGAAGGGGACCCTTGAAGGAACCCTTAAAGGAACCCTTGAAGGAACCCTTAAAGGGACCCTTCAAGGAAGCCTTGAAGGAACCCTGGAAAGGCATCCTAGGAGCCTCTGCTTGGAGGGGCAGGGGACTTAGTAAGTAGCTTATAACCCTACTTCCCAGGTCCCCTGCCCCTCGAAGTAGACCCTAATCCCTAAACCCCATAGATCCCTTTAAGGAACCCTATAGATCCCTTTAAAGAGCCCTTTAAGAACCCTTACTAAGTTCCCTGCCCCTCCAAGTGGGGAAGCCCTCGGGAACCCTTAAAGGACACCTTGAAGGAACCCTTAAAGGAACCCTTGAAGGAGCCCTTAAAGGAACCCTTAAAGGACCTTGAAGGAGCCCTTAAAGGAGCCCTTAAAGGAACCCTTAAAGGAGCCCTTGAAGGAGCCTTTGATAGGCATCCTAGGAGTCTCTGTTTGGAGGTTATAAGTAGAGTTATAAGTACCCTAAATGGAGTTACCCCAACTAAAGCCCTACTTATAACCCTACTTCCTAAGTCCCCTGCCCCTCCAAGTGGGGAAGCCCTCGGGATGGCTTTGCACCCTTCAGCTCTTCAAGTGGCAGGCTCCTTGAACGAAGGAGCAAGGTGCGTCTTTCCCAAAGTCTCAGTTTAGGGTCTAGGATTTAGGGTTTAGGATTTAGGGTTTAGGATTTAGGGTTTAGGGTTTAGGATTTGGGGTTTAGGGTTTAGGATTTAGGGTTTAGGATTTGGGGTTTAGGATTTGGGGTTTAGGGTTTAGGATTTGGGGTTTAGGATTTGGGGTTTAGGATTTGGGGTTTAGGGTTTAGGATTTAGGGTTAGGGTGAATCCGCAAAGTTTCGAAATAATTCTACCATATACCCAGGATCTATGAGCATCATTTCACATCACACATATATGTATGTGCACGTGTGCATGTAATATGCCCAAGATCTTATGTACTCTATGTCTTAAGGCTCTTAAGTTATGCTTCTTCTTGCGCCGGGGGACTCGGGTCAGCTGGGGAAGGCCCTGGCAGCTGCGGTTGCGGCAGTCTGCCGAGCGAAGCAGGCGCCACCCACATGGGGTTTCGGGGTTTCTCAAAGTAAGGGCTGCCTTGTTTGGGAACCCAAAAAGCACATAAGCATAAGCATTTTATGGGGATATCCCTACCTTGTTGGGCTTCATTATAAGGGGATTTATATGGGATATCCCTATCCTAATTTTTGCTTATGTGCTTTTTTGGGGCCCTACTTGTTGCTTTCGGGTTTAGTGGTTTAGGGTATCTAGGGTTCCCTTTGGGGTTCCTAGAGATAATCTCCAAGAGCGTTTATATAAGTGTTCTTAAAAATCCTATAATGCCCTCCGAGTATCCCCATGTAAAACCTAAGCCCTTGAGCCCTGTAGAACTCAAGCCGGATAAAGCCTATACAGCCTTCGACGTACCCCAGAGAACCCAATACCCCTTAATGAAGGAATATACCTTGAATCATAATATTAAGGCCCCTCTAATTTAAGGTATATTCCTTAATTAAGGGGTATTGGGTTCTCCTTAACTTATAGGGGCCTTAATATTATGATTTAAGGTATGTTCCTTCATGAAGGGGTATTGGGTTCTGTGGGTACCCATAAAAGCATGGTTCCCAGGCTCATGCGACAAAGATCCGGGCCACGCAGAAGATCCTGCCGGAGCCCTGAAATGGCAATTTCCTAGTGTTCAAGCTGTCAGGATCATGGTCTGGGGTTTAGGGTTTAGGAGTTTAGGGTTTCGGAGTTTAGGATTAATGTTTGAGAGCGTATCAGTGGCTCTCTCCAGTAGCATGGGCCTGAGACATGACACTTGTAGGTTTACTTGGAGGATCATGGGACTTAGTAAGTATGGCCAGTATGGCTATAAGTACCTTAATTTGGGTTATTAGTAGCTATAACCGGAGATACCTCATTTATAACCCGAATTACTACGTCCCATGATCCTTGAAGTAGGGTTTAGGGGCCATTTGCTGCAGCTCTGCAGCGCCCCTCCCCACCCCTCAGCTTAGGGGTACTTAGAAATAATTTTCAATTTTTGCTAAAATTATAATTTTTGCTAGGGTTCTAAGTTCAGTATAGTCAGAACTGCATTGGACCTCCGAAGCCAATGTGGGAAATGTGTTTACATCTCCCGCATTCGTCAATCCTGCAGAAATGGTGGAGCCTACCTCCTTACCAATCAAGAGGTGTATGAAGGGTGTCGCACATGAGACTGTTGCAGCTTGCCTAAGCCGAAGGCCCGTTGCTCTAAGGACCCTGGAGAGGAAACGCGAGGGTTGAAGAAGGTCCCAACTCGATAGCTTCAGCAACATCAACACTCCCAGTGTAGCTTGCAAGGTGCTACGTCTGCACAACATTTCGTTTTGTGTGCTTCCTAGTCCAGACTCTATGGCGTGGCCCATCGAGTTCTTGCGCAAGAGTTGACGATAATAACAACCCTGCCCCGGCTGTTGATGCACTCTCGGGCCTACGGTCTCAGGATTCGCACTTTCGGGTCTTCGGGTTTAGGGCTGAGGGTCGTAGGGCAAGGATTTAGGGTTGAGGGTCTGTGGGTTTGATATTGCTGCAAAGTACGCAAAGCCTGTCGGGAGGTGATCAGGAAGTTGATGTTAGAACGAAGACACAGGGTTTTCAGGCCTAACGGTTTCTGTGACTGCATGTAAACTGCAAAGTGCCAACACATTCTGCAACGTACCAGAAGAACAGGTTGGACTTCAATTGAACCGCATAGCCGCAGAGCAAAATTCAGGGCTGGCATTCGATCGAAGAGCACGACCTTATCTAATAGGGAAGGTGTTTAGGGGAGATGCGAGTAGGACGGATGGGAGTGAACATAACATAACGTCTAGCAGGAATCTAGATTGGGAGAGATTGATCAACAAGGTTTCTCAGTCTCGCGAGGGAAACCTTTCCTGAATTGCGGTTTACCCTGTACACCTGCAAGAAGCCAAGCTTCCGGCACAGGTCCCTTTTCGCGGAGCAGGACTTGCAAGAAGCGGTCAAGAGCCAGAGCTTAAAGCGATTCTTAGTTTACATCAATGTTCTTCTTTAGGGCTCCTTGGCACCATGAAGCTGCAACATGCCCCTACACCCTACTCTAACTATTGGGGCCCTTAAACACAACCCTGTACCCCGGTACCCCCCCACTCATACTTAGGCTTTTTTTTGGATGTGTTTTGACGGTTCCATACCGTTAGGACTCCTTCGGAGAAACTTTCCTGTGTAAGGTAGGTAGAGTGGGTAGGTAGGTAGGTCGGTAGGTCAATAGGTTGGTCGGTCGGTCGGTAGGTAGGTCGGTACAATACATAGGCAGGTAGGTAGGTAGGTAGGTAGGTAGGTACGGTTTCTTCCATGTCCATGGAGCCCCGAAAACCCAGTTAGGGAAGCTCCCTTGAAGCAAAACAACCCTACAGCCAGCAAGAGACGCCAAACAACACCTCGACTTTCTGAGATGAGAAATCCTCATACAAGCCCTCCTTTGAGAGGTAATGATTAAGAACCCTACTGCGGTTTTAGGGTCCCCTCCATCCCATCAATGCTCCAGAAGATTCGCCCGCGAGAGAAGGCTGGGTTCTTGTCAATGGATTTAAATTCTCCTAAATTAAGTTCCTTAACAAGAGCCCCATGTAGAATCCTTATAAATCCCTTTAAAGAACCCTTATATATCCCTACCAAATTCCTTACAAAAAGAGCCCAGAGAACCCTAAACCCTAAACCCCAAACCCCCCTCCTACCCCCCTAGGGGTCCCTATGATTAACAAATTATGGTAACTTTAATGAAATTCCCTAAGAAGAACCCTTATACAGCCCTTATAGATCCCTTTAAGGAACCCGAATATATGCCTACTAAGTTCCTGAAGAAGAGCCCAGCAGAAGGACCCGGGCCTCCTCAGAGCTGCGAGGGAAGTCCTGCGCTCAGCCTTTTTTGCACCTGCGGCCGCGTTCATTCAAAAGGGTTCCTTGGCTAAGGGTCCTTCAAAAGGGATCCTTAAGAGGGTACTGTAGGTTTAAAGGGTACTATAGGGTGCTGTAGGGTCCTTTAAAAGGGTGCCTTTAAAGGGTACTACAGGGTATCATAGTGCCCTTTAAAGGGTTCCTTTAAAGGGTACTATAGGGATCTATATTAGGGTCCTTTAAACGGGTTCCTTTAGAGGGTACTATAGGGTATTATAGGGCCCTTTAAAAGGGTTCCGACTTCCTGTAATACAGGGGCCGATTATAGTCATGGTATAGTGGGCTCCAAAACCTAATAGGGTTCCTTTGCAAATATCCCTTAATAGGGTTCCCTTGAAGGGTAGTCTAGGGCTCTGTATTAGGCTCCCCCTTAAAGGGTACTGTAGGGTCCTTTAAACGAGTTCCGACTTCCTGTAATATAGGGGCTTGATACTTAGCAATACTCTTTTGGGTCCTTATTATAATTATGGCATAAAGGGCCCCAAAACCCTCTCAAAATTATTAAGGCCCCTATATTAGAAGGATTCCTTTAAAGGTTACTGCGGGCTGTAGGGCTCCATATTATGGTCCCCTTTAAAGGGTACTATAGGGGTCTAGAAAGGGTTCCGTTAAAGGTTACTATAGGGCTCTATATTATGGTTCCCCTCACAAGGTATATAGGGTTCTAGACTAGGTTTCCCTAAAGGGTACCATCGGGCTCTATATTATGGTCCCTCTTATTTCGCATAAGCATTTTACAGGGACATCCCTTGTTGGGTTTCGTGATAAGGGTGTTTATCTGGGAGAGATCCCTATCCTAATTTTTGCCCTAAGCCCTAAACCCTAAACCCTAAACCCTAAACAGGGGCCCTGTCAAAGAGTTCCTCTGAAGGGTTCCTTCGAAGAGTTCCTGTCGGTGTTTCCACGAGATGAGGGGTTCTTGGTCATTATAATCCCCAAGAAACAGCTAAAATTATAATTTTTGCTAGGGTTCTAAGTTCAGTATAGGTTCTATGAAGGGTTCGATTAACTTATCGATGAGTGCTACGTAAGGGTTCGACAAGCGATTGGGCACATATAGGGGTTTTGCATGTGTTCTATAACGGGTTTAGGATTTTGAAGGTTCGGGTTTGATGGCTTTTTGGTTTTACGGTTGAAGGATTCCGCTGTCAGGGTTTGGGTTCTTGGTCTGGGGCTGCCCTCTCCAAGGATCTTGTATGGGTTTACAAGTGTTTGTAAGGCTTTTGCAGATGAGGCCAGTGAAAATCTCGTCGAACACAAAAAGCCCTCTATAAATTTCAATAATCTTCTTGAGCTGCTAGCAAGACGTCCTGTTTAACGCAGAGATGAGATTTATTGGAGAGGGTGAGTGCTTGCTTTAACGCTTCAGAGTTCCTCACAGTACTCTGCCCAGGCCTGCACGACAATATTTCAAGCTGCTGGCGAAGGAGGTGACGAAGCGTTCTTGCAGGCACGCTCCACGAACATGCCTAAGCTCCATTGCCTAATGTGTTCGTGGAAGCACACGAAGGGCCCCAAAGCCACGAACCTTAAACTGCCAAGAACTTTAGTTCTGATTTCCTCATTCCTGAATCCTAAACCAGCCCTAACGCAGAAACCTTAAATCCTAAACCCCTACGCCCGAAGCTTTGAGACTCCCCGAATCCTGCACCTTAAGGCCGAGGGGCTTAACTGAGATGAGTGCAGCTGTAAAATTAAGGAACATATCTTTTTCAGATCAAGCAAGAAACTGTAACGCCTTGTACACCCCGCCGTCTCGAATGAAAAGCAACTTTCCAAGGCCGTCTAAACCCCCAAAGCATTTCAACACCGTATGCACAACTCCGTCACAAGAAGCACTATGAACCCGAAAAGATTTGGACAACCAGGTGAAAACGTCTGCAAGAAAGCATCGGAAGGAGTTAGAACCCCAGAACTAAAATCTATCATATACCATATCAAATCAAAACCAATCATACCATACATGATGTCATACTAAATCATACTATATTCTACTCTGTTCTGTCGTATTATGTTCTGTATGATGTTTTATATGACTATATAATATTAGATCGTATTCTACTCCATTCTGTCGTAGTATAACCCGTCTTAGGGGAGTTTCAGAAAATAGGGTAGCCTAATTTCCTTTTCTTGGGGTTTACTGTAGGGTTAACGTAATTCGTCATATGGGTGGTTGTCAACATTAGGGTCCCTTTTTGGGTCCTTAATACAATACGGCACCTAATATTTAGGGTACCCAAAAAGGGACCCCTGATTTGACAGCTACCCATACTTGGAGGGTCGGGGGACTTAGTAAGTAGGTAGTAAGTAGACTTACAAGTATCCTAAAAGGGACCCTAATTGGGGTTATGGTACTTTTTACTCCGTAAAATAACCAGTTGCTAAGTCCCCCGACCCTCCAAGTATCGTCCCTCCTTGCCCTGTTTGCCAGGAGCTCCTCGAGGCGGTTCGGCCTCTGCTCCGTTGCCACGGCTAAGAACAAGAGATTACGATCATTGTTATTACCAGTACTGTTTTTTACGATTATTGCTATAATTAATATTGTCAGCATTGCAGTTATTTGTTGTACTAGTACTATTTTTTATTATCACTAGAATGAATATGGTTAGTATTACTGTTCTTATTGTAAGTATTATTACTAGTACTACTATGAGTATTGGTATTACTCATATTACTACTAAGAAGAAGCGAGCTTTTTTTTGAGAAACAAAGGTATAATGGTTTTTATTAATGAGGGAGCGAACTATGGTTAGAAGAAGAAAAAGAGCTGTTTCAGTAGGGTTCCTTGCGGTTTCGGGTTGAGGGTGTGGTTTTCATGAGGGGTTTGTTGTGGTTTCGTAAATATGTGGCTTACCATGTCGTTTACGCGCAGCAAGGGGTTTGATATGGTTTGAAGAAGGGTTTCTTGAATTGCGAGTAGGGGGTTTCGTTGGTTTTCAATAAGGGCTTCTGATTTAGGGTTTAGGGTTTAAGGAAGGAGGTGTTGTTGTTTGTTGTTGTTTAAAAGGGGAGGGTTTAAGAGTGTTTCTGGTGCTAAAGGAGCTCATGTCAAAGTTGTATTCTGTATTCCGGCGGCTTGAGATTGTTTAGGCTTCAGGCTTCCGGGCGAATATAGAGTATAGAAAGAGCTCCAATATAGAAATACCATGCTATAGCCCAAACCCCCAGTCTGATGATGTGGGGTGACCGAAGCACTGAGGAGGTGAGAATGCAATAAATGGCCAGGTAGTTGGATAGATACATGGACAGATTGATGGTTGGATAGGCTTCAAGGATGCAGAGTGTTTACGAGCAGGTTGTGTAGACTCTGGCAGATGTTTGAAAGCACGACCCTTGCAAATCCTAAACCTTCAGCTGCCTAAACCCAACACCCTAAAAGCCTGCAGCCCTACACCCTAAACCCTGCACCTGTAACCTCGAACCTTGAAGCCGAAACCCTAAACCCTAAACCCACACATTCAGCCTTGAACCTTGAACCCGAAACCATACACCTCACAACCCAAAACCCCAAACCCTAAACCCTGTAGACCTTAAACCCCAAACCCTACACCCTAGACTTTAATCCACAAGCCCAAAACCGCAAACCTCAGGTTTCGAAGCCAAGGGATCCTGGTGCCAGTCCCTGCCGGCGGCCGGAGCCCAGGGATTTTGACAGGGGAAAAGGAGGGACCCCTACCCTATAATGGGCTGTATCATGAGTATATACTAGCTGTATTATGCTATATTAAGGGTATATACCTAGGGGTCCTTATTAAGGGTGCCTCCTTCTACCCTTGGAGATTCTGAGAAAAGCTGGGAGTCCTTTTTCAAGGGGTATGAACGGCTTTAACGGATTAGGGCTTGGGGTATTGAGGGTTTAGGGTTGGGTATCATACGAGCTTTTAGAGTTTCGTTGTTGTTTAGGTTCTTTACGTGTTTTTGCCGCGTTCAGATTAGGAATCAGCTGCTTCACTTGGGGGTAGTGCGATTGCAAATCCAACATGTTGCGCATGTGCCCGCCCTGTGAGACTTACCGCGACTCGACTCCGAAATGTTGAGCCCCAAATCTCCAAAGCATGAACGCGCAACCCTAAAGGCTAAACGGAACCCTGAACCCTCAACCCGAACCCTAAATCCCACACACCCCACACCCCGAACCATGAGGTCACTGCTCTTTTTGCAGCTCTGGGTGGGCTTCGGGGACAGCTTGGCCAGTCCTGGCACGCTTAGTCCTCGGCCTCGACAGGGCCGGTTCAGGGTTCACCCAGCGACTCCAAAGACCCCTTTCTTCTCAGGGGTACTTAGAAATAATTTTTAATTTTTGGTTATGATAATCCCTCAGAAACAGCTAAAATTATAATTTTTGCTAGGGTTCTAAGTTCAGTATAGTCTTAATGTAGGGGCCGTGACAATTACCTATACCATTTTGGGGGTTCCTTTTGGTATAATTATAGTATGATGGGGCCCAAACCCCTATTCTAAATTATTACGACCCCTTTGTTGTGCCCTAAATCATGTGAAGGCTCCCCCTGACACCCCTTTGGTAAAGGAATATGCCCCGGATCATATCAAGGATCCCCTTCATAATGTTCGCTCTATTCGTTAATTAAGGGCTTCTTTGGGGTTGGGCATTAGAGCTCGGAGCTTCTCAGGATTGGGGTCGTTCCCTGATCTTTCGAATTTCCCGAGCTCCGCACTGCAACGGAGCGCGAGGCCATTTGCCGTTGCGGGGCGCGAAGTTTTTTGACCGAAACCCTCAACACAAAGCCCCTAAACCCAAGACCCTTTGACCCTAAAGGTTTGAGAGGGATTGATGCAAAGGTTGGGTAGAGCTGTTTCCGAGCATCCCTGCTGAGCATGCTCTTCGGCTGCTGGGCTGCCTCGCGTTTATTCGGGACGGAGTTTGAGTCAACATCCCCACATTTGGTGCCTTAGGTTGCAGGGTTGCTGCAAGGTTCAAACCCTTCAGCCTTTTGCCCGCGCGGAGGGAAAGGACCCTGGTCCAAACGACGAACTTGGGGCCCTAGGCCCGTAGATGTCAGGAGAAAGACTGTTTGTTGATATTTTTGAGAAGTGCTGGCATATTGTGAAACTACAACTGTCAGGTGCTACGGTACCCATACATATGCACTGCTACAGTCTCGTAGGTTACAAGTTTCACGGAAGCAGTTCCCAAGTTCGCCAGGCACAGAGACGATCGTTGCATGGACGGAGTCCGCATTTCAGCCGACGCCCCGGGGAGCTTTCATCAGTTTGACCCGATCTCCGAGTGGGAAATCCTGACTCCAAACACGAAGCGCTTAAGCTTAAAACCCTGAGCCCTGAACCAACCTACAGATCCCAGCTCGTAGAGTCGCGTGCTACAGTGAAGTTCTCGAGCCAAGCATGGGTATTGAGTCTATAAGCGGCTGAGTCATGGTGGTGGCGGCCCATATTGTTCGTAGATGCACAATCCAGAACTGGAAGCCGCGGATCCTTGATTCCCTAGCCGTAGAGCCTAAGCCCGTCACGAAGCCGCAACCTTGAACCCACGAGTTTTCGACAGCATCCTGGACACCTTGCTGTTCCAAACCGACGATACCTTTTTGGAATCCGGTGGTGAGCTTTTGGATCCCAATCGTCCTCCCAATCCCTCCGACCCCTCAAGGCCCCAGCTTTCCAATGCATGCCCAGAGAGTCTGAACAGTTTTCGGGTGTTGGATGATTCTGGGTTAGGGCTAAGGGTGGAACAAGACGACTGCGTGTGGGAAGGCTAAGCTTAAAATGCTAGCCAGGCTTGTCATTGTAAAGCCTCCTCGCATGCTTCATCTGCCAGGCGAGCGAAGCCCCTTGTCTTAGAGCTGATCCAGGCGGATTCAAGGTTTTAGTGCTTCGGCCTACTTCAGAGCGTGCGAGACGAAAGTCATGTTGCAACAGTTTGTGGCGGAAGGTTCGGCAAGGTTTGTGAGGCGTCAGCTGTTGGATTGAAGCGTGCAGGAGGGAAGAGCATACCTCCATGGCTCATGGTCAACGACTGCATGAAAGACAGCTCCTAGCAAGTGGTTCGTGCTTTCCTGCGAGACATTCCAACGGATAAGCGCCAACAAGTAAACACGCGAGGTGTTGTGGCACAAGCATGGCTGATCACAATCGCCAGACATAGTCGAAGACAAGATTCAAAGCAGTGTCACGATGTCCGTCTCGCGACGATGCAGCATCCATCTGTTGGTTTCCGCGGCGGACAGTTTCTTAATTGCATCTGAGAACAACTCACTTCTCAAGCAACATTAGCTGTCATGGATGCGCCCTGGTTGAAGATGGCCGTGTTCGGCGCAGCGTCATTGTCAGCAGTTACATTCAATGCCTATTTCGGGATTCCAGCTGCAATTCATGGTACTGCGACGGGATTGGCCACTGGACGAAACCTAACTGACATGCCTCCGGATGCTCCGGAACTGGCGCGAATCTGTCGAGAGATGTACGGAGGTCACAGAGATGTCTATGGATGGAAAGTTGTAGCCGACTCAGCCAACCGAGTGGGCCTGCTCAAGGGTTCAACTTTGTTGCTGGTTTTCGATGGCACGGAAGGTGCGGCAGACTTCGTGGATGATGTTCTGGTGGCCGATCCGTTGGTCGGAGGCTGGGATAGGTGGCTCAAACTTCAGACAGGCAAAGGCGATGACATTGACTTTACCAGGAAGGCATTCATGGAAGCTGCAAAATTTGCAAAGATCACGCACATCACGATCACTGGGCATTCCTTGGGCGGCTTTCGGGCCTGGTTCGTCGCAAAGTGGGCGTCTGGAGATCGGTTTTTCGAATCTGCAGGCCAGCTACCCGAGGAATTGAGAGACCTCCCTATCTCTGGGCATGTCTTCAATCCGGCAAGCGCTCTGAGCAACTATTTCAAGGTTGATGCACATAGGGACAGGCCGGAGAGCATCATGGCGCACGTCATCGTAGGCGATCTTCTCTGCACTGGCTGGACATCCGCATCTTCGGAGGTAAGAAAATACATCAGAAAGCCGGGTTATACGCTACGCAGCATCGAGAACTTTTGTTTTTTCCACATGTGACCCCTTGTGTGAAGATGGAAGTTTTTAATACTTGGAGCTGCCGGCTGCTTGTTGTTGTACAACTTGCAGGAGACGGCCCCTTTGTCTCATCATTTTCGGAGAACCCGGGTTGACTTGACCAACCCGTTTGTGACTACTAAACTTGAAGCCCATCTGTGTTGCACACGCAAGTTCAAGCGAGCAGGAAAATCAGGTATGAAGCAAGCTGGTAGGTTTCGTACGTAAGGCAGAACTTAAAAGTTCTCCACGATGTAAGCCGGAACAGTCTCTTTGAGAAGCCGGGGCGGTGACGGGAGCGTACTCTAGTTGTCAAGGCTCCGTCCTTATATGATGTCTGTGATTGCAACGTGCGCAGCTTCAGCAATACTGGTCGGGGCTTGCGATGTGCTTGGGCCTCATTGCTGAAGGATTCACAACCTGTAAAACTTTGAGGTTTAGGGTTCAGTGTTAGTACTTAAAGGCTCATGGGACTTAGTAAGTGGGTCATAAGTAAGGTAACTGTATTTATAGTTGCTTATAAACCCCGCTTAGGGTACCTATAACCTTCCTTACTAAGTCCCATGATCCTCCAAGTAGAGCTGTGCTGCACTCGGCTTGGAGCCCCGACACTCCCGCGAAGCCCTGAAACTCAAAGTTAACTTGGGAAGCTTGAACCTGAAAGCCCCAAAATTTTCAAGCCCTAGACCGTAGACCTCGGCTCGAAGCCTTCATCACCCTAAAACCAAAGCCGGAGGGTGTCAGATGTGGACCCAAGGACGTTGGTGATTTTGGGGCTTTACGGTGTCGTAGGTTTGTGAACACCTCGAAGCATGCGCTTCTCGAAGCAACTGTTGCAGGCCCGGGACAATGCTCGTGGCGGAGAGCTGAACTACTTTGGGAAGGAGCTTTGGTGCTTCCCGGCATTCCCCAGTTCTACAAGCCTCAAGACGGGGGACTCTGCCTTGGAACTCGGAACCCATAAACCCATCAAAAACCAAAGCTGCAAAAATGAAGAAAATAGTGGCAGGAACTCGCCGAGTGCATTGGCGCGGCGGTGTCCGTCTTTGGTCCTAGCCAGGACTGCCAGCGCCTGAAACCATGAGCTAGCTTTACGGTTCAGGTTCTAGGGTTGCGGCCTGGGCATAGTATAGGGGCCGGGATAATTGCCAAATCCAATTCTAATTTCTAAGGTCGCTACGGTATCCCTGAGCGGTTTTAGTGTTGGTATGTAGGCATTGGATTCAGGTATCAAGTATCCTTGATGGAAGGTATGGGATAGATATCAGTACTCGTAAGATACAGTGGGATCTAACCTTCATATTGTTACGACAGTTGCTACGGGTATTGTTCGTACTTCTATCATTGCCGCTGTATCAAGTACAACCCGCTTTATTTTGAGCTTCATTGCGCAGGCATGTGACCCAAACCCTAAATGAAGCCCTTCAACTTCAGAATCCCTAGACCTTATGAAACCCCACAGAAACCTAATGGAGTCCTACACCCTAAACCCCTAGACCCAATGAAACCCTACCGAAACCTAATGGAGTCAAACACCTAAACCCCCATACCCTATCAAACTCTACAGAAGCCTTAGTGGAATCCTAAACCCTAAACCTCTCGACCCTATGAAACCCAAAAAAGAAGCCTTAATGGAATCCTAAACCCTGAACCCCAAGACTGTGAAAACCTACGGAAGCCAAATGGAGTCCTCAATCCAAATGCCTCAGGGTTCGATTTCTTCCCTTGCAGGTCCTGTCGATAGCTCCCTTGGAGCTGCTCCAGTCGTGTCCCAAGGAGGTTTTATGGCGCTGAAGTAGGTCGATTAGTCTAACCCCTAAACCCCAAACGATTAGTAGTTTCGCTGAGCGCATGAAGTCCATCTGCCTCCGAAACCGCGAAACCTGTCCATGCACAAACGAAGGCCCACGGTAACCTTGCTGTAGGGTTTAGGTCTAGTGTCTAGGGTCGGGATATTGCTGAGCTTGTTTTTATATGCGGATACTCAGTGAAAACACTGGTCCGGCCCACTTTTGTTTTTGAGGGTTCGCTGCGTCTTCTGTTATGAGACCTTAAGAAAAGGCTGCTATAGCGGTCATTGTGGGGTTTATATATGATCTAAGGAATATTCCTCAAGTAAGGGATATTGGAGTCTCCTAAACCCTAAACCCTATAGATTCCCTGTAGGAACCCTTAAAGGAAAGGGATATTGGAGTCTTTGGTCTTTAGTGCAACGGGACGGGGGAGAGTAAGCTGGCTTTTGTATGGCATCTTAGGTCAAGTTCCTCAACGAGAACCGGTGGTTCCATTTTTTGATTGTACTATAACGGGGCCCCAAACGTCTATATTAAACCCGAAACTAAACTTTAAACCCCAGGCACTCGCTGATGGATCGCGGGTTTGAGCAGAAGTCCCGCTCTTGGCTACTGCTGGTGCTGAAGGACTTCGTGCGGAGGGAGTCTTCGGTTAGGGTATAGTTTAGAAGGGGCCCCCACCCTGTAATAGTGGTATAATAGGACTACAATAGGGCCTTAATACTGCGGTATAGTTTTTTACTTTCGGATTTGAGTTTTGAGGTTTTATGGTTTTGGTTTTTGAGTTTAGGGTGTAGACTTGTTTTTTTGCTTTTTTAGTGCAGAGGCCACAAGCCCGAAACCCCTCAGACCCTGGATTGAGCCTGAAACTCCGAAACGCCAAGACTCCTGGGTAGCATTGGGGAGACCCCCTTAAACGGGGGGACCCTTCTCAACCCTACTTATGGCTCTCTTAGAAGGCACTTCATCGAGAGGGTCTATATCCCCAAGGGTCTAATCCTAACTGTCCCTAAACCCTGAATTCCTAAACCCTAAGCCCTAAACCGGGCCCGAACTCCTGAAGACCATGATCCCTTGAGTCATTGACTTTGAAACAAAGGGGGTCTTGCGGCGTTCGGGCTCCAGGGAAAGACCGGCACTTAAAAGACGCTTGAAACATAGAACCTTACGTAGTAGGACAGTTGTGACCGCCGCCCTGATAGAGAACCCTAAATCGTAGGATCCATTTAAGAGAAGGCGTGTTCAATAGTTAGTTGTAGCTTCCCCTGCAGGTCTCCCTTCATAGATAGACCCCATAATCAGGATCCCTAAAAAAGAAAAATATCATAGGGTGGTGTAGGGTTTTAGGTTTTCTGTCTGGTGCTTCGTAGGGAATAGGGGAATGGATCCCAAGAGTAGTCCCTATAGAATCTCCAATAATAGTCCCCATAACCCATTCCCCCATTCCCTACGAAGAAGTGGCAGGGTTAGGGTTGGCGTTTAGGGGTCTCGAGTTCAGGGTTTAGGGTCTGGGTCTTGGGATTCCGGGGTACTGAGCTTTCACGTTGACTTTCATGCCACAAGAAGAGGCACGTCTCGAAGTGTGAAGCCATGAGAAGTGTGAAGCCATGATGTTGAAATTTTGGCATACTTGGGAGTTTCCGAAATTAGGGGTACCTTATTTGGGGGGTTCTTATAATAAGGATCTTACTATTCAGGGTACTATATTAGGGTCCCCGATTTTCGGAAACTCCTACTTGCATAAAGACAAGTCTGGATGTTTGACGCCGGCATAGTCTCCAAGCTCTCACTCTCGAAGCACTACAGTAAACTCCATAAAGTTGGAAACCGGATGAAGGCCAAATAGTGCTGGGATTCCCTATACATGACTCTTAAGGATTGAGGCTATGGGGTTTCCAACTTTTCGGCTTCTACTGTAGAACCCCAAGCCCTCTGACCTCCGGATTTCCCGCTCCTTGGTATGTAATGTAGGGGCATAAACAATTACCAATTCTATTCCAGGGCGTTCCTCATTATAAATATAGTATAGTACACCCCCAACCCCGGTTCTGACTATTAAGGCTTCTATACTAAATTCTTATAATAGCCCTTGTAGATTCCGTTTAACGGGGAACCCTTTAAAGGAACCCTGTTCTGATCATAAAGGCCCCTATCTTACGGTTCAGGGGTTCAGGGGTTTCAGGGTCACCGAAGCTCGAAAGCTGTCCCTTCAAGGATGATGGGACCTAGTAGGGTTCCTTAAAGGGCTCCTTAAGGGGGTTCCTTAAAGGGTTCCTGAAAGGGATCAATAAGAGATCTATAAGGATCTGGGGTTTCAGGATAATGGGAATAACCAAGGTGAATACGGGAAAATGTACTTATAACCCCAATTGAGGTACCTATTACCTCACTTGCTCTCATGATCCTCCAAGCAGGACTCATGCAAGCAGACACAGCTGAGCCATTTCAGCAGCTCCCTGGCGAATCTTCGGAAATCGATTGCGCGGTCGACGACTTGTTGAGTTCGGTCTGTGTGGCCGATGCCCAAAGTTAAACACTCCGAAAACCTATCCTCGGTTACAGCCCAAATCCTGAAGCCTGAGCAAAGCATGAATTGTAACCTCTACATGCGCTTCTAGCAGAAGACTCGGATACACATACTGTCAGACTCGTTCCGCAGTGTGGCTTCAGTTTGGAGTATGTACTCTGGAAAGCCAAAGATATCTTCAGTGTCAAAGCTTCCTTTAGAGAGGAAGATGGAATTCTTAAGGGCCCCTGACACCGGAGGAGTAGGGCAAGCAGGACAGGGAGGAGGAAAGGTATCGGCAGGCGCAGGCGTGCTACTTGCTGTCCGGGTGGAGGTGATGGCCGTGACATTTGATGGTTGGCCATGGGTACACCGTAAACGATACTGACAAGGATGATGATGGTGATGATGATGGTGACAACGATAATGGTGGCGAGAATGATAGGAGCATCACCTTACTTACTCTTGCCGTTGCTAGTCTTCCTGTTTACCTGTCCAGCCTGAACTCACGGAGCTTGATTCAGCCGGAGCATCTCAAGCAGGTTGCCCGTGCAAAACCCCAAATCGGAGGAGAAACCCGGAACAAAGAGCTCAAACTCCAAACCGTACCTTAACCCTGAACAGCCTACCGTTTTAGCGATCCTTATCATGATTTCCTTATACAGGTCCTTAAAAATGTAGGTTCTTCCGGGTTAAGGTATACCCAAACCGACACCCCAAGGTCTGAATCACAAGTTTCAAAAACAATCCTTCTAGCCCCTAGACAAGATGATCAAACCCCGAAGCCCTACCTAGTTTAGGGGCCTAAATATCTACTGATGCCATTTTTTTTTGGGGGGGGTTCTTCATGATAAGTATAGTATATTGGCCCCAAAACCCTATTCTAATCATTAAGGCCCCTAAACTGAATCCTTGAAAAGGAGCCCTTTGAAGGAACCCTATTCTAATTATTGAGGCCCCTAAGGAGCCCTTTAAAGGAACCCTATTCTAATTCTTGAGGCCCCTCGATTATCCCAAGGTTTCTTCATCCCCCTCGCCAGCTCCCTCAAGGCGCTCGCAGCTTTCAGGGCCTGGGAACTTCGTGATCATAGGGATCCTTACTTAAAGGATCAGGGGACTTAGTAATTGGGGGGTCCCTTTAAGGGATCTATAGGGGTACTATAAGGGTTTAGGGTTTGGGGTCTACTTAAAGGATCATGGGACTTAGTAGTTGGGGTTATAAGCAAGGTAACTACACTTATAAGTACATATAACCTTAATAAAGTTACTTATAACCCTACTTACTAAGTCCCATGATCCTCCAAGTATTATGGGCATCAATTCCCCCTACCCCCCCTCCCCCTCCTGCCCCCTAAGGGTCCCGATGACTTGAGAAGGCTTGTATGCAGGGTTCTGACAGCTAGAACCCCTAAACCCTAAACCCTTAAAGGAAACCATACTACTACTACTACTACTACTACTACTACTACTACTACTACTACTACTACTACTACTACTACTACTACTACTACTACTACTACCTCCTTTAAAAGGAGCCCTTATAGATCCTCTATGGTAACTAACCCCCCCCCCCATCAGCGGATCTGGGCCCTGGTACTCATCCTAGCGGGTCCTAGATGACATTCATTAATATGGGGGCTTAATAGTTAGAATAGGGTTTTGGGGGCCGGTATACTATGACTATAATAACGAACCCCCAAAATAGTATATAAGTATATATAACTATACATATATATATATATATAGGTAATTATGTAAGCCCCCACCTTATAGGATTCTAAGCCCCGGGACCCCTGCAGTGAGGCCAAAGCTGGTGAGGCGGGGCGCAGCGACGCCGCCGTCGGCTCCCAAGTGCACCGCATTCCGACGCGTTTTGTCAAAGGGGAAAAGGAGGGACCCGTAATGGGGACCCCTACTACCCTATAATGGGGCTATAATATTGGGGTATATAGTAGCTATGTTGAGGGTATATACCTAGGGGTCCTTATTAAGGATCCCTCCTTTTACCCTTGGGTTTTGAGAAGGCCCAGAGCAGGGCGTAGGAATAGGGGTAGGCGTTTGGGGGGGTTTAGGGCGAAGCGTTTTGCTCCCAGGTGCTGGAGAAGAAGTACCTGACTCTGCTGGAGCAGGCAGGGGATTCAGGGTTTAGGGGGGTCGGGCTTGCACCTAAAGCTTGCTTGGAGGGGCAGGGGACTTAGTAAGTAGGTTAGAAGTAGGGTTATAATCGGGGCAACTCCAGTTAGGGTACTTATAACTCTACTATAACCTACTTACTCAGTCCCCTGCCCCTCCAAGTGAATCCCTATCACCGCAACATCCGGAACCCGACTCCAACACCCTGAGCCGTAGCCAAACAATCCCAAATCCTACATCCCAAACCCTAACCTGGGCTTTGGAGTACCATACTCTAATATGTTTTCTGAAAGGAACCACTATGAAATAATAGTTTTTGTTTACATGTTTCTCCTTGGTTACCTAAAAGCCCAGTAATAATTACCTATACTATTTTGGTGGGTTCCTTATTATAATTATAGGATAATGGGTTAAGGCCCCTATACTACGCCCTTTCTCCGGAATTCTTATGGGTTATAGGGTTTAGGGTTAACAAGCCTAAACCCAAAACCAGAAGCCCTGCAGTCGTCCTAACGCCGAAACCCGAAACCCTGAAAACCCAAACCCGAACTCCCTCAACTTCATACATTATGCATTATGTTGTACGCTCTCGCTCTATATATGTAGAGATGTATACACATAGACACATCTATATAGAGGCACTGTTAATATATGTATACATATATTGTACATTTGTATATATATATATATATATATATATATGTTAACAGTGTATATGTGTATATATATATATATATATATACACATATACATATATACTATTTAAACACATCATATGCTTTCTCCAACTTTGCCAGGTCTGGGCCCTCCTCCCCGGCTTTTGCACCGAGCCGTCGGCATCTTGGGGGATGCAGCCCTAAAGCCGCAAACTATAATTTAATATAGGGGCCTGAATAATTAGACTACGGTTGATGATACAAATTCTGCAATACCTTAAGGACCTTAAACTATGGGCTTCATGGTATATTCCTTAGTTGGGTAATGCAGGATTTATATCATCAACCGTAGGGTTCCTTTCCCGGGTTCCCTTTGAAAGGGGCTTATAAGGGCTACTATACGGGCTACTACTTGGATTTAATAAGGAACCTCTAAACTAGTATTGCTAATTATCGAGGCCACAATATTAAACCACCCTAAACCGGGAAACATGTAAACCCTGATCCCGATGCGTTAGGGACCCTCCTGCGTAGCAGATTTGTAGTGGGATTGTGCAGCCATTTGTACGGCAACACTGACATGTTGTTCCGGCTTCCTCAGTTTTTCATGGCTTTGCGTTGGCCTTAGGCTGCCGCAGAGGTTTGTTGGGTTGTGAGGGCCCTTGCTAGTCATAATGCGGTTCCATGAAGGGGTCCTTGAAGGACTGCTTTCAATGGCTCCAAACCCAAACCCTGAACCCCTAAACCCTAAACCGGGGCCTATACGGGCTACTATAAGGATTTAACATAAGGGGCCTCAATAATGAGAATATAGGGCTCCTGTAAAGGGTTCCCTTAAAAACGGGCCTGTTTCGGTGTGCAGGCAAGATTGTAGATACGGATTGCCTGCCTAAAAAGCCCATGGGTCTTCCGTGTGGGTCTAGGGGTTTAGGGGGGATTTTGGGGTTTAGGGTTTTGGAGTTTTGGAGTTTTCGGGTTTTGGAGTTTTGGGGGTTTACGGTTTTGGGGTTCTGGAGTTTTGGGGGTTTTGGAGTTTTGGGGAGTTGGAGTTTTGGAGTTTTGGGGTCTAGGGTTTGGGGGCTTAAGGTTTTGGGTTCTGGGGTTTAGGGTTTTGGGTTTTAGGGGTCTAGGGGGTTCGGGTTTAGGGTTTTGGGTTTTTAGTGGTTTAGGGTGCCAGGGGTTTAGGGGTTTAGGGGCTTGGGGGGAGAAGTGTTGAAACACCTATCCTTGACGTCCCTGCCTAAAGACCTCAAGAATCCCGGGGGGCACAATGGAGAACTTCTTTTCATCCACGAGCCCTGTGAAATCTTGGGGTTGCAGTCACAGGAAACCCGAATGGCTATACAATGCAAGATTCCTAAGTTCTCGCTGTTGGCAGGCTTATCAGCGCCTCTCAGATTATATATAATATAATGCACCTGGTGAGAGTATAGAGCCCTTTGAAATCCTTCGGGGTGGAGTATGAGACTGCCTAACTGCCTAGCTGTCGTCGCATGCAATAGTTAAAAAAGGCATTAAGGGTTGATGAACGCAACCTCTACTCGCATTTAGTCCTAGTCAGTCCAGGGACTGGATCGAGCCTGAATGTGAATCTAGATCCCCATCGAACATAACTCCACCACATCTCTTACAGCTAAATGTCGTAAGCCTTCCGCTTGTTCTCGGACCATCTGTGTACATGCTTCACATCTTGTATGTGTCAATTTGTATTTGAAACGGCTCCTTCGTCTGTCGATCTTTCTTTTATGCATAGATGCACACGGGCAAAGCATAGTGTTGCAAGAGAAGCATACATGTACATGCAATGCGTACAACTTGCATTCTATATCTGGTGTATCACGTGTGGCATATTGTACATTGTACAGTACACAGCATCTAGGTAGGTGTGTCTATATGCCCGTACGTCAGGACATGTCATGTCACGGCACATAGGTATTAGTTCATCATCCAGGCTGGACATGGAGAGTGGTCTCCTTGCCAACGGCGGACAGCCGCTTGGCTTGCATGAGCAGAAAGGAGTCCTTCTCGTGGGCGTGTGAGTAAGTTGCTGCGTGTCCATATACACAGTATAGGTTCATAAACAAAGAAAATGGTTATATATATATATATATGTATATGTATGTATATTTATGTATATGTATGTATATGTATATGTATGTGTGTATATATATATATATATAGATGTGTGTATATACACACATACACATACATATACATGTATGCACAAAGGCATGTCATCGCCGGGATTGTTCCCCGCCAGTTTCGGGAACATGTGAACAGCTGTCTCCCTGCTAGGTCTTCTATAAGAAAGTAGTGCCTTAAACCCGAGTCCCTGAACCTCAACCGTTAATCTGTGAACCCTAACGGAACGAGGAAGGACTGCTTGGATGCATTTGCAAATCATAGAGACACTTTTCGAGATGCTTGAAAGTAGGGCACCACGATACCCCTAATCTATGGGTGTCGTGGCTTGCTTTAAGGTTTCCATAGATGTTTATGCAGGTTTGATCGCGTTTGCCAAAGTTTTCAATAGGGTTTTGAGCCCGATACCCGCTTCGGAAGGGCCCTGGAAGACGCTGCCAACGTGATGATATTTCGTTATTGAAAGTTTCAGGTTTCCTGGAGAAGGTGAGCTTTTCGGATGGGACACCCCAATGGCAGTCCAGTACCGTGTGTGGCTTGAGTTTCACGCCGCTTTCGGCATCCTGGTATTACAGGGGTCCTTAGGGGTCCTTTGTTTACATAAGATAGATAGCTGAATCGATAGAGACCGACAGACAGACAGATGGACAGAAAGGCAGCCAGACAGGCAGACAGAGAGACAGACAGAGAGACAGACAGACTGACTGATAGTAGATAGGTAGATATATACGCATACGTACATACATACGTACATACATACATACAGAAGCACACGCACACACATGCACATGATGATATTGCATGCATTGTATGCATACACTAAGACAAAATACTGGGCTTCTACTGGTTAACGAGGGTCTGCAAGAAGCAACAGACATACAATCGGGTCTTCAATAATTACCTATACTTTTCTGTGGGGTTCCTTATTGTACTTATAGTACAGTATACCCCAACACCCTATTCTAATTATTGCGGCCCCTATACCCTATACTATATCCTTTTAGTAGCCTTTCTAGTCACCTTACAGTCCCCTTTGCAAGGGAACCCTTTAAAGGAGCTCTGTTCTAACGGTGAATAAGGCCCCTACAGTAGCTTTGCAGAAGCAGCAGAGGCTAGCGAAGCAGATGGCCGGGAGCTCGGGCAGAGTTTCAGGATTCAGGGCATCAGTTTCCGAAAATTAGGGGTACCTTGTTTTGGGGGTCCATATAAGCAGGATCCTACTATTGAGGGTACTATATTACGGTTCAGGGCTTCATTGGGCAGTTCTTCAAGGATCATGGGGCTTAGCAATTGTGTTGTCTTTAAGGTAACTACAGTTAGTTATGAGTACTTATAGCCCCTAGCAAGGTACTTGTAACCCAACTTCGGCGTTCAGGGCTTCACTGGGCAGCTAGGACTATGGAAGGCTCAGGGTTTGCTTAGGGCTACTTCCAAAAAAATCCTGATTTGTTGGTTAGCTTCATGCTGAAGAAACCGCTGCAGCTAGAATTTTAGTTTTTGCCAGCGTCCCACGGTCCCAAGTCCAGTATAGTTTGAGGTATCCCCAACTCTAGACTTCGTTATTAGAGATCGGTGGCTCAGAATTCTGCCCTGAATCTGGCTTGCAGTAGTGGATGTGGATGGGGGCATCATGCCTCTGCACATGGGTAGTCTTCTAGCCCAAGGCGCCACGTCTGAAGGTTTAGCCGATGAGGAAGACATCTCAACTGCCCGCAAAAATTGCACATCTCGGGTACTACCCCCACTGAGACACAGTCGGATGATTTTCAATATGTGGATATATAAGACCCTTAAATAGTGCCCTTGCTATAGGCTGCTACTAACCCTAAACCCTAAACCCTAAACCGTCTACTGTATGGGGACAGCGCACTGCATATCTCAAGACAATCGACGAGTTGCGAAAGCCTGATTCGCCAATCCGCATCCATTGCGCAATCTACAACACTTGGGGCTTTCCGAAATTTAAGGGTACCTTATTCTGGGGTCCTTATAATAAGGATCCTACTATTTACGGTAGTATATTAGGGTCCCCTATTTTCGGAAGCTCCCATTTAAAGGATCCAGGGCCTTAGTACTTGGGTTATAAGTAAGGTAAGTGCAGTTGCAATTAGTTATAACCCCGATTAAGGTACTTATAGCGCTGCTTACGAAGCCCCATGATCCTCCAAGTAGGCCCCGCCCCCAAAGCACGCAAGGACCAGTTTGGGCCCCCAAGTCAGATCTCGCGGAGGTCGCTGTACTTCAAGGCGAGAGTGAGTTGCGGGACTACATATGGGCACGGAGCCCCAGCCGGAGATGAGGGGTTTCATATAGGGGGCTAAGTGGGAGCTTCTTAAGTATAGATCCTTGGAAGGAACCCTTGTAGATGCCTTATAGAAACCTCTTAAGCAGCCCTTTTCAGAAGCCCTGTAAGGAATGCTTTACGAAGCCCTCTGCGTTGAAGTGACTCGGTCCCTGCGCCTCCAAAGGCCATAGCTGGAAACTGAACAGTTCCTGGCTTCAATTTCGTGCCAATAATTCCGCAACACTTGCCGAGACCCAAAAGCGCCGCAAGCCCAAGACACAAAACTCCAAACTCTCTTCCAGCGCCACAGCCCCAGATCCCTGAACCCTGGAAGCTAAACCCTAAACCCGACATCCCTAAAGCTTACTATAGGGGCCCAAACAATTACCAATACTGTTTTGGTTGGTTTTTGATTAGAACTATGGTAGAATGGGCCCCCAAAACCCTATTCAAATCATTAAGGCCCCTAATATAGAACCCTGAAGACCGCGTTTAAGGACCCCTTCAAGGAACCCTAAACCGAACTATTCAGCAAAAACTAAACCCCTCATCCCCGGCTCCTTTTACTGTATTTGGGGTCCGTATAAGAAGGATCCGACTATTTAGGGAACTGTATTAGGGTCCCTTTTTACGGAGAAAGAAATCCAGGGTCCGAATTGCCAACCGAGAAACAGAGAGATCAGAAATTAAACAGCTTGAGCCTCTGATCCAGGAGAGTGACCTACGAGAGCGCGCATGCACGTTACCGACGACACCCTCAGAGAGATCTAAAGTATGTAAACAGTGAAACCAAAACTCCCCGAAGACTCCAACCCGCAAAGCCGAATGATGTCCTGCATTACCAAAATAAGGAATATGCCACAAATCCCATAGTTTACGGTGCGTAAGGTAATGCAGGATTTAAATCAACAACAGTAGTACCCTTATAGTAATCCTTATAGGAACCCTTCCTGGTTGAGCTTACGAGGATCTTCTCTGATTACGTCCCCACAAGTACTTAAAGGATCATGGGACTTAGTAATTGGGGTTATACGTATGGAAACGACAGTTATAATTACTTATAGCCCCAAGTAAGGTACTTATAACCCTACTTACTAAGCCCCATGAATCTCCAAGCATAGTAATCCTTATAGGAACCCTGCCTGTTTGGAGCTTAGGAGGATCTTTTCTGATTATGTCCCACAACTAGGCTGCGCAAGCTGGCTCTGAACCATCGCAGGGTCTCACCTCCAGGTTTGAGGTTTCCGGTCTTGGGGTTTAGTGTTGATGGTTTAGAGTTTTCCAAAAGGTAAAAGGAGGGACCCCTAATAAGGACCCTAGGTATATACCCATAATATAGCCATTATACACCCATTATATAGCCCATTATAGGGTAGGGGTCCCCATTAAGGGTCCCCCCTTTTCCCCCTTTGAGTTTTGGGTTTTCGGGCTTAGGACTTAGAGTTTTGGGTCTAGGCCTTCCGGTTTAGAGTTTTGGGCTTAGGGCTTAGGGTCTACTTGGAAGGGCAGGGGACTTAGTATGTAGGTTATAAGTAGGGTTAAAATTGGGGTAACTCCATTTAGGGTACTTATAACTCTACTTATAACCTACTTACTAAGTCCCCTGCCCATCCAAGTATAGGGTCTAGAGTGTTGGGCTTTAGGATGGTTTTCTGGTTAAGTTGTTTAAGAAACATAACCGACAAAATGGAGGGATCCTCCTTTGTATGAACCAAGATATACCAGGTCGACCTTTGGGGGCTCCTTCTTGTACTTATAGCATAATGGGTCCCAAAACCCTATTCTAATTATCAAGGCCCCTATATTATCCTGCTTAGTTTAGGTTTGGGGGTTTGGCGTTCAGGCCCTCCAAGCACAGCCGAGCCCGAAGCCCTAAACCTACGCCCTAAACCACCTCTTGTGTGGAAAGGTCGCACTTCGCCGCTGTGGCGATGCTGCACGGCAGCCGAGCTCTGCGTTTGGGGCCCCCAGATTCGGGTAGGTTGGAAATCTGCGACAGGGTTTCGTCTTCGGATGCTCATGCATCGGCCTGCATACTTCGCAGCAATTTGTTTCTGCAGAACCCGTAAGACTGACTAATATGGGAGTTTCCGACGATAGGGGACCCTAATATAGCACCCTACATACTAGGATCCTTTTTGTAAGGACCCCGAAACAAGGTACCCCTAATTCTCGGAAACTCCCATATCATCGAGGTCCGTGTATTCGGGTTTAGAGGTAAACCTTGTGGTTCAGCCTTCGAGGGCTTCGGGCTTCCTTCGAGGATATGGGAGTTTCCGAAAATAGAGGGGTACCTTATTTTGGGGTCCTTATAATCAGGATCCTAGTATTTAGGGTACCATAGTAGGGTCCCCCTATTTTCGTAAACCCCCATATGTGCGGTGTAAAATTCTCAGAGAAGCTTGAGTGCTGGGGCAGCGAGCCGAGATTTTGGTGAGGTTTTAAGATACATATGGGTGGTTGTCAAAATTATGGTCCCCCTTTTGGGTCCCTCATACAGTACGGCACCTAATATTTTAGGGTACCCAGAAAGAACCATAATTTTGACAACCGCCTATAATACTATGCTCATGGTAGATAGCGTGCAGTACGCACGGCTTTAGATTTGGATGAGCTGCGGCTTCTTGCAGAGGCAGCTCCAAGAAAGGGGAGTTTGGCACAGGCCACCGAGTCAGACCACTCTTGATTTTTAGTGAAGACGCGTCGCTTTCATCGTCATCACCAAAGTTCATCATCGCACAAATGCCGTCTTCGAACATGTTGTGGCTGTCACCATCACGGCACTCCTCATCATCATGGTCATGATCATCATCATCATCATCAGCATCAGCAGCAGCATCATCATCGTGGCTATTGCGGCATTCATCGTGGCTTCTTCCATCGCATCTAGCAGCCAACTGAGTTTGAATGATCAGAAAACACCCAAAACCCTTAACTCTGAACCTGCAGTCTCGTACCCACTGCCAGGCTCGGCCAATCTCTGCAGGAGACCGCAGAGAGGTGGTTTGGGAGCGTGGACTCATCGCTGAGCAGCGATAGAGGTAGCCTTCATGGGGCTTACGGCCTCTGCCCTACTAGGGAGGACACAGGTACCCTAACCTCTGGGCTTTTTGGGCAGAGAGTGAGGAGATAACCCCACTTAGGGGACGTATAACCCCCATTATAACCTATTTACCAAGTCCCATGATCCTTTAAGTAGTACCCTGAACCCTAAACCCTACAGATCCCTTTAAGGAACCCTATAGATCCCTTTAAGGAGGAGCCCTTTAAGGCACCCTATTTACTAAGTCCTATGATCCTTTGTAACCTTTTTGGGCAGAGTGTGAGGAGTCGAACCGGCGATGCCTGCGAACTCTTTCGAATCGCGCAGGGAGCCCCAGACTTCCCAGAGCCTCCAAAACCCCTTGATTAAGGAATATACCTTAAATTATGATAGGACCCCTAAACCCTAAACCCTAAACCCTCAACCCTAAACCGGGACCCCTAATATGATTTTAAGGTATAGTCCTTAATTAAGGGGTGTTGGAGCCCCAGACTTTCCGTCTCACTCGTCTTCAGGACCCATCCTTACTTAAAGGATTGGGGGGTTCCTTTTAAGGGGTCCCTTTAAGGGATCTACTATAGGGGTACTGCAAGGGTTTAGGGTTTGGGGTCTGCTTAAAGGATCATGGGACTTAGTAATTGGGGTTAAACGTATGGTAACGACAGTTATAATTACTTATAACCCCAAGTAAGGTACTTATAACCCTACTTACTAAGCCCCATGAACCTCCAAGTAGGACCCTAAACCCCAAACCCTAAACCGAACTTAGGGATACTTGCAAATGCTTCTTAATTTGGGGTTGCTGTAATCCCCAGGAAACGGTACCTGCTTCAGTATAGAATCTGCGTAGCCAGAAACAGGATCCCCACTCCGCCGAGCTCTAAGAAACCCCAGACCCTCGGACCCAGGGCCTTCCCCGAAGTGGGTTTAGGGTTTAGGGCTCAGGGTTTAGGGTTTACGGTTTAGGGTTCAGGGTTTAGGGTTTAGGGTTCGGGGTTCGGGGTTTAAGGGACTGCTATCTCCTGGTTTAGGGGGTTGTCAATATTAGGGTCCCTTTTTGGGTCCTTATTATAATACGGCACCCAATATTTAGGGAAGCCAAAAAGGGACCATAATTTCGACAACCACCCAGGTTCGGAAGCCGTGACCGTTATCTCCTGGCTCCAAGAGTAGCGCCCTTCTACCCCTTTTGCAAGTGAACCATAAACAAACAGGGTATCCTCGTTGTAGATGGGATCCTGGAGAAGGGAGCGTAACTATAGCCTGAAAACTTACAGACCGTATTCAATCCATTAAACCCTGAAGCCCTGAACCCTGAAACCTCAACCCAAGACTCTAAACTTGGGAACTACCGGGCTGAAGAAAATTAGCCAAACGCACGGCCGATTACATGCGTTCGAACGCGCCTTGAAGCAGATGTTGAGCGTTCCGCAGCCTGCAGAGGCCAGTCAAGATAGGGCAAAGCGGACAGTGAGCGTTTATTGCTTGGCAGGTTCCAGCTTTGAGCTGGAGGTCGATTCTGCCCAAACGGGGTGGGAAGCAGCGGAACGCATCGCAGCGAGAGTTGGCCACCCTGCAGGTTTACTTGTGCTGACATCTGGTGGCTGTGTCATCGATCAGTGCCAGCTGCTGCTGCGTCAAGTCCAGCACGACGAGATCTCGTACGGGGTGCGAAAGCTTGGCGCGGGTCGTATCGCGATGCTTTGGGAGCGCCTACTCGAGGAGAAGACTCTGCCTAATGTAGATGCGGCTGCCTTGAACGAGACGATGTCACTCGGATGGGAATCCCACGAAGAGCTCAACCAGGGCATGCAGCTTCCCAGCCACCTGCAGAGTTTGACGTTTGGCCGCATGTTCAACCAGAGCATGGAGGGCATCCAGCTACCCAGCAGCCTGCAGAACTTGAAGTTTGGCTACACATTCAACCAGAGCTTGGCGGGCATCCGACTACCCAACAGCCTGCAGAGTTTGACGTTTGGAAATTACTTCAACCAGAGCTTGGCGGGCATCCAACTACCCAGCAGCCTGCAGAGTTTGACGTTTGGAAATCACTTCAACCAGAGCTTGGAGGGCATCCAACTACCCAGCAGCCTGCAGAGCTTGACCTTTGGCTACACATTCAACCAGAGCTTGGAAGGCATCCAACTACCCAGCAGCCTGCAGAGTTTGACGTTTGGCCTGGAGTTCAACCAGCGGCTGGATGGCATCCAACTACCAAACTGCCTGCACAGTTTGACGTTTGGCTACAAGTTCAACCAGCGGCTAGACGGCATCCAACTACCCAGCAGTCTGCGGAATCTGACGATTGATGGTGACCGTTTCAACCAGAGCTTGGAGGGCATGCAAATACCCAGCAGCCTGCAGAGTTTGGAGTTTGGTGGCCCTTCCAACCACAGCTTGAAGGTTGTCCGACTACCTAGCAACCTGCAGAGTTTGACGTTTGGCCGCAGGTTCAACCAGAGCTTGGATGGCATCCAGCTACCCAGCAGCCTGCAGAGCTTGACGTTTGGCTACGAGTTTAACCAGAGCTTGGAAGGCATCCAACTACCCAGCAACCTACAGAGTTTGACGTTTGGCTGCTCGTTTGAAAAAAGCTTGGAGGGCATCCAGCTACCCAGCAGCCTGCAGAGTTTGAAATTTGGAGAAACATTCAACCAGAGCTTGGAGGGCATCCAACTACCCAGTGGCCTGCAGAGTTTGACATTTGGCGAAAGATTCAACCAGCGGCTGGATGGCATCCAGTTACCCAGCAGTCTGCGGAGTTTGACATTTGGCGAACAGTTCGACCAGAGCTTGGAAGGCTTCCAACTACCCAGCAGCCTGCAGAGTTTAACGTTTGGTGACTTCTTCGACCAGAGCTTGGAGGGCATCCAACTACCCAGCAGCCTGCAGAGTGTGACATTTGGCAAAGAGTTCAACCAGACCTTGCATGGCGTCCTGTTACCCAGCAACCTGCAAAGTTTGACATTTGGCGACGAGTTCAACCAGGGCTTGGATGGCATCCAGCTACCCAGCAGCCTGCAGAGTTTAACATTTGGCGACGAGTTCAACCAGAGCTTGGATGGCATCCAGTTACCCGGCAGCCTGCGGAGTTTGACGTTTGGCGAACAGTTCAACCAGAGCTTGGAAGGCATCCAACTACCCAGCAGCCTGCAGAGTTTGACGTTTGGCCATTGCTTCAACCAGAGCATGGAGGGCATCCAGCTACCCAGCAGCCTTCAGAGTTTGACGTTGGGCCACGACTTCAACCAGAGCTTGGAGAGCATCCAACTACCCAGCAGTCTGCGAAGTTTCACCTCACGGCATTTTTGTATAGACACGTGGTGAGCAGTGATGTGCCGATTTGGCTTCCTCTTCAGGGGCAATTTGGTTGAATTCTTTAGCTTCTTCTGGGCCTGCTGTGGTTCTTGCAGAGCGTCCACCCGAGTGAATGCATTTTGGGCATTCCTTATTATACTTATAGTATAACGGGCCCCAAAACCCACTTCTAATTATTAAGTCCTTTACAGTAAGAAGACCCAAGTCTTGATCCCGCGCACAAACCTGCTGAGCCATGTTGGCTTTCGCCGATGGGTCGATTTCGGCACAAGCCGTTTTTCATAGCGCATGCTTCCATGAAGCGAGCGCAGGACCTGCGCTGCGGAGAAACTGCATCGTAACAAAAAACCACTGTAAACCGAGATCTGTTCGCCATGCCAGGAGGCTGTCTGCGCAGCTTAGGGATTAGAGCCGGGTTTAGGTTTTAGGACTTAGGGGAACCTTAAACCTTGAAACCTTCAACTTCGCACGCAACTGAATGTTTAGTGTTTCCCTTGCAACTTCCATGTCATTGGGACCCTTAGGAGACTACGGGGCCTTCATGGCCTATTTAAGGAAGTATAGTCCCTTACCCCCTCGCCCTACCCCTAAAGCCCAACCTAAACCCCTAAAACCCCCCTCAGGGTCCCCCCTACCCCCTTTTTTGGGTCCCTGTGGGAGTTTCCGAAAATAGGGGACCCTAATATAGTACCCTAAATAGTAGGATCCTTATAATTGGGACCCCAAGTAAGGTACCCCTAATTTTCAGAAGCCCTAAACACCTAAGCCTTTCAAAGGACCCTGATAGATCCCTTTAAGGAACCCTTAAAGGATCCCGGTCTACCCGTTTGGGTTAGTAAAGAATGGAGGAATGGGGTACAATTATAACTACTACTACTACTACTACTACTACTACTACTACTACTACTACTACTACTACTACTACTACTACTACTACTACTACTACTACCATTCTTCCATTCCCTACTAGCCAAAGGTAAGTTCTGGGTCCCTGTGATCCATGACATCGCAATCTGTAGGCTCAGCCGCGGGACTTCCCTTCCCGTGATCATGCCATGAGCCCTAAACTTACGGAAAGGATCAGGGGACTTAGTAATTGGGGGTTCCTTTAAGGGGTCCCTTTGAGGGATCTATAGGGGTACTATAAGGGTTTAGGGTTTGGGGTCTACTTAAAGGATCATGGGACTTAGTAATGGGGGTTATAAGTAAGGTAAGTACAGTTATAATTGCGTATAGCCCCAATTAAGCTACTTATAACCCTACTTACTTAGTAAGCCCCATGAACCTCCAAGTAGGACCCTAAACCCCAAACCCTAAACCGAACTTAGGGATACTTGCAAATGCTTCTTAATTTGGGGTTACTGTAATCCCCAGGAAACGGTACCTGCTTCAGTATAGAATCTGCGTAGCCAGAAACAGGATCCCCACTCCGCCGAGCTCTAAGAAACCCCAGACCCTCGGACCCAGGGCCTTCCCCGAAGTGGGTTTAGGGTTTAGAGCTCAGGGTTTAGGGTTTACGGTTTAGGGTTCAGGGTTTAGGGTTTAGGGTTCGGGGTTCGGGGTTTAAGGGACTGCTATCTCCTGGTTTAGGGGGTTGTCAATATTAGGGTCCCTTTTTGGGTCCTTATTATAATACGGCACCTAATATTTAGGGAAGCCAAAAAGGGACCATAATTTCGACAACCACCCAGGTTTTGAAGCCGTGACCGTTATCTCCTGGCTCCAAGAGTAGCGCCCTTCCACCCCTTTTGCAAGTGAACCATAAAGAAACAGGGTATCCTCGTTGTAGATGGGATCCTGGAGAAGGGAGCGTAACTATAGCCTGAAAACTTACAGACCGTATTCAATCCATTAAACCCTGAAGCCCTGAACCCTGAAACCTCAACCCAAGACTCTAAACTTGGGAACTACCGGGCTGAAGAAAGCTAGCCAAACGCACGGCCGATTACATGCGTTCGAACGCGCCTTGAAGCAGATGTTGAGCGTTCCGCAGCCTGCAGAGGCCAGTCAAGATAGGGCAAAGCGGACAGTGAGCGTTTATTGCTTGGCAGGTTCCAGCTTTGAGCTGGAGGTCGATTCTGCCCAAACGGGGTGGGAAGCAGCGGAACGCATCGCAGCGAGAGTTGGCCACCCTGCAGGTTTACTTGTGCTGACATCTGGTGGCTGTGTCATCGATCAGTGCCAGCTGCTGCTGCGTCAAGTCCAGCACGACGAGATCTCGTACGGGGTGCGAAAGCTTGGCGCGGGTCGTGTCGCGATGCTTTGGGAGCGCCTACTCAGGAGAAGACTCTGCCTAATGTAGATGCAGCTGCCTTGAACGAGACGATGTCACTCGGATGGGAATCCCACGAAGAGCTCAACCAAGGAATGCAGCTTCCCAGCCACCTGCAGAGTTTGACGTTTGGCCGCATGTTCAACCAGAGCATGGAGGGCATCCAGCTACCCAGCAGCCTGCAGAACTTGAAGTTTGGCTACACATTCAACCAGAGCTTGGCGGGCATCCGACTACCCAACAGCCTGCAGAGTTTGACGTTTGGAAATTACTTCAACCAGAGCTTGGCGGGCATCCAACTACCCAGCAGCCTGCAGAGTTTGACGTTTGGGAATCACTTCAACCAGAGCTTGGAGGGCATCCAACTACCCAGCAGCCTGCAGAGTTTGACGTTTGGCCTGGAGTTCAACCAGCGGCTGGAAGGCATCCAACTACCCAGCAGCCTGCAGAGTTTGACGTTTGGCTTCGAGTTCAACCAGCGGCTGGATGCCATCCAACTACCAAACTGCCTGCAGAGTTTGACGTTTGGCTACAAGTTCAACCAGCGGCTAGACGGCATCCAACTACCCAGCAGCCTGCGGAATCTGACGGTTGATGGTGACCGTTTCAACCAGAGCTTGGAGGGCATGCAAATACCCAGCAGCCTGCAGAGTTTGGAGTTTGGTGGCCCTTCCAACCACAGCTTGAAGGTTGTCCGACTACCTAGCAACCTGCAGAGTTTGACGTTTGGCCGCAGGTTCAACCAGAGCTTGGATGGCATCCAGCTACCCAGCAGCCTGCAGAGCTTGACGTTTGGCTACGAGTTTAACCAGAGCTTGGAAGGCATCCAATTACCCAGCAGCCTGCAGAGTTTGACGTTTGGCTTCGAGTTCAACCAGCGGCTGGATGCCATCCAACTACCAAACTGCCTGCAGAGTTTGACGTTTGGCTACAAGTTCAACCAGCGGCTAGACGGCATCCAACTACCCAGCAGCCTGCGGAATCTGACGGTTGATGGTGACCGTTTCAACCAGAGCTTGGAGGGCATGCAAATACCCAGCAGCCTGCAGAGTTTGGAGTTTGGTGGCCCTTCCAACCACAGCTTGAAGGTTGTCCGACTACCTAGCAACCTGCAGAGTTTGACGTTTGGCCGCATGTTCAACCAGAGCTTGGATGGCATCCAGCTACCCAGCAGCCTGCAGAGCTTGACGTTTGGCTACGAGTTTAACCAGAGCTTGGAAGGCATCCAACTACCCAGCAACCTACAGAGTTTGACGTTTGGCTGCTCGTTTGAAAAAAGCTTGGAAGGCATCCAGCTACCCAGCAGCCTGCAGAGCTTGGAATTTGGAGAAACATTCAACCAGAGCTTGGAGGGCATCCAACTACCCAGTGGCCTGCAGAGTTTGACATTTGGCGAAAGATTCAACCAGCGGCTGGATGGCATCCAGTTAGCCCAGCATTTGTCTGCGGAGTTTGACATTTGGCGAACAGTTCGACCAGAGCTTGGAAGGCTTCCAACTACCCAGCAGCCTGCAGAGTTTAACGTTTGGTGACTTCTTCGACCAGAGCTTGGAGGGCATCCAACTACCCAGCAGCCTGCAGAGTGTGACATTTGGCAAAGAGTTCAACCAGACCTTGCATGGCGTCCTGTTACCCAGCAACCTGCAAAGTTTGACATTTGGCGACGAGTTCAACCAGGGCTTGGATGGCATCCAGCTACCCAGCAGCCTGCAGAGTTTAACATTTGGCGACGAGTTCAACCAGAGCTTGGATGGCATCCAGTTACAGCCTGCGGAGTTTGACAGGCCTGCGGAGTTTGACGTTTGGCGAACAGTTCAACCAGAGCTTGGAAGTTTGCATCCAACTTGGATGGCATCCAGCAGCCTGCAGAGTTTGGCGAACAGTTCAACCAGAGCTTGGAAGGCATCCATTGCTTCAACCAGAGCATGGAGGGCATCCAGCTACCCAGCAGCCTTCAGAGTTTGACGTTGGGCCACGACTTCAACCAGAGCTTGGAGAGCATCCAACTACCCAGCAGTCTGCGAAGTTTCACCTCACGGCATTTTTGTATAGACACGTGGTGAGCAGTGATGTGCCGATTTGGCTTCCTCTTCAGGGGCAATTTGGTTGAATTCTTTAGCTTCTTCTGGGCCTGCTGTGGTTCTTGCAGAGCGTCCACCCGAGTGAATGCATTTTGGGCATTCCTTATTATACTTATAGTATAACGGGCCCCAAAACCCACTTCTAATTATTAAGTCCTTTACAGTAAGAAGACCCAAGTCTTGATCCCGCGCACAAACCTGCTGAGCCATGTTGGCTTTCGCCGATGGGTCGATTTCGGCACAAGCCGTTTTTCATAGCGCATGCTTCCATGAAGCGAGCGCAGGACCTGCGCTGCGGAGAAACTGCATCGTAACAAAAAACCACTGTAAACCGAGATCTGTTCGCCATGCCAGGAGGCTGTCTGCGCAGCTTAGGGATTAGAGCCGGGTTTAGGTTTTAGGACTTAGGGGAACCTTAAACCTTGAAACCTTCAACTTCGCACGCAACTGAATGTTTAGTGTTTCCCTTGCAACTTCCATGTCATTGGGACCCTTAGGGGACTACGGGGCCTTCATGGCCTATTTAAGGAAGTATAGTCCCTTACCCCCTCGCCCTACCCCTAAAGCCCAACCTAAACCCCTAAAACCCCCCTCAGGGTCCCCCCTACCCCCCTTTTTTGGGTCCCTGTGGGAGTTTCCGAAAATAGGGGACCCTAATATAGTACCCTAAATAGTAGGAGCCTTATTATAGGGACCCCAAGTAAGGTACCCCTAATTTTCAGAAGCCCTAAACACCTAAGCCTTTCAAAGGACCCTGATAGATCCCTGTAAGGAACCCTTAAAGGATCCTGGTCTACCCCTTTGGGTTAGTAAAAAGTGGAGGAATGGGGTACAATTATAACTACTACTACTACTACTACTTCTTCTTCTTCCCTCGCAGCAAAGATCCGACTTCGCTAAGCGTCCCTCGACGGCGACATGGTGTTTGTCGGCGCCTATGGTTGGCGCACCCCTTTGGGGCCCGGTAGAAAGTGGCTTCGGCACTAGTGCCTGCAAGCCGGTCTGGTTATAAAGAAAGGCTCCACTCGGTTGGTGGTGCACTGGTAACAGGCTCGGCAGAATAAAAGAGTGAACGAGTGTTCATCGCATCCCCTTCAAGAAGTGCCCCACTCGATGCAAGGCAGTCAGATGGACCTGACCAATGCGAACACGTATCCTTGATGCATGGCCGATGTGGGGATTGAGGTCTGGGCCCCAAGACGACGGTTGTCATCCGATAGCCAGCATCGTCCCCTGTGCAGCTCAGCGGTTGGGTCCAGAAGTGCTGCAGTGTAATGGCCAGCAGCAGTATGCGGTCCATGATGCATTATAGCGGCAGCTACAGTGTATCTGGCTCTGAAGGTCGTGAGATGTCGGCCCCAAATCGGCACGAAGATTGAGTCAGGAATCGTGATAGCCTGGCTGTTCTTGACAGCCACCGCATTATCAAAATCATACCTGGCCAGTTGTACAAAGCACAGGGACGAGGCTTGACAGAGAGCATGCGGCTGCACCTGATTGTGCCATCCATCAAGACAGTCCTGCAGTGTTTGATGCCGCGGTTGTATGTGCAGAATGATGGGAGAATGCAGTCGGCCAAAGTCCTCGCGATATGTTTCACCCCCTTCCAAAGTACGGGATTCCCAGGTGCCTTGAAGGATGGGTGGCTGCATCTTCGCAAGTACATGGGTCATGAAGGCTGAGACATCGTGCTGTGCCGATGGCCGCTCCCACCCACGCCATAATGATGCCCATGATTGCAGCCTGAACAGTGATACACTAGTTGAGTGGTAGAGGACATCTCTCCACGCCTGCACTTTGGTGCCAAAGAGCTGTTCCTCAGGCACCTTCAGGAGCTGATGACACCACAGCAGTGCAAAGGCAAATGAGTTGGCATAGCAATGCTGGGAACGGTTGATCAAGCAGAGCCTGTGTAGTCCTGCAGCAATTTCTGCACGTCGTTGGCAAGCGAGCTCCTCTTGAGATTGTCCCGTTTGAGTTGCATGCCACACAGCTGTAGGGCCGTCGAGTTCGATAGGAACTCGAGGGCTGCCCAGACCTTCTCGACTCCCGTGGCCCTCAGTCCCACTTCCAAGAGGAAAGTCGTGATTTGCTCTGGATTGGCCGGTAGACCGTTCGTCGCATTGAAGCGATGAATCACGTCCTTTTCCGTCACTGCTGTCACCAACAGGGTAACATGATTGACGATCTCTTGGTGTGTCACTGCTGCTCTTGAGGCGTCGGTCGTGAGGGTCTGGTTCTCGGGGTCCCAACGTTGATATACCCATTTGCCCTCGTTGTTCAGCCAGCCTTTGGTTTTGGCCTGAGTTTGCTGATCCGGTTGCGCGGCCAGGTTCTGCAGGCATGTAAGCAGAGTCTGAAACAGGGTGCTCAGCAAGACCGCCCTGAGGGGAGCTTCCATGAACTTGGTCTTCGAGGCCTCGCGATATGTGGCTGCAGCTTTGAACAGAATCGGCATGCCCCCGGATTGGCCCGGCTTCAAGTAGAGGGTCCAGGCAGAGTTTTGCTTCAGGACCTGCAATTGGGTCTCTTGGCGTATCACCAATCTGCCCATCGCCTTGATCAAAGCTGCCTCCTTGTCCTGGCGACCGTGTCGATTCTGCCCCCTGTAACGGGGGCCGAAGCCCCCTCCTGAAGGCTCTGCGAAGGGCGCCCTCTGGCGCTTGTCCGTCTTGGGGTGCTTGGACGGACGATCGTTGTCCGACATGTCCTCCATGAGAAGATTGGCCAGCTTGCCCGCTCCCTCCAGGGCCACTGGCCCGAAGATCTCGTGGATCTGTTGGTCCGCCATTTCTGTGTGCAGCCGTATAGCTGATGCAGAATTGCCACAGAACAGTACACTGGGTATTATGTGCTTTAGGCTGGGCAAGTTTGGCTTTACAAAAGTGGCACGGAGAGCTACAGCGGGGGTATGATTGACACAACTTATGGGCAGTATCGTTGTGGAGTCGGAATAACTCAGCATGTGTACGACGGTAGTGCAGCTTCATGGCTTTGTGCGAGGCAACCCACTGTCCACAAACTAAACAATGCTGAAGGTAGACTTCGTTGGCTTTGGAGTGGTAGATAGCGCGGGATTCATATGTCTGAACTAGGTCAGGCCATGGTGATTCAGCAAAGAGTGCAGGTCGCTTGGATGCTGGCACAATTGGCTCGATCGGGGCGGCAGGCAGCAACTCGTGTTTCGCGGCACAGTAATTGCCCGCCACGTGTCGTTGGAGAAGCTGCCAAGTCGAAAATCGTTTTCCACACGCTGCACACTGGGGCATTCCTCCTATAGCATCAACGGCCCGATCAAAAGTTGGTTGCTCAAGTTCAAGCAGACTCTCCGGATGTTGCTTGGCCACATGAGTAAGCAGTGCAGATCTGAGGGCGTATGTAATGCCACATATCGGGCAGGCGCACTTTGCAACAGTCAGGGAAGGCACTTGAATCGTAGTCGACTCAGCTGGTGGCTGAAGACTCTCTTCGACCTGCTTCCACCATGAATCAGCAGGGGTACAGATGAAGGGGTCGACTGGTGATGATGCATTGGATTTTCTACGAGCCTCCGTCTGGAGGAGTTTCTGCAGCATACGATGCGGTAGTTCGAGACCCGCCTGTTGAGCTATCTCTGCATTACTTGTGAAGGTGAGATGGACGGGGCTTCTGAGAATGGCACGGAGGTGCTTGATCACAGCAGTCTCCAAAGTTTTGTGACCTGAGGGAGTGAGGCCACAGGCCGGCAGTGCATAGGAGATGCTGCTCCAGACACAGGATTTCCACAGATCGATTCTCTGGGCGGCAGTCAGATGATGGCGCCCTTTGAGAACAGAGCCAAGGCGATTGTAGGTGGCAGTTCCTTTCCCTAGCCGATACTGCAGAGTTTGATTCTCAAAAGCCTGATAGCTAACCCGAGCACCGAGGTACGTAAACTGTGAGACCAGGGGAATGGCCAGGACGCGATTGCGAAGTTGAATGCGAAGAACTTTGCCCCCCGGGACCTTGCGAACATATCTGCGGGTGATGGTGTTGCTCAAGGTGCCTCTTAAGGCCAAGACGGCTTTAGATTTGGCATCACTGACCTCCATGCCGAAGGCTTCAAGGGTGCAGAACAGAGCGACAATGCAGTCAAGAAGGGCCTCAAACTCCGGAAGACTATGAAAGCTGTCGGCTGCAAAGTGGTCGTCGGCAAAGACGGTGAGAATTTGGTCCACCTTGTGTTTGCCAATGCGGGCCGCAAGCTGAGTGCACAGAACATGCGAGAATACCAGCCATAAAAGAGGGGATGCAGAGCAGCCTTGGCGAATGCCACGGCTTGCCGGGAAGGTGCAGGACTGGCCAGCATGATGCACGGTGTACCGGATTTGTGAGTGCCACTGCATGACCACAGCAACAAGACTATCAGGCAGCTGCAGGTCACGCATTCCTTGGAGAAGATGGTGGCGAGGCATTCTGTCGAACGCCTGTGACAGATCTAAGGTTAGCATCAAGGCACCAAAAAGAGGAGTGGGCCTGTGGCCTGCTTTCCGGGCGTGCAGGTCCCTGCGATGGTGGCCAAGTTCTTCCCTGACAGAGGCACAATGCTTGAAAGCTCTGCGCAGTGCATCGTACTGGGCCCGACCTTGCTGGTAGGCGTATTGCGGAAACTGTTGGATAGCAGCAAGCATCTGGGGTATGTAGGGTCCAACCAGGCAGCTGAGGACTTTCTTACCCAGGGGGCAGGATAGGCCTATGGGCCGGTGGTCTTCCGGTTTAGTGCCCGGTTTTCCCGGTTTGGGAACCAGAGCAAGGTCTACATCCGCCCAGCTAGGGGGCACAGTGATCTCTGTATAGGCCCATGTCTGCGTGAGGCATGCACACAGCCACGGTGACACAAGATCTGCACAGCATCGCCAAACTGCACTCGGTGGGTGTTCTTTCGGCACTGCTTTGCGACGCGGAACCAGCATCAGCTGTTGGGAGAGTGCAGTAGGATCAAGGTCCGGAGCAGCAGAAGTGGACCAGGGACCTCTGGTGGCAGCCAGGGCAGTGGCATCTGTTTCACAGAAACGCTGTTTAAAGTGACAAGCCAGGAGGTCCACCTCTTGGGCAGCATCAAGCATGTGTCCTTGAGCATCTCGTAGTTGGAGCCGATGTCTGGTTTGCTTGGGGGCAATTCGATTCACAACTTGGAAGATGCCTCGTGTGTCGTGCTTGTATGCACACTGACGAGCCTCGTCCATGGCGACTGTCAGGACCTGCTTACGGGCAGCACGATAGGCAGCTTGATGTTGTTTATGGTGAGCAGTAAAAGTGCGCCAAGCCTTCCAAGCTGAAAACCATCCTCGTAACCCGTTCTTTCGGATTCTTTTGAAAGCCCTCCACTTGTCCCACATGGACCTGATCCCAGTCTGCACTTCGTTCGTTTGCCAGGGTTTGGCACGAGCTGAGGTGGCAGCCTTCGGGAATATTTTCAGACAGGCTTGGTAAAGGACTGCATGCAGCTGCTCGATGCCATCGATCGTAGGATGGGCCTGCATGTGTTGTAGGGCAGTTTGTCGAATGC
Source organism: Symbiodinium sp. CCMP2592 (assembly GCA_905221615.1). NCBI lineage: Eukaryota > Dinophyceae > Suessiales > Symbiodiniaceae > Symbiodinium > Symbiodinium sp. CCMP2592. The sequence goes on from CAJNDT010005982.1 coordinate 358,542, forward strand.
GGTTTATCTGACTCGCATGTTCAGCTTGAGTGGGATTATCAAGTGCAGTCAGTAGGGCCTCTCGATCAATAGAGTGAACAGCCCGTGCTGTGGTACGAGTCCAATGCGGCCTACGCAGGTTGAGACAGCAGAGCAAGGGAAAATGATGGGCTCCACCTTGCCTAGAGGCTCCCACATGGAAGCTCCTCATTGCATAGGCCTGCTTGGCCTGCGACGTGGCATCACGTCGTCGTACCCACAGGAAGTCAATCTGTGATTCTACCTGTCCCCATTTGAAGGTGGAGGCAGCTCCAGAGGTCGGATGCCTCCATGTGTTCAGAGAGACAAGGTCAAAGGTGCGATATAGATCAACCAGGTCCTGAGCATCCTCCGGTGGATGCTGTGGCATAGGCAGCACATGATGGCCTACATGGGGCAGATCAGTAGCCACAGGGGTGTTCATGTCCCCAGCCAGTAGGATTGAGTCCCTGACAGGAACACGTCCTAGGCTTTTGTGGAGCGATTGCCAGACTTGCTGGCGCTGATCAAGGTAGGTGGCAGCCTTCGGGTTGTGCACTGTTTGGTAAACGCCGAAGATGTGTAAATGTCGGGCCTCTCGTCCCGGTAAGGGGAGGCGGATGTGCGTGATTCGTCCCTGCAAGGTGTGTTCATACCGAAGTTGGGACGGAGGCACTAGGGACTGTCTAATCAAGATTAAGACTCCGGCTTCTTTCCTGGACCGACAGCCTCCATGTATACATACCCAATCTCCTGACGTGAATTCGAAGTGGTCAGTCCAACGGCTCTCAACCACTATGGCGATATCTATGGAGGACTGGGATAAATAAGTCATCAACTCCGGGTATAGGCCTGAGCCAAGTCCACCCGAGTTCCAAGACAGTACACGGAGTCCGCGAATACGGTCCTGTCGGAAGGAGGGTCGGGCTTGCAGTCCCACTTGTGGCACTCGAAACTGAGAGGGCACATCCTGTGCCCGCAGGGTACGCCCGCGGTAGCGGGTTGAGCCTTGTTGCAGTGCACGGTTGCATGCTCGATGGAAAGCACGTTTGACGCAGCGGCTATAATCGCGCGAACTCAGACCATGACTATTAGGGAGGTCACTGGGCTTCGGCGCCGAAGCCAAAGGAGGCAATGTTGTGGAAGCACCTCCAGCAGCTCTAGTGACAGGAGCTGCAACCCTCGCTTCTGATCCCACGGCGGCACACACTGGAGTTGCAGGTAGACGAGTAGAAGTCTGTGCAACCAGCTTACATGGAATCCTCGGGACTTGGGACCCGAGCGGGTCGGTAAAGGAGATGTGGCAGATGCCGTGGCAGTGGCTAAACCACCTGCAAGGGTGCAATCGGGACCACGAGCTGTGGTGGCAATGACTGAGAGACTTGCCTCCGGTCCAGCACTGGACTGGGTCACGTTGGGGGCACCACTGTGCCGGCTGGTTGACCTGGGCCAACACCGGAGCAAGGAGGATGCAATTGGGATGAGGACCCACAGTAGGGTTGATTGGCCCGCCTCGCTGTGAGGGAGTACGCAGGTATGTGTCAGGCGGCTGGCCGAGGGGTACCTGGAGAAGGGGCCGTATGGCAGCACAGAGGCTCTGGCAAGGCAAGTCCAGACAACGGCAATGCAGAGCTGTGTCACTTGGGCAATTGCATGCAGTGGCTCCACTTTTTTGCATGGGAGGGCCGGTCTCGGCTGCTGTGGTGCGAACCGGCTACACTGGAAGAGCTGTAGAAGTGACCATAGGAAGAGCTGGCAGGGCCGGTATTTCGTAACTGGTAGGCTCCGCATGCCAGACTGTCGGGCTTCACCTGAGGGACTGTGCGTGGCTCTAGGGGCGTCATGGACAGGCGGGGACTTAGGGTCCAGGTCGTGGCTGGCCGTACTCGGAGCTAGCAGCTCGAAGCGTGTAGCTAGGTTGGCCGGAGCCATGAGCATGTTGAGGTTTACGGGTGGGGGGGCCTCGGGTGCCCACCTGGTACCGGTGCTGGCGAGCGGGACCTCGATCTGGATCGTGGTCCACCTGCTGTTGGGGCCGATGACTCTGCTTGGCGATCACGGCTTTGGTCCTCTGATTCATACAGCGTGCCAGTTGCATCGGGCTCTGTATCTGCCGAGTCATCAGGAGGTAGATGGCCGCTTGGAGGTGGCACGGCTGCAATGATAGAGGTGGTCGCCAGGGCAGGGGCTATGGTAGCAGAGGGAGGTCTTGTTGCGGTCCGGTCTCGATCGCTCTCCGAGTCTGCTTCCGAGGTGTTGGGGTCATCAGTACGTCCCTCGGATTCTGGTGCCGTTTCTACCCCACCTACCTCATGGACTCCATTGTCGACGTTGTCATCGTAGAGGGCGTTGTTGAGGTCCTGCGGGTCTGTTCTGGCAAGCATGTACTCTTCGGCCGGCGTGGCCTCCCTGAGGCTGATCAGGAGAGATCGCCAGGTTGCGACTTCGGCATACTCCGGGGCCCTCACATACGCCGGTCCGGTCAGCTGGAGGTGGTGGAGGATATTGGCCGCCAGAGCGTCACCTGCCTCACCGTGGGGAGCCCGGGTTGGCCACGTGGCAGCTATGCCCATGGAGTCTACTCCAGCTGAAGTCGAGGTGGAGCCTGCACTGGGTTCAGTTCGACGAGCTCGGACGTGGGCCATTGTCGACGGAGCATTGACCGGTTGGGGTGGAGGAGGTCCATATGGCGGCGCATGAAGTGGGACGTGATCGGGCAAGGGCGCCCGCTCTGCAGCTGTCATTGGAGAGGTAGGAGCCGATCCTGAGCTTTCATTGCCCTCTTCGGTGGCTTCCTCGAGGACACTGTCGTGAAGAGGATCCCGGTCCATGTTGGAGGCCGTGGGATTAGAGTAGCCCAGCCAGGGTTCAGGGCGTTCAACAGGGTCGGGTGACCCGTCCAGTTGTAACAGGTGCTGAAGTCCTTGGGGCCCCTGAGATCCCTGAGGTACCGTTTGGCTAGGTGCAACCTTGGGGGACCTAACCCCTAAAGGGCCTATGGTGGGGTGAGGGATTGGCATAGTGCATGTGGTATGCGGATACATCTGCCTGCTTGAGCACTGATCAAACCACATGTTCGCCCTGTCTCGGATGTGAGGCGTCAGTGGCAGCCACAGTCTACAGTAAAGCTTGCTGCAAATGATCCTGCAACCCTCAACAAAGCTTGCATGGGCGCACGTTGAGATCGCAGTGGCAGCTGGCACCCAGGAGAGAAGGCTTGCAGCCGCCCGATAGACCTGTGAAGGTAGACAGGTGTGGGAGAGTTTTCTCTTACGTCGGCAGCGACGAGCAGGGGCCTGTGGTTTGAGTTTCCAGAGTCGACTGCGACGTCCTAGACAACTTCTTGTATACACAGGACTGCTCTGGCTTTGGTAAGCGTTGTGCATCCCAAGTCCTGACCGTTGTTGTGTCAGGGAACCAACACAGAGGTGACAGGGTGCAGTTTCGGCTGTCCAAATGCCGTCCACATAACAGCCTGTTGATAAATAAAGGCCAGATTGAAGTTCAATCCAATCCTTCCAGGGCCTCCTCGCAGCACTGGAGTTTGCCAACGATGCAGGGAGTCCATAGATAGTATGCCAGGGCAGGATGTGCTCGCGTACACCAGGAGCGTGTTTCCGGCACCTGAGACGGGTACTTGGAGGCTGCAACAGCCTCCAGGACCCATCCTGGGTCGCTTCTCTTCCATCTAGTCTCAAAACAGTCAAAATATCTGTGGTCATTCCTATAGCCACCGGCTTGGTTGTACATGTCCAGAAGAACCATTCGCAGGAAGTCATCCTGTATGTCATGGTTTTGCCTGTCAGCATCGGCCTGAGCAGAACAGGTGGCACATGCAGCTGGGCAGCTGGGAACACCCCAGTCGTGGATTTTGTTACATCCATGTAGGAAGCCGATGAAGCATAGTGCATGAGCAGTGTCAGAGCTGCATGCAGTCTGAAGAGCCATTGCATGTTGCCCGCGGGCCAAGCCGTGTTCAGTTCAGGGACTTGGGCCTGCTAGTCAGCTTACCGTTAGGAAGAGAGCCACAGAAAATTTTCGGCATCGCCCACTCGCTGTGAGCCGAGAAGCTTCTACTACTACTACTACTACTACTACTACTACTACTACTACTACTACTACTACTACTACTACTACTACTTCTACTACTACTACTACCATTCTTCCATTCCCTACTAACCAAAGGTAAGTTCTGGGTCCCTATGATCCACGACATCGCAATCTGTAGGCTCAGCCGCGGGACTTCCCTTCCCGTGATCATGCCATGAACCCTAAACTTACGGAAAGGATCAGGGGACTTAGTAATTGGGGGTTCCTTGAAGGGGTCCCTTTAAGGGATCTATAGGGGTACTATAAGGGTTTAGGTTTTGGGGTCTACTTAAAGGATCATGGGACTTAGTAAGTGGGGGGTTCCTTTAAGGGGTCCCTTTAAGGGATCTATAGGGATACAAAAAGGGTTTAGGGTGTGGGTCTACTTAAAGGATCAGGGGACTTAGTAATTGGGGGGTTTCTTTCAGGGGTCCCTTTAAGGAATCTATAAGGGTACTATAAGGGTTTAGGGTTTGGGGTCTACTTAAAGGATCATGGGACTTAGTAATTGAGGTTTAGGTAAGTCAAGTACAGTTACAATTACTCATAACTCCGATTAAGGTACGCAAAACCCTACTTACTAAGTCCCATGATGCTTCAAGTATTCTAATTATTAAGGGCCGTATATTACAGTCCTTCTTATAAGCGTTCCATGCTTCAAGGTACAAGGGTTTAGGTCATCAGGGCTTCTGGAGGTTTGGCTTTTGGTTCCATCATGGCATCTTCAAGCCACAGATGCAAGGGATTTGCGCCGCGCCCCAGGTCATGCCCGAGATGTTCAATGTGTATCTGAAGATGCATTCCGAAATGGAGGGTCAGGACTTCAAGCTGCAGCATCAAAGGGCCAAGCTTCTTGCACGGAGGGTTTGGTCGCGATGGATGCCTGCGAGGGTGACTTCGCTTCGCAGCTGGGAGTCCTTTAGTGGTGTGTGTGGGTGTGTCTCTGGTCTACCTTCTGTCGGGAAGGAATGGATCTCCAGTTGCCAGAGCCCACGGCTCCTCTCTCTCTCTCTCTATCTCTCTCTCGCTCTCTTGCTCTCTTGCTCTCTCTCCGATCCTCGTCTTGTCTTTTTGTGTCCCGCCAATCTCTGTATCTCTCAGACGACCTCGAAGACTTTTATTTGAAGGACCCCTCGCGAGTCAGCTTCAGCAGGCAGCAGGCCTGGCTTGATCAGGTTTTGTGTATACACGCACCCATATATACATGTGTAAGTATATATACACATATGTATATTTATACTTTCAGATTTGCTGATTTGTAACATAGCACATGGATAGGTAGATAGATAGTTGGGTAGATGCACGCATACACATACATACATACATACGTACATCCATACATACATACATACATATACATATGTATATATATATATATATATATACATATATGTATACATATATATATATATATACATACATACATACATATGTCCGGACACATGCACATGGGTGTACGTTTGCATACATTTGTACCATGTACATCTAAATGCGTACACACACTTGGACAGGAGTAGTCAGTCGTCGACATAGATAGACAGATAGACAAGTAGATAGGTAAATTCCCACGGAAGGTGGGGTTCAGGAAATAGAGTTTGCATAGGCGGTGCATGTTTCAGGGGTAGCCTATGCACCGTAACTACTACAACATGGTAGTGCAGGATATGCCAATAGGACCTGCCTCTAAATGAGTGCTCTGCCGGTGCCCTTTGCCCTGGATCCGCTATTGTAGCAAGATGGTACCAGGTTGTAGGAAAATGGTACAAGGAGCCCCCGTTTGCTAGAGCCCTATGGTACCCTTCAGGTAACCCTATAGATCCCTCCCACGAGGGACCCGCAAAAGACCCTTAAACCCTTAAACCCCTTTATATAGAACCTTTAAGGGGGCCCCTATAGTACCCCTTATAGGTCCCTTGAAGGGGCGCTTAAAAGACCCTTGACCCCCTTTACATAGAACTTCTTAAAGGGGCCCCTATAGTACCCCTTATGGATCCCTTGAAGGAGCCCTTGGTCGAACGAAGAAAAAAGTGCTTGGAGGATCATGGGACTTAGTAAGTATGGTTATAAGTACCTTAATTGGGGCTATAAGCAATTATTACTGTAGTTACCTTACCTATAACCGCAATTACTAAGTCCCATGATCCTTGAAGTAAACCCCAAACCCTAAACCCTTATAGTACCCCCTATGGATCCCTTAAAGGGACCCCTTAAAGGAACCCCCCAATTTCTAAGTCCCATGATCCTTGAAGTGCTCTCTTTTGCCAGGCCCTTGCTGCGATTGAGAGTTTCTCCGAAGTCGTCGATTCCGAGTATGTCGGGCACGGGCCTCGGCAAACTAGTATAGGGAATACGGGCCTTACTAGTTGCCGATACTGCTTTGGGGGCTCCTGATTGTAGTGCATAATATACTCCAAAACCCTGCTCTAATTATTGAGGCCCCTGTATTACTTAGATCCCCAATACCCAACCTTTAAACTTGTTGGGTCCTTATGGTTTAGTAGTTTCTGTGGCTTATTGGGGAAATAAGACAATCAACAGTGAGTCAAGGACCTCCAAAGGTGGGATGAAGCTAGGCACCCAGAGACTCCAATATCCCTTAATTAAGAAGGAATATTCCTTAAATTATAGTAGGATCCCTAATATGATTTAAGGAATATTCCTTAGTTAAGGCATATTAGAGTATCTGGGAAAGCTTCACGGCTCCCTTCATAAGACCTATAGTCTCCTTAGGAACTATTATTCTTGTTTATTATTAATATTAGTAATAGTATTATTATTAGTACTAGTATTAGTATTAGTACTAGTATTAGTATTAGTATAATTGTATCATTTTTATTCTTCTTGGTATGGGTGGTTGTCAAAATATATGGCCCCTTTTTGGGGGTACCCCAAATATTAGGTGCCGTACTATACTAGGGACCCCAAGAGGGACCCTAATTTTGACAACCACCCATAAAAAAAACCCAAGGGAATAGTAAAAATGCTAGTTGTGAGTATGGTGCTAAAAGGTGGGATCGAGACCTATAGTATCCTTAGGACTTGTTTTTTATTTTTGTTCATATAAAACCCAAGAGAATATTAACATAGTATTTGTATTATGGTTCTCAGGGTGGTACTGTTGATGGACAAAATCCTGCATGACCTTAAGGACCCCAAACTATGGGAATTATGGTATATTCCTTATTGTGGGTCATGCAGGATTTATATCATCAACCCTAAACCCTAAACCCCCTATAGATCCCTTAAAGGAACCCCTTAAAGCTACCCTCATAGATCCCTTAAATGGAACCCTAGGATTTATATCATCAACCACCCACCGTATCGAGACATTTTGTTGGGGAGTCCTGGACCTGAGTGCACCCCGCCGGTTGAGTCTTTTTCACAGAGCAGAGACCCAGAGACTCCAATATCCCTTAGTTAAGGAATATTCCTTGAATCATATTAGGGATCCTACTATAATTGAAGGTATATTCCTTGATTAAGGGATATTGGAGTCTCTGGGGACCATGACAGGAAGTTGCAGTTTCCAGTTGGTTTTGTGCTGGGCTTTGGCTTTAGGGTGCAAGGTTGAGGCTGTAGAACCCCCACTTTGGTAACGGACGGTATAGAAAGACTGAACCCCAAATCCTGAAAATGAGTTGGAACCGATAATGAGCGAGGGTGCACTGGTGAAGCTGGTGAGGCCTAGGGTTTGTTGCTGGAGCAGCACTGGACTCTGGACGCTGTGTGGGCAACTGGAGTCAAAGGTGCACTGAATTTACTTAAAGGATCATGGGACTTAGTAGTTGAGGTTATAAGTAAGGCAACTACAGTTATAGCTACTCATAACCCCAATTAAGGTACCTATAACCCGACTTACTAAGTCCCATGCTCCTCCAAGTATCCTGAAAGAAAACCCTTATAGAAACCCCTTGTAGATCCCCCTTTTAAGGAATCCTTTTCAGGAGCCCTACTTACTAAGTCCCATGATCCTTTAAGTACATGAAAACAAGGTAGGGCTTTGGGACATTTTATATTTTCCCTTATGGGGCTTAAGAGGATCTTATTTACTAATATTTGTCAAAGGCTTTAAAAGCCCCACCTAGAAAAAATGAGTTGGGTGGTGGCTCAGTTGCCCGAGGTCCCTCTTCAAGTCCATCGTCGCCAAGTGGCTGAAGGCACCTCCGCAGGGAACAAGACTGCTGTTACGTGCTTACCTTCATGGGTGGTTGTCAAAATTAGGGTCCCTCTTTGGGTACCCGAAATATATGGTGCCGTACTATATATGGGACCCAAAAAAGGGACCATAATTTTGACAACCACTCTCATGTCTTTTGGAGTGTGCCATCGAAACCCCTGCCTAAACCGTAACACCCATGCCCTGGAGGAGCTTGTCTAGGTGGCAACTTGGGAAACTTTTTAATTTCTGTCACCTCCTGGGGCCCGCCTGGTAGTTCGCAGGACGTTGTGCTTAAAGGATCATGGGACTTAGGAATTGGGGTTATTGGTAAGGTAACTATAGTTGTAAGTACTGATAACCCCAGTTAATGTACTTATAACCCTACTTACTAAGTCACATGATCCCCCAAGTAGTTCACAGGACCCGAACCCGAAGTAATTCAGGGGTCTGAGTGGTTGTCGGCAGTGTTCGCTGGGTTTCCTTTGCCGTTATAAACACCGATACTATTTTGGGGGTTCCTTATTCTATTTATACAGTATATTGGGCCCCAAAAACCTATTCTAACTATTAAGGCCCCTACAGTATTTTCTGTCTTAGGCTTCTGTTGTGCGCCGACTGGCAGGCTACCACGGGTCAGGGCGAGGGCACGACTGCCGATGACGGTGCCCTCCACGAAGAGAATGTGTCCGGATTGGTAACGGGAGGGTTTTTGGGTTTTGGAGTCGAGGGTTTGGGCTCATTCCGAGTTAAGTGTTTTCGTTCCATGAAGTGTGGGATCTGCATTCGAGGTCTTTGCAAAGATCAAGAGATGTTGTTGCCTTGGATTTCGCATAGGTTTCTTACCAGGCGTGCAAGCAACCTTCATCTGTTTTAAAAGTGGTATGTTCCTATGTACTCCCAGAGGTTTGCATTGACTTGCACTAGGAAACTGGAAGTAGCTTGAGCAGCCTGGTACTTTGAATGGGAGGTTGTAGGGCTTCAGGTTTTGATAATCCACACTTTATGAGGAATGTTCTACTAGGATGCCCAGTAGTACCCTTATTCCCTTTTTGCAGTCCTAGGTTCTTTATAAAGTTACCCAGTACCAAAAAGGGAGCCCCTTTTATTCCTAGGTTACAGGGCATCCTAGTCTAGGAGTCTACTATCCTAGCTTTTGAACATGGGAAGAATGGGCATTCACAAAGCATCTAGAGATTCGGGCCTGGCCCTGTAGCCTAAACCTTTACCCTACCTAGCCTAAGCCCTCAACTCGAAACCCAAAGTCTTGAAGCCTCAACCCTATATTTATATCTAGATCTCGAAGCCCTGAAGCCCTGAAGGCCAAGACCGAATGAACCCCAGCCTCGCTTCGTGCCAGTGCCGGCCCTCGGGGACCTGGCGAATGCCCTTGTACCCCACTTGGCTGCGGAGCCCGGGCACCCAGGGCGTCCTTCAAGGCTTCCTTTAAGAGTTCTAAAATGAGGTTCCCGTTAAAAGGTACTATAGGGTTCAATATTAGGGTTTCCCTTAAAAGGTTCGATTTTAGGGTTCGGTGCAAGGTTTCCTTTAAGGGCTTGTTTGAGGGTTTCTTGAAGGGCTCCTTGAAGGGGCTTCTATGGTATTCTATGGTTGTGTAAGGATAGGGGTTTGAGTTTTTGCAAAGGTTCGATAGGGGTTGTAAACGGTTGATAAGAGCTTTGTTACGTTTGAGCTGATCCAGTCAGCAAACTTCTGTTTAATAGTTATAAGTGCCCTGATCGGGCCATAGGATTGAGGGTTGTGTTGTGTTTGAGAGGGGGGGGGGGGCTGTGCGGGCGCGCCCAAAAACAACCCTAAACCGCAATGGTTTTCAAAAGCCTGTATCGGAGCGTGAGGGTGTAGGGTTTTGGCAGAAACCGAGTCAAGACCTCTGGAAGCTTGATCGGGCTTTTGATGCGGAGCTTTCTTCGGCAGCTCCAGTTCCAACTTGGGAATCTGCAGCCTTCGATTGGGGCGGGAGCAGTTAAAGATCTAGCAAGTGCGGGGTTCCCCCCGAAATCCTAAAGCACCCGAAACTAAGCAGCAAACCCGAAACCCCAAAACCTGCCCGAAATCCTAAAGCACACTAAACACCAAACTCTAAACCCTGAACTCTACAACCCGAACTCTAAACCCTAAACTCTAAACCCTGAACCCCCAACCCCGCATTCCCAGAGCTACCCCTTAATTAAGGAATATACCTTAAACCATAATATTCAGGCCCCTATAATTTAAGGTATATTCCTTAATTAAAGGGTGTTGGGTTCCTTTAAGGGTTCCTTTATGGGTTCCTTTATGGGTTCCTTTATGGGTTCTCTGGGTTCCGATGCGAGGAACCTGCAATTGGTCCTGCGGGTCTTCGCGCCGGCCATCCAGGGCGGGGCTGCGGAGGCGGAGCCGCGTTTTCTTGACTTGTAGGATGCCTTTCAAGGGTTCCTTTAAGGATTCCTTTAAGGATTCCTGTCAGGGTCCTCTTCAGGGTTCCCATAAGGATTAGGGTCAGAGACTCCAATATAGCTTAATTAAGGACTCTTCCTTAAGCATTTTAGTGGTCCTACTATAATTTGAGGTATATTCCGTAATTAAGGGATATTGGAGTCTCTGGGTTTCTTGGGCTTCTACAAAGGGGGTCTCAGAGGGCGCTTTAAGAGCCCTTACTAAGCCCCCTGCCCCTCCAAGTAGAAGGGTTCGTGGGCCGGGTAGGCTCCGAGAGATTCGAAAGCGTTTGAAGAGCTCAATACAAAGGTTGGAAAAGTTACGAAGAGTATTCCCTTATAGTCTCTATACATATATATATATATACATGTATATGTATATGCCCCTTATATTATAGAATAATTCGCGTGCTATAACGAGTTCTGCAAAAACCCTCTTCTAGTTATTGAGGCGCGTATAGAACGAGCTCTTGGGGCTCAGAGCGTTTAGGGTTCGTAGGATTGGGGCCTCTAAGGTTTGTGGAGTTCGGGCTGTGGCCAGAACCCAAAACCAAAAGCCCCAAACCCTAATGCCCTCAACCCTACTATAGGGGCCAAAGAAGCACCAACACTATTTTGGGGTGCTTCTTATTGGAATTTTAGTAGAATGGGCCCCAAAACCATATTCTACTTGCGAGGCTAATCATTAAGTCATTAAGGTACTCATGGCTTTTCAGCTCGTCCGAGAAGGGCTCCGTTAGTTCGCTTTCGCAAGATACACCCTGAACGCCTCAGAACCAAATGCCCCTAGCGCCTTTCCCCCAAATCCTAAGACTCTAAGACCTATACTTGGAGAATCATGGGACTAAGTTATAAGTAACTATAACTGTACTTAGCTTACTTATAGCCCCAATTACTAAGTCCCATGATCCTTTAAGTAACACCCAAAAAACTGAAGCAGAAACAGCGATCAACCCTAAAGCCGAAGCCCTTAAACCCCCAAAGCCTAAGTTTTCAGAGACTCCAATATAGCTTAATTAAGGAATCTTCCTTAAATCATTTAAGGGATCCTACTATACTTTAAGGTATATTCCTTAATTAAGGGATATTGGAGTCTCTGGGTCTCAAGGAGAAGATTCTACCGGCCACGCAGCGAGCAGGCCCCGTGCTTGCAGAAGAGTACGAATGCTTGCAGTCAACCAAGTTCGATACAACAAATCAGTTGTCCATCACTCTTGCATAAACGTTAACCGTTTAACCCTAATCGTGCAAAAGACCGAAATCCCAACCCTCATCCCTAAACCCGATGTATGGCTGGTTAAGGGCATAGAAGGTCGACTGCTAGTGCCCCATAGCTACCGATGGATTTAAAGTTATTGATATAGGGGCCGAAAGAATTACCAACACTATTTTGGGGGTTCCGTATTATGATTATAGTATAGCAGGCCCCAAAACCCTATCGAAAATGATTAGGGCCCTTAGAGAATCGGCAATCGGAGGCGAAGGCTGTAGCTTGCTTGGGTAGTGCAGGGGCCTGAATAGTTTGAAAGAAACGGTTCTGGTGGTTGTGGATAGCAGTACCAAGTATGAGTATTCAGGCTAACTTATTAGTTTACTTGACACTCGGTGCACTTTTCCAGGGTCGCCATTAGAAACGTCTCGGGGCGTTGATGCGGCTTCCTTATCTTCTGGGTTCTGACCCTTTCTTTGCGCAGCAAGGCTATCGCGCGCTTGCTGCAGTGCTGCACCCAGATTTTGGTCGACCTGCATGCAGACTGTCAGGCCTCCGATGACATATGCACTAGAGAGACGTTCCTGTCACAGCCGGGACCAGCAAAATCAGGGCTGAACCTACATCGCAGAGAATTCCTCCTCGACCTTGAAGTCAGGGCTCTCAGTAGACAGTTTCTGAATCTACCCTTCGCTGCACAAGCCCGGGTAAGCCTAGACATCTCCATGACCAAGCCCAACATGGATCCCCTTTCAAAGGACCTACCTATGATATCGAAGCACTAAGACCCTAAGCCCTAAACCCTACAAAGGGCCTCCCTGTCTAAGATACAAAGACCTCTAAGTAAAGGATCGAGGGACTTAGTAATTGGGGTTATAAGTAAGGCAACTACAGTGTTAAATTACTTATAGCCCCAATTAAAGTACTTATAAATCTACTTACTAAGTCCCCTGCCCCTCCAAGTAGACCCTAAACCCTAAACCCCTTAGATCCTTTAAAGGAACCCCAAAGATCCCTTTAAGGAGCCCTTTAAGAACTCTTACTAAGTCCCCTGCCCCTCCAAGTAGGCCCTCCGATCCCGAGGTCATGGCGAATGAGAGCACCGCCGCGTGGCCTGTCTCGCAGGCAAGCTCTGAGCCTGTGATTTACGGTTTTAGGGTTTAGGGTTCCTTTGAAGGGTTTCTTTCAAGGGTTCCTTTAAAGGGATCCTTAAAGGGATCTGAAAAGGTTTAGGGTTTAGGGTTCCTTTGCAGGATTTCTTTTAAGGGTTCCTTTAAAGGGTGCCTTCAAAGGGTTCCTTTAAAGGGATCCCTAAGGGATCTAAAGAAGGATTTAGGGTTCAGGGGTTGTAGGGGACTTGCAAGCCCCCAGCTCCCAGACCACTTTGGAGCTATGTCATGTGGCTTGGGGACTTAGTAATTGGGGGGTTCCTTTAAGCGATCCCTTTAAGGGATCTATAGGGGTACCATAAGGTAGGGGGTTCGGGGTCTACTTAAAGAATCATGGGACTTAGTATGTGGTCTTATAAGTAAAGTAACTGTATTTAGAATTACTTATAACCCCACTTAGAGTACCTTTAGCCTTACTTACTAAGTCCCATGATCCTCCAAGTAGGGCAGCTTGAGTTTCAAGATGGTGCGGGCTTTGGGGTTCCGGGGCTTTAGGCTTTTGGTTTAGGCTGGGCTTTTGGCACACATTGGGAGATGTTTTGGGACGGATGCTCTGTCCAGAAGAAGCGGCTTGAAAACATGGGAATCCATCGGGTTCCCGAATATTACTGCACAAGTTTTGGTATTATAGAAACTCAGAGACCCAAAAGGCACATAAGCATCAGCATTTTATAGGGATATCCCTACCTTATTGATTGTCAATATATCTTGGGGAGTCCTAGAAACCCTGCAAATCCTAATTCGCCTCTTCAGGCCTCTAAATTAGCAGGGATAGCAATGGAAAGGATCAACAAACGGCGCCACCCTTCTGCGAGGAAAGGGCGCATAAATGTCCCGAAACCCTGAACTCAGAGAGCTTGGTACAATCCCTGAGTTGCGATGCACCCTTACAAAACTCCGAATTAAGGATGGGGCTCGCAAAAGCCACCCTAAACCCAGCGGACATCCGGGGGTCCAAGAGGTGACGGCCCTTTGGAAGACTCTGCAAGCCGTGGGCTGAAATGGTAGGAGTTTCGGGTGCGGCGGTTTTGGGTGTAGGATTTCGGGTGTACTTTAGGGAACAGGGTTTTGGGTATGGTGTCGGGCAGAGGGTGTAGGGCGTAGTGTGGTTTAATGCCGGGCTTGGGGCGCAGGGTTTAGTGTTAAACGCTTCACCCAGAGAGCTCCATAAAACCAAAGACAAGGATACTCTACCAAGAAGGGCGTTTCACATGGTTTTGAAAGTGTTGTTCAGAGTGTTCTCTAAATCAGAGGTTATCACATGGCTTTGTAGAGTGTTTCCGCGAAGTGGTAACGGGTTGACCTTGACCCTATACCAACCCTTTTTGGGTAAGCTAGGTGAGCCTTTGGGGCATTTTATACTGGGCTTACGAGAATCTTATTTACGAATATGTGGGAGTTTCCCAAAACTAGGTGTACCTTATTTGGGGGGTCCTTATAACAAGAATCCTATTATTTAGGGTACTATATTAGGGTCCCCTCTTTTTGGAAACTCCCATATGTTTCAGAGTCAGGAACTACCAGGCACCTGAAACACCTGTAGTGTCCCCTTGCGGCATCTGTTTCTGTAAGGGTGGTGCTTAAAGGATCATGGGACTTAGTAGTTGGGGTTATAAGTGAGGAAACTACAGTTATAAGTGCCTTTAACCTTATTTTAGGTACTTATAACCCTACTTACTAAGTCCCGTGATCCCCCAAGTGCCCAACCAAAAGGGTCCAAGAAGTTAACCCCGAACCCCAAAAGCTTTCAACCCAGCAAGACGAGCCTAAACCTTCAGGCTCGTGGTGTTTAGGCTTGAGCTTTTTCTAAATTAGGTTTAGGGTCCCTTTCATAAGGGTGCCATACTCTATGGGAGTTTCCGAAAATTAGGGATACCTTATTCTGGGGGTTTCCTTACAATAAGGATCCTACTATTTAGGGTATTATATTAAGGTCCCCTACTTTCGGAAAGCCCCATATAGTGGGACCTAGAATGGGGCCCTAATTTGGGTTTTGGGGCTTCGGGTTTCGGGTACCAGACCCTCCGTCTAAGCCCCTAAACCCTAAGGACGCGCGACAGAGCTGCACCGCCTCGGCTCTCAAAGCGCGGGTCAGCGCCATCCAGGTGCCGCCACGTATAGAAGCACCAAAGTGCCGATACTATAAAGGTTTCCCAGAGATCCCAATACCCCTTAAATAAGGAATATACCTTAAATGATAATATTAAGGCTCCTATAGTTTAAGGCATATTCCTTAATTAAGGGTTATTGGGTTCTCTGGGTTGGGGTTTAGGGTAGAAGCACCAGTCCCTTTGGGTTACTGTAAGTATCCTATGCTGCTACAGGGACATTACATCGCTTCACAGCTTTTCAAAGAGTAGTAGTAGTCGTCGCCGTAGAAGGCGTAGTCGCAGCGGCAGTCGTGGTCGTAGTAGTGTAGGGTTCCGGCCTGCAAGAACTAGTGCCAAGCCTACAAGTCAGTTGTTCCACCAGTCTGCAGAAATCGCCGGTACTCCTCCGCAAGATTTGTTCAGCAAAGGATGGCGTCCGGCCGAAAATCCTGAACCTTAAACCCCAAGCCCTGAGACCTAGCGCCTTTTTGAAGGCCTCAATTCCCGGCCCCTGCAGCAGCTTACGGGAGCATTTGCCAGGGGCTGCTCAGCTTGCTTGAGAAGAGCCCATTCCTCAGGATGTGGGTTCTACAGGTAAGGTAGAGCTTTACAAGAGTTCTGTGAGGCATTGGGATGTGGGCTTTCCTGAAAGTAAGGGAAAGACCGTAAGCAGCAGGAAAGATTCTCAGTTCCTTGAAACCCGTCTTTGAATTGGCTTTGGTGATATGGGGGTGCACAGGGTCGGTTCAAAAAATGGGCGTATCTTGTCTGGGGTTTGCGCGGCGAGGTCCACACCTGGGTCCTGCATTCTCTTAGGCTCCTGTGCGCTAGAGGCGGCGTGCGTAAGCTTGAAAATTCTTCGGGTGCTCCCGCTCAAACACTGTTTGAGCAAGCGACTACTTGCCAGGCCAATCCGAAGACAGCATCCACCAAAAGCCGAACGAAGCTTGGATACTAGACAACTTCGTAACAAATCCCGTATGGTAAAGAATCCAATAACAAAGCTATGCTATGCTGTAGCCCATAGCATCTTAGGGACGCTTATGGCAGCCTTGTAACCACCATTAATCACCCGAACCCTTACAGTAACCATAACCCTGTATTACCAGTACTGTAGCCCTTAAGGACCTTATAGCAACCTTATCACCGCCATTTAATCACCAGAACCCGAACCCTTAAAGTAACCCGGTACTTAAAGGATTATGGGACTTAGTAATGTGGGGTATAAGCAAGGTAACTACAGTTATAGTTACTTATAACCCCAACTAAGTCACTTATAACCCTACTCACTAAGTCCCATGATCCTTAAACCCTAAACCCTTATGGTACCCCTTATGGATCCCTTTTAAGGAACCCTCTAAGGACCCCTACTTACTAAGTCCCATGATCCACCAAGTATTACCCCTCCCAGTGCATCTCGAAGTGCCTTTCTAAGTCCCATGATCCACCAAGTAGACCCTAAACCCTAAGCCCTTGTAGTACCCCTATAGATCCCTTAAAGGGACCCCTAAAGCTCCTTTAAAGGGACCCCCCTTAGAGTAAGGACCCCTCTCAGTGCATCTCGAAGTGCGAAGCACGGATTCGAGGTTTAGGGCCGAAGTGCACCGATGCGGCTGTGAAGCAGGACCCATTTTTAGGCTCTCTCTCTCTCCCTCCATTCCCAACCCCTAACCTCTAAACCCCAAAAAGACGCGGAACCGTGGCTTACTCCGTGGGCAGATGCAGAGACTCCAATATCCCTTAACTAAGGAATATTCCTTAAATCATATTAGGGATCCCACCAGAATTTAAGGTATATTCCTGAATTAAGGTATCTTGGAGTCTCTGGGTGGTGCAGTTCAGGGTTTTGGGGTTCAAGGGGGTGTAGGGTTTTAGGGGTCTGGGGGTTTCAGGGGTTTTAGGGGTCTTAGGGGTTTTTAGGGGTTTTAGAGGTTAAGGGTTTAGGGTTTCTAGGGGGTTTTAGGATTTAGGGTTGAGGCTCAATGGGAGTTCAGAAGCCACAAGTCCAGGAACTACTGGGAAGCCTGTTAGTTGGAGGAGAGAGGGAAAATTAGGGATACCTTGTTTGGGGGGTCCCTATAGTAAAGATCCGCCTCTTTAGGGTACTACATTAGGGTCCCCTATTTTGGGAAGCTCCCATGGATGTTTGCTGCTGCGATTTAGTACACTCTCCCCCCCCCTTTGAGCTGGGGAAGCCTTCAAACTTGCAAGAAGCACAGAACTGATAATGCATCAGTACCACAAGAAAGTTGCTTTTTCCCTTCATCCGTCAGTCATAAACTCCGAAAGCGAAAACTCCTAACTCCTTTCCCATTGGTTGTTCTCTCCGCACCTGCACAGCCCTCCCCGGAGTCCTCAAGCGCATAAGCGCGTCTTAAAGAAACGTTTGAGGAACCTTTTATGGGAAGCCTTAACGGAACCTTCAGTGGAACTCCCAAAGAAAGCCTTACAGGAATGATAGGCCCGGCTGAACTTCTAGCCCCACACAGAGCCCAACACCCCCTGAATCAAGCAGCGTACCTTAGAACCATACGATACCTGAAGCATCGTGGGACTTAGAGACTAGGTCTCGAAATAAGGCGACAGCAAGTACAACTACTTAAGGTTTTAAGACTTCAAAATACTGTGGACGAAGTTACGGACCATTCCTGTTTCAAAGCCATTTTGAGGCTCTCTCTCTCTCTCTCTCTCTCTCCCTCCATTCCCAACCCCTAACCTCTAAACCCCAAAAAGACTCTGAACCGTGGCTTACTCCGTTGGCAGATGCAGAGACTCCAATATCCCTTAATTCAGGAATATTCCTTAAATCATATTAGGGATCCTACTAGAATTTAAGGTATATTCCGTAATTCAGGTATATTGGAGTCTCTGGGGATGCAGGAGTATATGCAGTGCCTCTCCACGATCATGCCAGAAGTACTCTTCCACCTGTCGGGGCCCTACTTGGAGGGTCTTTAGGGACTTAGTAAGTAGGGGCTCCTTTAAAGGGGATTCTAAGGGTTCCTTTAAAGGGCTCTATAGGGTTACTATAGGGTTTAGGGTTTAGGGTTCAGGGACTTAGTAAGTAGGTAGTAAGTAGACTTATAAGTCCGTAAAATAACCAGTCACTAAGTCCCCCGACCCTCCAAGTAATATACGGGCCTTGATCATTAGAATAGGGTTTTGGGGTATTCTACTATCATCATAATGAGGAACCCTCATAATAGTATAGGAATGGTTTAGGCCCCAATATATACCAGCTGTCGCGGCCATACGTGGCTGCCGATTGGGATTGGGGTTTAGGGTTTCGGGCCATACGGGGATAACAGAGGGCCTGAAATGCTTGAAGGACTCGTAACAGGATTTAGGGTTCCCTTGATCTGCATAACTTCCCAAAGCTAGCTCACGCAAGCCGTAGGGGCTTGAAATAGCCAGCACTAGTATTTTAGCAATGGCAAGACTTAGACAGTAGCATGCAGCGACACCGCTCAGAAACCCTATTGTCGCTTGGAGTGACCAGATAGCCAACCATGTAAAGCTTACAGAAACCTTTGCACAGCCAGAACAAACTTCAGAAAGCCCAGAAGCCAGGTATGGAAATACTAGCATCAGTCAGCGGCGAACCTTCAGAAGCTTGAGACATTTGTGTCCACCTCGGACGACGTTTGAACAACATTCTACAAAGCCACAGCCGGAGCTCGTAGGGTTACATAACTTGGTAACCCTAAAACACAAGTTCCTCACTAAAACTTAGAACTACATTAGAGTATGCCTAAGCAGCCAGACTGTATTTCACTTGCTAATGCCGCCCTAAACCCCAGAACCCTAAACCTCGTTGCATTATCCCTAGCCGCATCCTGCCCCCCGCCACTATAGTCTCCTTGAGAACCTCTTTATCATTTTGTTCATATAAAGCCCGAGAGAACATTAAAAAACAAACAGCTGAGGGGTGTACTTGGAGGTTCATGGGTAGTTGTAAGTGGGGTTATAAGTAGGGTATCTATGATCATATCCCATGTATGGGGGACTTCTAACTCCACTTATAACTACCCACCAGAAGCCTCCAAGTATAGAGAAAAAGCTCAGTGCCCAGGCGGGATCAGAGCACCGCCGTGCGCGATTCGGCCCGGGAGTCCTTGCACATCGCAGCGACCACGGCCATGAACCAGGACGGTATATTATGTATATAGACATAACACTACGTTATGAATATATACTTGTATATACATATATGTACATACATGTAACGCTATTTCTGTATACATATATATACACACACATATTATATACATATATATATATATATATGTATATATATATATATACATATGTAAATCTGTATCTTTGTTACACTATAGAGGCAGTTTAAGGTTTACAGTCTACAGCTTAGGGGTTCAGGGTTCAGGTTGACAGTCTAGGGCCCCTGGAGACTGAATTCTCAGAGGGTGTCTTTACTCGCTGCTTGTTGCTGCCTTTGGGATGGCGATTTCCTTAACTTCGTGTAGGGTTTTTCCAGGCTTGTCTAGGCTTTAGACAGGGTTCTTTGCATGGAGCAAAAAGCGGACGGGTTGGCCTTGTGCTGGTGCAACTCGCTTGCTACTTAAAGGATCATGGGACTTAGTAATTGAGGTCATAAAGAAGGTAACTCCAGTTATAATTACTTGGAATCCCAATTAAGGTACTCATAACCCTACTTACTAAGCCCCATGATCCTTAAACCCTTATGGTACCCCTTATAGATCCCTTTAAAGGAACCCTTTAAGGAGCCCTACTTACTAAGCCCCATGATCCTCCAAGTAGAAGAAGCAGAAATCCTACTGCAGTCTCGGATCAGGAAGGCCTTTCCTGCTGTGACTATGACGGCCCTCTTGTGGGCTCTCTTTCCTGAGTGACCCAGGAACTTACGTTTGGTTAGTAGGGAATGGAGGAATGGAGTACAATTATAACTACTATTTGTAACATTCTTCCATTCCCTACTAACCAAAGGTAACGCAGGGCCGTAGTTGCTGTGATTCCCTTGTTTGAGTGGTGGATCCCTTCTTCTCGTGTGCAGGAGCTGCAAACAGAAGTCATCACGCAGCTTGACTGCGTTTGGTCGGACATGCATGCACGTGTCAATCCGTGCATATACATGCACTTCTACCAAATCATATATTCACATACACCTCCAATATATATATATATATATATATATATATATATAGATATTTATCATATCTGATATTATGTGTGTGTATATACAAATATATACATATATAATTTTAGCGTACAAACTCCAAAGCTGATTTCTCCCAGGCTCGTCTCTGCCGGCCTAGCGGGCCTCAGCCGCCACGCCAAAGCCGCCGCGCTGGACGCGTCCCGGAGCCCGGCGGTGGAGGGGTCCTTACTTGGAGGATCATGGGATTCAGTAAGTAGGGCTCCTTAAAGGGTTCCTTAAAAGGGGGATCTATGAAGGGTTTCTGAAAGGGTTTCTATAAGGATACTTGGAGGATCATGGGACGTAGGAAGTAGGGTTATAAGTACCTTAATTAGGGTCATATGTACTTATACGTATAGTTACCTTACTTCTAACCCCAATTACTCAGTCCCCTGTTCCTTTAAGCAAGGGTTCCTTTAAGGATTCTATCGGGGTTTAGGATCCCTTTAAAGGGATCTATGAGGGCTCCGTTAACTCGCGGAGGGCTCCTCAAACTTTAAGGGCTCCTTTAGGGGTTTCTACAAGGGATCTGGGTACAGAGCCACGGTTTCGAGTTTCAGGTTTTTAGGGTTTAGTTTTTAGGGTTTAGGGTTTTAGGGTTTTGGGGTTTGGGCTTTAGGGTTTAGGGTGTCAGGGCGTTAGAGTTTTCGGGGTTCGGGGTTTGGGGGAAGCGAAGGGTGTCGGACGGTTTAGGGTTAGGTAATCGGGGAACAAAAGAAAATAGCCATAGTAATATTAGAAGTAATAATAAGAAGACGGAATAGAAGTGAGGATCATAGTGAGAATGGGTCGGAATCGAAGGGTGCAGGGCTTAGGGCTTTAATGTTTAGGGCTGTAGGGCTGGGGGCAGCGAAGGGTGTAGGATCTGGGGAGCTACAGTCGTCGTCGGAGTGAGAGTGCGTCGTAGGTAGTAGGGGTACTGTTGCATGACCCATAATACCATAATTCCCACAGTTTCGGGTCCAAAAGGTCATGCAGGATTTATACCATCAACCGTAGTCGTCGTCGTCGCCTTTGTGGTCCTGGTGGTGAGCAGAAGGAGTAGCAGAAGCAGTAGTAATCGAAGTCGGTGGTGTGGGTTTAGGGTTTAGGGTATCAGCAACTGCAGCAGCAGTGGCAGTCGTCGTCGTCACTGTGTCGTTGGCGCTGCTGCGCTCTGGGAACAGAAAACTAGCTCCGAATCCGAAACCCTCAAAGCCCTAACCCCCTACGGCCCCTCAGCCCTATAATGGACCACAACTAAACTTTGGTGTGTGCCTTTGCCCACAGCTCTTACAGCTCACGGTCGGAACTTCTCATGCCACCTCGCCACCTTGCAGCCATGATGGTCACAAGCATGATCTTGTTGGGGTGACTGGGCAGCAGCGATTGTTTCGAGGCTTTCGGCTTGGGGGCGTAAGGCACCTGTTGTTTTCTGAACTGGGGCTCGCATAGTATAGGTAATTAATAGTATAGGTAATTAATAAGGCCCATGATAGGCTGCTAACAGATTCGAGTTGTCTGCGACGGCTACCACAGCATTCCCGGGCTCGGGCTCGTAACACAGAGTGATACTTGGAGGATCATGGGACTTAGTAAGTAAGGTTATAAGTACCTTAATTGGGGCTATAAGTACAGTTGCCGTAATTATAACCCTAGTTACTAAGTCCCTATGATCCTTGAAGTAGGAGATTCTGTAAGTTTCGGTTGCTTAGAGACCACCGTCAAAGGCTTGCCTTGATCAACATGTAGGTGGTTGTCAAAGTTATGGCCCCTTTTTGGGTCCTTATTATAGTACGGCACCTAATGTTTAGGGGACCCAAAAAGGGACCCTAATTTTGACAACCACCCATGTGCCTAATGGGTGCAGTCTGCGATGATATTTCAAAATCACAGGCTCAGCAGACGATGGGGCATGGATAAATGCATGCAAGTATCGTGTTTGCATGGTTGGCAGCACCATACGTCTTTTTATCAGGCCATACAATATAACCTCAGGTCATACAATACAACAGAACAAAGTCATCGGTTCGAGATGCTGCATTGTGTTTAGTGTTGTACACACAAACACACACACACACACACACACACACACACACACGCATCTTATGCTCTGGCACACGTTCAAGTATTACGAAGTCTTGAAGGGTTCATCTCCTTCAGACGTATACTTTTTACCGGGTGATCGGGCGTCTCTTGAGCAACCGAACTCAGGATCACCCTCTCGACGGATGCTGCGACCCAGCTGATGAGCAGAGCCCATTTCACAAAATCTGTCTTGTTCTCGTCGCCTTCGTGTTCAGTCCTGTAACATGACTTTCAAGAATCGGCAATGCGCGCAGGCTCTCAGTCCGATTGCAGCTCGTGCGTTGGCTTTTTCGCGACCAACACTGCTGTCGCGGCTGCTGTCGATGGTAGCTCGTTCCTTGTGGTTCCCATCGTCTTCTTGCTTAGTCTCTCGTTCTTGTGGTTGATGCTGTTTTGTCTTGTTTCTTAGCGATGCATCTCAGTCTGTTTCGATTGTCGTCGTTGCGACTTGCGTGTCGGCTTTAAACCACGACCATCAATTCGCAACCTCTCTTTCGGTTGACTAGTTGCAAATCTTCCGGACGTTTGCTGCACGGTAGAGGAGCAAATAGATTTGAGTTTTTGGGCTGTTTTCTGGAGCCTGTGGGCCGCGGTACTTGCAAGAGGATAGTTGGGACCTGATTCCACAGCCTTTGCGGGACGCTTCAAGTAACTCACCTCTTTGGGCGAGGCTTCACGAGAAGCTGCCAGCTGCTCCCATCTCTCGAAGGATACCTGGCTTACCTTTGGTTAGTAGGGAATGGAGGAATGGGGTACAATTGTAACTACTATTACTACCATCCTTCCTTTCCCTACTAACCAAAGGTAAGCTGGTGGGAGCTTTGGGTTGTCGGGCCTGTCGGGTTTGGGGTTTAATCTAGGAACCTGATTAAGAAACCCTGGGCCCATCACCCCAATATAGTAGGATTCATACAAGGAACCCTAATAAAGGCCCAAGGATTCCTAATCAGGTTCCTATATTATTATAGTACCCATATACATCCCTTCTAGAAACCCTTATAGACCCCTTTTAAAGGAACCCTAATGGTTCCTACATTATGGCTTCATGGCCGCAGAGCTTCCGGGCTTGGGAAGAATCGGGTTCCCCCCGACTTATCCCAGAAGGTTGACCTTGAGAACCTTCCCGCCTCCATGAACCCAGACTTCGAAAATAGGGGTCCCTACTATGGTACCCTAAATAGTAGGATCCTTATTATAAGGACCCCAAAATTTTGGGACCTCCGTGTTCAATATCCCTTCATTAAGGAATATACGGTAAAGTATAGTAGCATCCCTAATATGATTTAAGGAATATCGCTCAATTAAGACTTCAATATGGGAGTTTCCGAAAATTAGGGGTACCTTTATAATAAGGATCCTACTATTTGGGGTACTAGATTAGGGTCCCCTATTTTCGGATACTCCCATATCCTCAATTAAGGAATATGCCTTCGATTATAGTAGGATCCCCAATATGATTTAAAGGACTATTCCTTAATGAAGGAATACTGGAGTCTCTGGGAAGCCGGGAAAGCAGCTCAAGCTTGCTGCAGCCTGCCGGACCCCTGACTTTAGGATTGGAGTCTTGTGGCACAAGAGGATCTCTGAAGGTTACTTCTGTTGATGATATGAATCCTGCATTACCTTAAGGAGCCTTAACTATGGGGATTAAGGTATCTTCCTGATTATGGGTAATGCAGGATTTATATCATCAACCGTTTCACGTCCCACTAAAGGAACCTTTAGAAGAACCCTTGAAGGGTGCCATTTTGGGCTTAGCCCTAGAAAGGCGCACGAGACAAAGAGAAAGCAGGAGGTGGCCTCCATCCCGCGAGAAAGCTGAAGCATGCGACCTAAGTAGAGTAATATAGGGGCATGAATAATTACCAACACGATGTTGGAGGTTCCTTGTTAGAAATATGTAGTATAATAGGCCCCAAAGCCCTATTCTAACTATTAGGGCCCCTAAAGTAGGTAATCTGTAGCCTGTTTTGGGGGTACTATCACCCCCATGTAATCCCGATACACTCCCTAAGGTGACCGTTTGTTCCCCAGGATATTCGACAAGTAGGTTAAGCTGAAGGTCTAGCGTGTAGGGCAAAGTATAGGGAATTCCAGCACAAATCATCCTAAATCCATGTTCGATGCTTCTGGGATGCACTAGAACGGCATTTGCAGAATGGTTGGTTGAGGCTTAGGGTGGCTAAGGCTAAGGCCCTTTACATTGATCATAATGAGGGACCTATTATAGCCTACAACCTCACCGAGAAGCGCCCCAAACCTCATTTGGCAAAAGCTCCTCCACACAACGCACTTCGAACCGGCAGAAACCCCAAACCCTAAACCCCCTAAACCCTAAACCCTAAAGCGGCAGGGCGACGATGCGAGCCTGTTGCAGCTCCGCCCCAGCCAAAACATCTCAGCGCCCCAGTGCACTGCGAACAAAGAGGACACTCACCTGAGGCGAAAGCTCACGACTACTACTCGGAGGATCATGGGATTTAGTAAGTAAGGTTATAAGTACCTTAATTGGGGTTATAAGTAGTTATAAGTAGAGTTACCCTAATTATAACCCTAGTTACTAAGTCCCATGATCCTTTAAGTACGGCTGATGGTATAAATCCTGCATGACCTTACGGACCCTAAACTATGGGAATAATGGTATATTCCTTACTATGGGTAATGCAGGATTTATAGCATCAACAGTATCATGTATAATCCCGCAAGTGATGCCAACGCAGCATAGCGCAGACGTCTCCGTTAGTCGATGTTTCGATCTTCAGGGTTGGAGTCTGTGCGAATTTTCGGCTGATGGGTCGGAGCTGCTGGCATCAACTGGATCCGGAACCCAGAGATTCCAGTAGCCCTTAACTAAGTTTAAGGTATATACCTTAGTAGGATCCCAATATATGATTTTTAGGGATTCTTCTTGAATTAAGGGGTATTGGCATCTCTGGGAACCCTGGCTCCTAACCAAGTCTCAACTTCCAACACTCTGATTCCCATGTGTAGGTCTTGGGCCTTTGGTGCTGCAAGCTGTTGCGTTAAACTTACCTTTGGTTAGTAGGGAATGGAGGAATGGGGTACAAGTATAACTACTATTGCTACCATATCCAAAGGTATGTAAAGGGGTTGTACCGGCTGGTGGTGGGCCGCGGGAGTTCTTCGGCTGTAGGGCTTTCATCTTTGAGGATTCAAGGTTCTAGCTTCCGGCAGGTTCTGCAACATGCCTCTGCAGAGCTATGGAGGATTGATTTGGGTTTTGTCCGTCTGCGTGCGTTAGGGCCTTGTGGACCAGCATCAGGGTCCTCATCCGTGATTTCCCAGAAAGATGCTCAATATTCCCGAAACCCCGAACTCTAAACCCCTGAATCCTCCCCTTGCTTTAACATACCTCAAGTAATGGTTTTAGGGTTCAGGGATTCGGGTTTAGGTTTTAGGGCTTAGGGTTTAACATACCTTCAGTTATAGCAGGACCCGTAATAGGTTTTAAGGAATATTCCATCATAATTAAGGGTTCCTCTGGAGTCCTTGGGATTAGGGGCTGTTGCCTCTGCTTGGAGGATCATGGGACGTAGTAAGAGTACTTATAACGTTAGTTACCTTACTGATATCCGCAAATACTACTTGGAGGGGCAGGGGACTTAGTAAGTAGGATTATAAGCAGGGTTATAGTTGGGGTAACTCCATTTAGGGTACTTATAACTCTACTTATAATCTACTTACTAAGTCCCCTGCCCCTCCAAGTAAGTCCCATGATCCTTGCACTGCATCCTCGAGGACCCTTATGCTCACGGCTACCGCATCAACTGCTGCGACGGACTTCAGCCCTTCGCTGCATTTCCTCGGATTCCGCGTTGAGGGTTCTTTTGTCGCCCCTAAACCCCCTAAACTCTAAACCCTCAAACCCTAATCCCTGGACCTCAAGTCATAGGCATGAGGTTTGCAAGAAGGGGGTGGCATGCACTTCGGCTTAAAACGGTGTATGCACGGTCAAAGGAAACCTAAGTTTCATCGTCAACACCCCCAGACCCTAAGCCCCAAATTGAGTGGAAGACCATTCCGAAAACCTTCTTCCTTACGTTGTCTCCACTGAAACAACGCTTTCGCCCTGAAGGAAGATGTCGATGGGGGATCCTAATATTCAGGCCCTTGAGGAAAGGGGCCCGGGTTTTATTCCTAGGGGGTCGACATTAAACCGTGTGAAGCAGAAGCCAGGAACCATCAACGCCTTGAACAAGGGCTGAGCACGAAGCCCCGAAGCACCTTCACCCTTAACCCGGAGACTTCATTTTAGAAAGCAGAACGTAATGCAGGGGCCTCAATATTTAGAAGAGGGTTTTGGGGCCCATTATACTACACTCATAGTGGGGAACCCCCCCAAATAGTATAGGCAATTACTTCGGCCCCTGTAGGAAGCCTTAAAGCCGAGGATGTGCTTGGGGATTCATGGCTCCGGCTGGAGCTACCGATGCTACCATGCATGCGCCGTCTCCTGCACGGACGAAGGCGCGGCTAATCGGTGGTTTAGGGCTTTATGGGGGTTGGTCTGGTTGGGTTTTTGAATGACGTCCAACCAGGTCTCTATGTTTCATCTGTACTCCCGAAATGTACCGAGGACACAAACATTCCGACTGATTCCGACCACATGGACAGCAAGCCCAAATCTGTTCTGTACAAGAAACTAGCATGTTTGATAGACAAAGTCTGTGCAGCCACACACGCCGGTCCTGTTTGGGGAGCGCCATGTTGATTAAACTCATCTTGCCTTAGTTCCTGCACGAATACAGGGGAGCTTGCTGACTAGCCTTGTCATCTACCTGAACACGAAGTCCGAGCAGCAGGGTTGAGTACTTAAAGGATCATGGGACTTAGTAACTAGGGTCATAATGAGGGTAACTCTACTTATAACTACTTATAACCCCAATTAAGGTAATTAAACCTTTACTTACTAAATCCCATGATCCGTATACAGAAGGGGTTTCTCGCATTGTTACAGGCAACTTAGAGGTGCGGGGTGTTTAATCCGAGTGTAGGGTTTGGGGCGTTTTAAACGCCACAATTAAAGGCATTGGAACATGGGGGGGGGGGTGTCCGAAAATAGGGGACCCTAATATAGAAATTGCCTCAAGTAGCAGGATCCTGATTATCAGGACCCCTAGATAAGGTACCCATAAGTTCCGGAAACTCCCACACCCTCCTCCTCTCACGAGATTGCTTGGTTTGATAAAGCTGATGTGTGGGGTTTCTGTGGGGGTGGTGGCTTGTCAGCTTAGGTTTCAAGACTGTTCGAGAAGTTGTGCCTTAAGAAGTGATTGGTCTTGCTGGGGGTTTGGCTCTTCCCTCCAGGAGTTGGCTAAGCAAATCAGATCTAGGGATTCTTTGGAGCTCCTTTCCAGGGCGGCTACTCAATGTGGGACATTTGATAGTCAGAAACGGGTTTCGGGGCATGACATAGGTTAACTGATGAACCTTAAGGCAAACATTGGTTGGTAATTATTCAGACTTTCATATTGAATGCCTTGCCTTCGGACCTGTAAGTGAATACATAGGATTACAGACACCTAAACTTCTTCTGGTGCGACAACTGTCGAAATGCACGCAAGCTGAACCCGCAAACTAGCCGGTAGCCTGCAACCGTCAAGAAGCAGACGCCCAAGCAGAAACCCCGGCTTTGAGAAGGCATGGTTACGGTTAAAAGCCTGGAAGAAGCCTTAAACCCCTACACCCTCATCCCCAAACCCCAAACCCTCAAACCTAAACCCTAATCCCCAAACCCTAAACCCCCAAACCTTAAACCCTACACCCCCAAACCGTAACCCCGAACCCCCAAACCCCACCCCCCTAAACCCCCAAACCCTAACCCCCAAACCCCCAAACCCTAACCCCCAAACCCCCAAACCCTAACCCCCAAACCCCAAACCCCCAAGCCCCTAAACCCCTAAACCCTGAACCCTGAAGCCTGGTCTCAGTCCAGGAGAGCGCACCCACGAGACGGGCAGCTACGTAGCCTGCTGTGAGGGGCTTCAGGCGCATTGCTGGCAGGTCTTAGGGTTTAGGGTTTAGGGTTTAAGGTTTAGGGTTTAGGGTTCAGCAGCTCCGGATCGAGCAGTTTTTACAGTAAAGTAGTGTCTATGGTCTAGACACCCACCCACCCTTAGAATCCCATAACATTTGAAAATAAAAAGTTTAACTTTTATTCACACCTTACAACTACCATTACCGAACTTTAGCACAACATTAAAATTGTTAACATGTACACCTACGTTTCAATAAGCCTTCATCCGATTTTGGCCTTTAACCGAGCTGGAGCCTGCATGTCTGGAACGTGGGCCAGGGGTCTGGTGCGCGCGCAGGGGCCGGAGCTCTGGCCAGCTAAACCCCGAAAATTGCCTTAAACAGGAATTGACATGAAAGTTTAAATATTCATATGATAAAGAGGTTTAGGGTTTAAGGTTAAGCCTTTAGGGTCTAAGGCTTAGGGTTTAGCGTGTAGGGTAGGGTCCTACTTAACGGATCATGGGACTTCGCAACTTAAAGAGCTCCTTAAGGGATCTATGAGGGTGTGGGGTTTAAGGATCATGGGACTTAGTAAGTAGGGTTGTAGGCAAGGGAACGACAGTTATAAGTACAGATAACCTTAATTAAGGTACCTATGCCCTACTTACTAAGTCCCATGATCCTCCAAGTAGGAGCATAGCATCGGCGTCGGAGTAATGACCGCTACTATTCCTCAGCGTTCCTCTTGTGGCACTAGCATCATGTACCCAAGAACCCTATTCTGATCATGAAGGCCTTGATACTGTATTAGGGCAATTTGTGCCAGGGACGAGGAGTTTCCGAGGAAGTGCGCTTCTAAAGTGCCGCCTCGACTAGACACTCTTATGGAGCGCTACGGTTGATGATATAAATCCTGCACTACCTTAAGGACCCTAAACCTTAGATCCCCAATACCCAACCTTTAAACTTTTTGGGTCCTGATGGTTTAGTAGGAACCGGAAAGATTAACCTTTTGTTTCTGCGGCTTATTGGGGAAGTAAGAAACTCTATTATGGGTAATGCAGGATTTATATCATCAACCGTATTGCGAGGCCCTCCCAAGAAGCCGGTGCACGAGCAATCGAGGGTTGAGACAATCAGCCTCTGAACACTTGTCGTGGGCCAAAGCTTCCACACGGCATATTCGTACGAGGATGATGGCTCGCCCGTGTTTGTGCTCGCGTCAGGTCCCGGGGATCAAGACTTTCGAAACGGAGCCCCGACGAAAGCCTGTCATGTTGCCGTCAGCCATGCGGAACTGTGCATGGCTCAAGGCTTGCGGTTTTTGGCTCTTCAGGGTTGGTATGGCCTGAATTCTGGCTGAACAGGGGAGAGTACACGTATGCAGCCGGTCACTACGAGCCGTCTCCCCAAGAAGACAGAGGCCATGACCTACACACTTGAAAAGATTCGTCCAAAATCAATCCTGGCAGCTTTTGCTTTTGACGCCATGCTCACCGTGTATGGAATCAGCAAGGTAGCGTACCCCGAAGCGTTGTCCCGATTCCTACACGGTACTCGTACGGTCGCAGCTGCCTCCTTTGAACCGTACATGGGCCGTAATATAGGGGGCCCAAATAATTGTCAATACTATTCTCATTCTGGGGGTTCCTAATTATAAATATAGCATAGTGGGCCCCAGAGCCCTATTCTAATTATTAAGGCCTCTACGTTACATGGACCGTACACGATCTGCAGGAATGCCCTGGGGACTGGCGCCCCATCTGCATTTGGGGCGACAGGGCCTGGGCTTTCGGATTTGCCTTTACAGTCTTTTAGTACTACGGTTGATGGTATAAATCCTGCATGACCTTAAGGACCCTAAACTATGGGAATTATGGTATATTCCTTATTATGGATAATGCAGGATATATATATATATATATATCATCAACCGTACCATTACCATTGCTATTACTCTTGCTATCTATTGCTATTACCATAACCAGTACCATTACCATTAATTGCTACTATAACTCCTATTTCTAACACTTATACTGTTTTACTTGGAAGATGTGCCGTCGGGACGCTGCGGTGCTGTAAGGATTCCTGTTGAGCAGCTCCTGAACTTTAGGTCTGCGTCAAAGGAGGGTTGTTTTCCCGGGCATCCGAATATTTCGGGTCTATAACTTGGGTTATGAGGTTTGGGATTTTGGGTGTGTGCTTTTCCACATCATCTAACTAGTAAGATCTACGGGAAAAAGGAATGGGTTTGTTTCCTACAGGTGTATTTGTTGGAACCTTCTTCCTACATTGCTGTCCCTTATCCTTCTGAGACTGGGAACTCGTGCGTATAATGATTATGGTGATGTTTTTCCGTATCAGTACCATTAGTGCAACTATTAGACTATTATTATCATTATTGGAAGTGTTATTACTATTAGTATTATTATTATCATGAGTAGTAGTAGTAGTAGTAGTAGTAGTAGTAGTAGTAGTAGTAGTAGTAGTAGTAGTAGTAGTAGGCGTAGTAGTAGTAGTAGTAGTAGTAGTAGTAGTAGTAGGAGTAGTAGGCGTAAAATAGTAGTAGCAGTAGTAGTAGTAGTACTAGTACTAGTAGTAGTAGTAGTAGTAGTAGTAGTAGTAGTAGTAGTAGCAGCAGCAGTAGCAGTGGCCGTGGCTCGTTCATACGAAAGCGCCATTAAACAGTTTTCTGCTTCTTCTTGTTACGCTTGTTATTGTTATTGTTGTTGCTATTACTCTTATTGTTCTTGCTCTTCCTGTTATTGACCTTATTAAGGCCCCGAGATTCGATGCTCTCTGCAGTCTCGTCAGGTGTGTGTCTGTTGCCTTCTGTGCTCCGGACGATCTAAAGGTTGTAGTTGTCCAGTTTGCGCTTTCGGGTTTTGAAGATTGAAATTTGAGCTCCTGTGTCGGGGTGCACCGATCCGAACCCAAGCGGTGAAATCTGCAGCCCCAAAGACGGTCTCCGTTTCTGTCGTTTGCTTGAGCAGGTATTCTGAGGCACTGTCAACGCAGGCAGATGTAAGCCTTAAACCCTACATCTTGAGCCCTCTATCCCAACCCCAAACAAACTCACCACCCAAATTTTTCAATGCGAGGCAGATGAACGGTGATGTCTCCGATCGATGCTATCGGCAGTGTGACATGGGCACCTATCATCCGCACTTCGACACCACACCGGATCATCTCAACATCTCAGCCCGCGCACGCGGAATCCGAGGCCGACGCGGGAGTCACATTCATACACCGTTGAATAACCCCTTCCCCACCCTTAGCCTGGTTCATCCGGTTTTCTGAAAACTGGAAGTTTCTTTTTTTCGTGCCGTGTAAGGTGGAAAGGTCGCGGGGTTGCGAGTTCTACAGGACTTTATGAAGAAGCGGCTGCGGCGTGCGATGCAGTCGCACGTCTCTCAAGTAAACCGCCTGCTCTCCGCCGGCAGGCAACGGTGGCAGCATCTCCGACAATTTCTACCTGGTCATCGACTCAGTCCCTTAGTCTCCGCGGGGCTTCAGCATGTTCATTACTCCTACAGGACAATCGGTGACTCGCATCAGAGACCAGAAGTGATTCTCTTGCGGTTCCTGCTGGATTATACAACAATGAACCCCAAGCCCCGAAACAGGCTGCGAAGCACACTAGAAAGCCCCCTTATGCAAGCCTCAACTTCCTTGGAACCCCCTCAACATCAATCTGTCGCATCAAAAACCCTTGTAGAACCCGTGTAAAGCTATATTATACACCATGTTGCAGTAGGGGCCGGAAGAATCATAGATTGTATTCCTGAAATTTTCGGCCCGCATAGCATGCTCGTAGAGTTGTTACAGGATTCCAAGAGAACTCGAATCCGCTGTTAGTAATCCTCGTAAAAGCCCTCATAAAGCCTGTAAACGAGTAGTCTTAGGATACATGCAGGTTTGAATAGTTGATACGGCTACTCCTTAGGGTTCTGAAATGCAGGTCTAGAGTTCTAGCATTTTAAAATTCAGTTAATATAGGAGCCTGCATCATGAGTCTTCCCACCATGCTAGATACGGAAACCCTCTTCTACTTATCGAGGCCCTAATACTATATACCATGAAAACCAAGTAACCCCCTTGTACAACCCTAAACCCTGAACACAGTCTAAAACTTCTCCTTTAACTACCCTAAACCCTGGACCCTAAACCCTGAACCCGAAACCCAAGACCCTAAGCCCTAAGCCCTGAACCCTGAAGCCCTGAAGCCCTAAGCCCTGAACCCGAAACCCCAAACCCGAAGCCCTAAGCCCTGAACCATGAAGCCCTAAACCCTGAACCCTAAACACTAAAACCCTAAGCCCTGAAGCCCTGAAGCCCTAAGGTCATCGGGGACAACGGAGGCTGTGACGGCGGCTGCTCAGGCTGCTGCGGCTGGCAGCAGCAAGTGGCAAGCAAGATGCTTCTCGTCTTGGCTTTAGGGTTTAAGGGTGTAGGGTTCAGGGTTTAAGGGTTCAGGGTTCAGGGTTTAGGTTTAGGGATTGAGGGTTTTGGGGTTCAGGGCTTTAGGGTTTAAGGTTTAAGGGATCCTATTAGTGTTCTTAAGGGTTCTTTGAAAGGGTCCTAGAAGGGTTCAAGGGATCCTGTTAGGGTTTTAAGGGTTCCTTAAAGGGGCCTTTAAGGGTTTAGAGTTTTAAGGGATCTTCGCGTCTTGGCTTTGCTTCAAGGACCCCTAAAGGGAGTCCCTAAAGGGCTGTACACGGGTGCCGTTGCGGAGTTTAGGGTTTTTAGGGGATCTTAAACGGGGTTCTGTACGGGTTGTTTAGGGTTGAGGAGATGCATTTCTCTTCTTTCGCAGGCGTTGGTTATTCCAGGTAAGCGTACTTTTTAGCGGTAGTCTTCCGAATTCCTTTGAATCTTAGGTGGAGCTCTTGTGCAGAACCGCCCCACAGGCCTGTGAAAGGCATGTAGAGGTCTGGATCCTTGACGCGAATTCCTATCACACCAAGGCTGAGAAATCCTGAGACGTTGAATAGGCCCATGAACTCCTCCTCTTAGGACCAGGGGCCTGGGCCTCGGGGAGCCAAGGAACGCCTACGTGAAGCAGCGGAAGCAGCGGAATCCCAACTCGACGTTGCTCTTCGTGCTGTTGGTGGGGGACAACTTCTACTGGATGCTCGGGCTTCTCTCAATTATCGGGGCCTTAGGGCCTTTATCATTGGAATAGGATTTTGGGGTACAAGTTCGCGCAACTATGAAAAAGACCGCTATCAAACAGTGTTGGTGATTATTCAGGCGTCTATGTTTGAATGCTGGTTGCTGAGTTTTTGGGTTTAGCCGCGGAAGCGGCCGCAGAGACGACGGCATGACGAAGACGACGACGACCGCGACGGCTGCAAGACTCCACCACCACCACCACCACCACCACCACCACCCCCTCCGTCATCAGTTGCAAACATTGCATTGTTCCCAGTTCATTCGCTACCAAAAGCTTTAGCTGTTTGGCCAGCCAAAAGACGTGTTGCACCTCCAGAGACTCCAATATCCCTTAATCAAGGAATGTACCTTAAATTGTAGTAGGATCCCTTAAAGGGACCCTTAAAGGAACCCTTTTTGGAACCCCCCATTAAGGGATCTACTTTTTGGATCCTCCAAAGGGGGTCTGGGGAATCACAGTGCTAAGCCCCATGATCCTCCAAGTATGCTGTCAGCAGACGAAAAGAAGGGGATAACGCAGGGGGCTTCCCAATAATACTTTAGTAGATAAGAGGGATAATACAGGGAACTTCTTCTTTGATGCTTATACCATGGATATACGGTTGAAGTCGAGAGACTCGACATGTCATGTCCAAGAGGTTTGACGAGACTTTGCGGTCTGGAATGGCTCAGAACGTGAAAAGTTTTGCAGTACGTCCACAAAGTAATCCGCGCCTCAGCTCTGACGAAACGGAAAGAAGGATTATATAGGGGCTTGAGTATTTAGCAACAAAAGTCCTCGAAGTTCCGTAACATGGTTATATTATATTGCAATATACCCCAAAGCCATTAGCCGAGGATGGGATGCAGCCCAGGGCGGTTCGAACCCACTTGGCGCAGCGTATACAGAGAGTTGGCCGAGTACCCTTGGTTTGCCGTCTTTGGGAACCATGCGCCTGGGTGCAAACTCCCTCGGTCCATCTTGTATTAAAGACGTGCGAACCCACAAAGCCTGTAGCTATCGATACCTTCAGAAAACGGCTGTGTGAGGCTTCAACCGACCCTATCATCACCAGTACATCAGCACGATGCCCTCGTATTGACATCGAAGATGTCCAAGATCATTGCAGTGTGCGGTCATTGTGTTTTTGATATATGGGTCTGGCTTGATACGCTTCAGCACAAATCATGACACGTCCTGTACTTTTGTGCAGCCACGGAGGACTATGGCAATGACGACCCCAAGTGCCTCTGCCCCTTCTTCCATGAGCGGGTGCGCTGCGGCCCGAACAGTACCCGTGCTGAATATTCGTAATATAGGGGCCTGAACAATTACGAACAGTATTCCTTAGGGTTCCTATCAGAACTGAGCCACAATGCACCTTCTTCTAATTTTAAGACTCCTATATTATGCAGCAGGATGTCGCGTCGGTTTTCCATCACTAAAGCATTTGCGAGTAGCGGAGCACTCACAATTCAGGTCCCTTTTTGGGTCCTTATGATAATATGCCACGTAATATTTAGGGCACCCAAAACGGGACCGAGTTTTGACAACCACCCTCATGTTACTCAGAAGCGCAGCTCTACGGGCGAAGGCTTTAGGGTCTGTTTTTTGAGGAGGGTCGTTTATAGGGTCCCTAAGGGTTTAGGGTGGTTCAAGGTGGGAGGGAGCAAGGGATCCTTAGGGAACCTTAAGGGGACCTTAGGGAGCACTAGGGAGAACTAGGGATTAGTAGGTTATCTGACCCCTCTCTTGGTGCGCACCCCCATAAGGATACTCTAAGTCTTTGTGTTTGTTTGGTCTCGCTTATGCCTAGCTTCACGCCTTCAAAGATAGGAGAAGTGAGTGACCCACGGATACGAGCTTAGGAGTTTACGACATCTTTCGTTTGTTGATATAGGGGCCTAAACTATTACCCATACTATATTGGTGTTCCTCATTATAATTGTAGTATAGTGGGCGTGAGAACCCTATTTTGATTATTAAGGCCCCCTTACTAAATGCTTGTAATATTATAATGGCCCTTGTTGGGCCCCTTTCGAAGGATTCCTTTTCAAATTATTAAGGCCCCTATGTTGCGTTGGAAGACTTTCGGGGAGGCTGCTTGAGCCCCGAGGCACCGGGACACCGGGATGTGGTGGCCAGGAGCAGATTTTTTCTTGGCATCTTGGGGTTTAGGTTAGGTACTGCCCCCATACAGTAAGAGTCTGTTATAGCGCTACAATTAAGGTCCCAATATATCAGTTTGTTTTATGCGTATTATTCTCCTATTACTGAGTGGGGGCCGTACCCAAGGTTTAGGGTTTGGGTGTGCAGGGGTTTAGGGTATTGTGGACTGGGAGTTTAAAGTTTGGATCTTTTGTGGGTTTCGGGTTGAGGGTTTCAGATTTGGGTGCCGAGAGGTTCGGGGAGTGCAGGTCCAAGCACTTCTAGGGATTGGGACTTGGGATATGCTTGGGTTTAGGGTTTAGGGTTTAGGGAAAACTTCGAGCATGTTGAAGCATTTGGTTTGGCGCTGAGTTTCAGGGGAAACTTGGCTCGCTTGGCTCGCTCTGGAGTTTTGTTCAGGGTTTACTCGGAGGGGCAGGTGAGTAAGTGGGGGTATAACGGTGGTAACTCCATTCAGGGCACTTGTAACTCTCTACTTATAACCTACCGTACTTACTAAGGCCCCTGCCCCTCCAAGTAGGGTCCAACTGACTGAGGAGCTTCGGTTCGGGTAGCATCAGCGGGCTCAGCATTGAAGTTGATGGCGAGAGTCATATAGGGGTGCAAGAATTGGGAATAGGGTTTTAGGGTATATATCATACTAGCGCTACTTTTCAAGGAAGCCCAAAATGGTCTTTGAGGCCCCTATTTTGCCTGGGACATGGAAGGCCTGCGTACAACTTACGCACCCGCCAGACCTGAAGGCTTAAGGCACCCAGGGCGATAATGCAGGTGCCTTAATAGTTGGAATAGGGTTTTGGAGCCCATTACGAAGGAACCCCAAAAACTGTTTTTGGGAGTTCCTTAATATAGTTATAGTGTAACATACCCCCAAACCCTATTCTAATTATTGAGGCCCCTATACTGCCAGAATCGGCGAAGGAGTCCTACTCCACCGAAGGTCAAAGCTATGCTTGCAATCAGCCACCGGATTGATTCTGGTAGACTTCCTGGGTTTGGAGTACCATACTTGAATACATTTTTTGTACCTGTTCCTTAAAGGAACC
Source organism: Symbiodinium sp. CCMP2592 (assembly GCA_905221615.1). Lineage (NCBI taxonomy): Eukaryota > Dinophyceae > Suessiales > Symbiodiniaceae > Symbiodinium > Symbiodinium sp. CCMP2592. Next base: position 395,280 of record CAJNDT010005982.1, read on the forward strand.
ATTATGAAATAAAAGTCTATGCTTTTTGCTCACCGGTTACATCAAAGTCCAGACTTTACGCGAGCCCCTAAATCCCAAGACGCTAAATCGATTCCTGTAAAGGGCTAACTATATCCTTCGTGTTCGGCGGCTTGCGGATTTGCTTGAAAGCAGACGAAACAACTTCGACAGTCATGTAGGTGTTCCTTCTGCATGGTGCTATAGTCAAAGGGGAAAAGGAGGGACCTCTTACGGCACCTGTAACCAAGAGTACCCTCATAGATTCGTTACACGAACCCTGTTTGGAACCTTATAGCAACCCCAATCCAGCAATGCCCTTAAAGGAACCCTGCTCTAGCTTCGAATATTTTTTCCATAGTATCCTGGGTCTATAAAAGCTACTATCAAGGCAGTTATAAGGATCTATTGTAGGGGCCTTGATAAATCAGATAGGGTTTTGGAGTGTATGATACTTATATATTCAAAATAAGGAGTCCTCGTTTAATAGTAGCCCTTTTAAAGGAGCCCTTTTCTAAGTGTGAAGGCCCCTAAACCTTAAAACCGATATCATAGAACCCTTACAAAGACCCTTAACGGAACCCGTTAAAGGAAGCCCTAGTCTAATTTTTGATGGCCCCTACATAAAGGCTCCTTCTTGTTAAACTGAGGCGCGACTTACATTCCTGCAGCCCGTATAAGCCCCTTTAAAACAGAACCCTGGAAAGGAGCCCTTTCTAATTTTTAAGGCCCTTCATTAACTACTAAGGCTCCTTGTTTAAACCGAGGCTCGATTCGGAGAAGGGTGGCGTGGACGGCGAGGCGCGGAGGAATTTCCATTCCCCAGACTTCATGCGCCTGGGCGACCTTGAAGTATTCAGAGACTCCAATATCCCTATTTAAGGGGTATACCGTAAATCATAGTAGGATCCCTAAACTGATTCAAGGAATATTCCGTAATGAAGGGATATTGGAGCCTCTGGGCACGTTTTGGTTACGGCAGGGTTTATCGGTAAGGAAGGTAACCAGAGTTGTACTTCGCCACGTGCTTGGGCGACTCCGAGGTCGTTTACTGAAAGGATCATAAGATGCAGTATCTACAGTAAATAAGGTAGCTGTTGTCATACATTCTTATTCTTTGCCTGGGCTCATTAGGGTTTTGAGTCGAGGGTTGAGGGGATTGGACTTTGAGGTTTTTCCAAAAGATCACGGGGGTCAGAAGCTAGATTTCAGGGTAGGTAGTTGACAAATTTGTGCTGTATTCTTATCACCCCAAAGCCTACTACTTTCCTTGATCTTCCAAGTGGGGGACACAACTTCAATCAGCGTGGTAAGCCCTTTGTAATTTAAGTTACCTTCCTTTCGCAGAAGACACGTCAGTGAGTGCTGGTGAAGGGCATACAGGACAAGAACTCTGAGGCTCGGCATAAGCGTGCGAAGCAGCCAGCTCTCCAACACCAGAGCCATACATGCATACATATATATATATATATATATATATGTATATATACATATATGAACACATGTATATTTACATATTTACTTATTTGTTTATACACACACACGTACATGTATAGGTTTTAATAAGTTTAGATGTGCAGCTATATGTATGTAACTGTACGGAACTTACGGAACCAGATATGGATGTGTATACGTGTGTGCATATACATGTGTATGTATATATATATATATATATATATATATATATATACTTATATTTATAACATATATTTATCCATATCGAAAGGAGAGAAGAGAGAGAAAGGGAGGTGCATGTGTGTGTTTATATTAAACTCCAGTACTACATCTGGCTGGAATTTGTATGCCTCTACGTACGTATGTACGTTTGTATATGCGTCTGTGTGCGTGTGCGCATACGCAAATGTAGTACGCGTCGCAGTCATGGCCCATAAAGACAGAAGCTCAAAAGCTCTGAAGCCCTCGGTATTTCAAGTATATTAAACAAAAGCAGCCTTAAGCAACAAAGATTACTTGAGCCGCTACCTTCTGACAAGTTTTTCATGACAAGTTAACAGGATTTGTGTCTACACAAAATAAACCCTTATCGTAACCATTCCGTATGCTAGCCTGTATCGACCGCTTAACAAAGAATCCTGGCAGTAAGGTATTTCTACACCATCCCGGAGTTGGACTTCGAGTTGATCAGCATGCCACTGCTCCCAACAGAGACGCCTCAGGGACTAGTCAGAGTAGTAGCGACAGTTGTAGTTGTAATACAACAAATATGAACCATGGCATTATTGATAATGGTAAAGACAATCCGAGCGCAGAACGTCATAGTGGCAGTACCGGCAGCAGCCAAAAAGCTCGCCGGGTCAATTGGGAAACGTCTCGCGTTCACGATTTCTGTGGTTCATTCGGCAAAATAGAGCATTCGTTGATTGCTGTACAGCTTCAAGACGGTTAGATTCTGTCACGGTGCACTGGACAAGGAACAAAGAGAGATCTCAGAGACTCCAAAACCCTTCGAATTGAGGAATACGGCACAAGTTACGGTACAAGGATCCCCTAATGATTTAGGATAGACTCCTCGGGATTTGGAATCTCTAGGATCCTTGCAAAAATCTGTCAACAGCACCTCTGCCGCTTGTTGGGTTTCGGGGTATAGGGCGTTGGTTTTCGGGTTTTGATTGGGGTGTCGGTTAAGGGCAGCAACTGTCTAAAACCGCGGTGGAAGCTACATTGTCGGTCGTTTCTTTCCTATGTGTGCGAGCCCGCAAACCCGAAGTTTCCCAAATCCCGCTTTCAAAGGGTCCCACATCCTTCTTTTTTTTGTTGAACACGTTTCTTCTGGAGTACCTGAGACCCTCAACCCCTAAACCCCCGCCCACTCAAAACATTCTGAAACCTATAAACCCTAAACCTTCAAAACCCAATTTAAACCTTCAGCTAACTCGGCAAATCTCCAAACCTACACCCCAAAACCCTCTATGATCCCTAAAGTAGACTACCTGGCAAATCAGGGACTACTTAAACCCTCAACCCTCAAAATCCAATATGAATGGTAAAAACCCTCGACCCTCAAAACCCAACATAAATGGTATAAACCCAAAACCCTCAAAACCGTATAAACCCTATACCCTACACTCAGGGACTACAACTGGTACGACCGCAACGGCCTGGGTGGGAACGGCTTCGGCCCCACAGGTGCCGCGAAGGCGAAGCAGGGAGATGCTTTTGGCTGGGCCCATCGTATCCCTCATCCTGAGTGGTGTAGGGTTTTGGGTTTAGGGGTTTAGGGTTTAGGGGGCTTTCATAATAGTATTGCTTTAGGTGTATCCCATCCTGAGTCATACAAAACTGAGTTTTGGGTTGTCGTCGTCAGTATCCCGAAACGTGTCCCCATCCTGATTTCGGTGAGTACTGACAGCAGCACTGTCTTCGACGAGATCAACCCTTTTGTCGTCCTTATTCTCCTCAACAGTGCCATTCGAAGTTCCAGCCCAGTTTCCATGGTAGTTTTCGCAGGTTGGGCTGGGGTTGAATGTGTGGGCCATAAAGATCTGAATAGGGCTTAGGGCTTTATCATACCGTAGCGCAGCGAAGGAGGGACTGCAAGAATCTGCAGAATTGCCGTTGGCAGTGGCATTGATATCACCAGAGCGAAACCAGCGAACCCCGCTCGCCTTGCAGGACACCGCGAAAGCGTGCGGGGGAACACAGCGAGCCCCCTGCATGCAAACACAGTTTCCGGCATGACTGAAGTATGCATGATCTCTGGCTTTCGGTGTCCAGCCCAACCCCAGCACTAGACCCTCCTTCGCAGCAGAACACAATCACTACCTCACAAAGGATCCACTCCACAGACACTCCAAATTCACATCGAGGTTAGGGGTTGGCTACTTGGGATATAGCGTTCGGAGCTGGAGGCTTTGGGGTCTCGAGATAATGGAGTCTGAACAAAGCAATTATTGGTGTTGAGCCCTTATGGTCCGTATGTCGCTGTACTGTAAATAACCTACCCCAAAGCCCTGTTCTACTTGAATTATCAAGGCCACCAGATTAGTTAAACCCAAACCCAACCGTGCAAGTCCTTTCCACGCACTGTTCCGAAGCGTGTGCCTTGCGGACTATCAGGCGTCATACGCATTTGGGAGTTTCCGAAAATTTCGCTTATCTTGCGGTCTTTATAATAAGGATCCTACAATTTAGGGTATTACATTAGGGTTTCCCATTTTCGGAAACTCCCATTTCAATATCCCGGAGTTTAGGATTGGGCCCGCCTGGGACTTCCCGGAAATGCCCGAGATACATGAGTCGGAATCATTACTCACAGTGCCCCCCTTCCAGACCCTAATTATAGCTAATATTCCCCAAGAACCCTACTCAAATTGTCACGGCTCCTACATTACCCCTTATGTGCAGAATATCCCCTATTCTCAACACACTTACCACGATAAAAGGTACCTGACTCAATAAGCTTCGTTAAGGGGTTATAGGCCCTAGTATAGCTATAGTATAAATAATCTCTCAGCAAAAACCTTACTCAAATGATCAAGTCCCCTACATGAAGCTTAGTTCTGGTGTAATATATGGGCCTTAAAAGTTGCAATAGGGTTTTGGGGCCCATTATACTGTAACTGTAATAAAGAGCCCCCAAAATAGTATAGGTAATTATTAAAGCCCCTATTTTATGGTGCTCTCTGAGTCTGCCAAACCCAGAGAGCCCAATACCCCTCAATTGAGCAATATTCCTTACATCAGTAGTGGTTTAATAGTACGATTTAAGCTCTATTCCTTAATTTAGGGGTATTGGGCTCTCTGGGTCTGCCAAAGGTATATGACAGCTTGGCCAGCATCCGCAATGTCACTCGGTCGCATGGGGGAGGGATTGAAAGTTTCAGGGGGCTTAGGGATTTAGCGTTTAGGGTTTAGGGTTTCGGGCTTAATATAGGGGCCTTAATAATTACCTATACTATTTTGGGGGTTCCTTACTATAAGTGTGCTATAATATACCCCCAAACTCTTTTCTAATCCTTAAGGCCCCTGTATTAGGTTTAGGGTTTCAGGCAAGAGCCTACGCAAGTAAGTACAAATGCTGTTCCGTTGGCTTCCTTGATAGAACTATGCTGTAACAAACCCCAAACCCTAATCTAATGATTAAGACCCCTATGTTAGTAGAAGTCATAGGGATCCTTGGGGGTGTAGGGGGGAGGGGTGTAGGGGGCCTTAAGGCCCATAATAAGGATTAATAAGGCCTATTTAAGGAAATATAGTCCCCTACACCCCTCCCCCCTACACCCCTAAGGATCCCTATGAGTTAGTAGAAGACTACCGACAAGTCACGAACTCCGGATAGGAGTTCCGTTGAGCGGCCGTACGTCGACTTCGATGCAGCACCGCTTCTTAAAGGATCATGGGACTTAGTAACTGGGGTTATAAGTAATAAGGTAACTGCAGTTATAAGTACATATAACCCTATTTAAGGTACTTATGACCCTACTTACTAAGTCCCATGATCCTCCAAGTATCCCCATAGTGCTCTTATAGAAACCCGTATAGAAACCTCTTATAGATCCCTTTTAAGGAACCCCTTAAGGAACCCTACTTACTAAGTCCCATGAGCCTCCAAGTTGTAGGCAGCCGTGAACCTGACGAGGCCTCCACTGCCATGATGAGTGCCCGGGCAAAGAAGGGCGCTGCTCGTCTTCTAGGACCCAGAGTAGGCCCTTATTCCCTTTGTTAGGGTTCAGGTTCCCTTATAAGCCCCTTTAAACCAAAAAGGGCACCCTTTTTATTCCTAGGTTACTCTTGGGTCTAGTCTTAAGGCATCAGGACCCTTCACGCGGAAGCTAGTAAGAATAATAATCTTAAGAAGTATTAGCAGTAATAGTAATGGTGGTAATAACGATAACAATAATACCCTAAACCAAACAGGCCAAGCCCAAAAAACCGTAAACCTTGAAGTCCAGAAGCGCTGAAGGCCTAAAGTCTAAAACCCTAATGGAATCCGGGGGCCCCCCGGCCGGTAATAGCAGGACGGCGAGGATCCGAATCTGATGGATAAAAACAGTCTCGAGCGCTGTAGTATAAAGCAGAGATCGAAAGAATACGAATAGCGTTCCCCTTTATACATATAATAAAAAACCCGAAACCCCATTCCAATTGTGAAGGCCCTTATACCTTGCGGCTGGCCACACAAAGCCGTTTGTCTTTACAACGCTGTCCCGCAAGCCTTAAACTCGTAGTAGAATTAGTAATAAGAATAAAAACACTGACAATATTAACAGTAGCAATATTAACAACAGAACAATAATAGTAGTAATAGTAATACTCATAGTAATAGCAACAACCAAAACCCTAGGTATCCTTTCATGACAACCCAGGAGAGCACCAACGTTGCCATTATCGGCCACTACCCAGACTGGTTTCAGGAGCTTCCTTCAGGGCTCAAGGCTTCCGGTCCAGAGAGCCCAATACCCTTTAGGGTTTAGGGTTTAGGGGTTTAGGGTTTAGGGTTTTAGGGGTTTAGGGTTTAGGGTTTAAATCAGGGAATATACCTTAAATCATGAGGGGCTAGCTTTTAAGATTTAAGGTATATTCTTGAATTAAGGGGTATTGGGCTCTCTGGGCGGTCCAGTTCAGGTGCGGGCCAGTGCAACAGTCTCGGATCACGCGCATTCAGAAAGAGCAGGAGGCACCAAGATGGGTAGGCGTTGCTGCTGACTGGTAAGTACAGATACACAGATACTGTATACCTGATTGCTTAAGGACATGTGCGCATGTGTACATACCTCGGCCCATCCATCCGTCCATCGGTCCATTCGTAGATACGTGTGTTCCTACATTACGTTCATTCGGTCGTTCATTCACGTACATTGCATACTCGCTATGGTTGCCTTCTTGCTTCTCTTTTCAGTCCCCAAAAGGGTCTTGGCAGTATAGACGGCATGTGGCACTTCGGAACTCTGGCGTCTCTGTCGAGTTTTGGGGCAGGGCTCCTTTCCTCTGATAAGTCTTTTCATCTGCACAGTTACCGTTGCATCTGCCTTTGGTTTAGTTGCCTCTGGAGCCTGATGCGCAGGACAACATCAACCTCCGGAAGCAGTTCCTCTCGGGCATGTCCGAGGATCAGGCCCAAAGCAATGAAACCCCAAGAAAAAATCCAAAAAAACGGACCCTTTATATAGATTCTTGTCTTGTGGTCTTATAGTATTTTAGAATGAATATTGTATATTCCTCAATTAAGGGATACTGGAGTCTCTGCGAACCGGACCCTTCAAATGAGAACTCCTCCAAAAAGGAGGCCCTGCTCCGGAGAGTGGAGGGCTTCTTCGAGTTCGAGAACTGTGTCGCCCACCTTTCGTTTCACTGCACTCGTCAACAACAGGAAACTTGCATTGTTGTAGGTCTCATGGTTGGCCTTAGACGATTGCACAGACACATCGAAGTCCTGTTCAGATGCTTAGCCAAAGGCATAGCCGATTACATGCATCCGAAGGCGCCATGAAGCAGATCTTGAGCGTATCGCAGCCTGCAGAGGCCGTTCCGGACAGGGCCAAGCGGACCGTGAGCGTTCGTTGCCTGGCAGGTTCCAGCTTTGACCTGGAAATCGATTCTGCCGAAAAGGGGTGGGAAGTAGCCGAACGCATCGCCGCCGCAGTTGGCCACCCTGCAGGTTTACTTGTTCTGACATCCAGTGGCTGCGTCATCGATCAGTGCCAGCCCCTGCTGCATCAGGTCCAGCATGACGAGATCTGGTACGTGGTTCGGAGACTTGGCGCGGGTCTTGTCGCGATGCTTTGGGAGCACCTACTCGAGGAGAAGGCCCTGTCTGATGTAGCTGCCCTGAACGAAACAACGTCACTCACATGGCTTTCCAGCCAACAGCTCCACCAGGGCATCCAACTACCCAGCAGCCTGCAGAGTTTGACGTTTGGCGACGAGTTCAACCACAGCTTGGAGGGCATCCAACTACCCAGCAGCCTGCAGAGTTTGACGTTTGGCGACGAGTTCAACCAGAGCTTGGAGGGCATCCAACTACCCAGCAGCCTGCAGAGTTTGACGTTTGGCGACGAGTTCAACCAGAGCTTGGAAGGCATCCAACTACCCAGCAGTCTGCAGAGCTTGACGTTTGGCCAATACTTCAACCAGAGTCTGCATGGCATCCAACTACCCAGCAGTCTGCAGAGTTTGACGTTTGGCATGTGTTTCAACCAGAGGTTTGATGGCATCCAACTACCCAGCAGTCTGCAGAGTTTGACGTTTGGCGACGCATTCAACCGAAGCTTGGAGGGCATCCAACTACCCAGCAGTCTGCAGAGTTTGACGTTTACCGGGCGTTTCAACCAGAGGTTGGACGGCATCCAGCTACCCAGCAGCCTGCAAAGTTTGACGTTTGGCTACCATTTCAACCAGAGCTTGGATGGCATCCAACTACCCAGCAGCCTGCAGAGTTTGAGGTTTGGGCAGGACTTCAACCAGAGGCTGGATGGCATCCAACTACCCAGCAGTCTGCAGAGTTTGACGTTTGGCGACGAGTTCAACCAGAGCTTGGAAGGCATCCAACTACCCAGCAGTCTGCAGAGCTTGACGTTTGGCCAATACTTCAACCAGAGTCTGCATGGCATCCAACTACCCAGCAGTCTGCAGAGTTTGACGTTTGGCGACGCATTCAACCAGAGCTTGGAGGGCATCCAACTACCCAGCAGTCTGCAGAGTTTGACGTTTGCCGGTCGTTTCAACCAGAGGTTGGACGGCATCCAGCTACCCAGCAGCCTGCAAAGTTTGAGGTTTGGCGACGAGTTCAACCATAGCTTGGAGGGCATCCAACTACCCAGCAGCCTGCAGAGTTTGACGTTTGGCGACGCATTCAACCAGAGCTTGGAGGGCATCCAACTACCCAGCAGTCTGCAGAGTTTGACGTTTGGCATGTGTTTCAACCAGAGGTTTGATGGCATCCAACTACCCAGCAGTCTGCAGAGTTTGACGTTTGGCTACCATTTCAACCAGAGGTTGGATGGCATCCAACTACCCAGCAGCCTGCAGAGCTTGATGTTTGGCCACTACTTCAACCAGAGGTTACCCAGCAGCCTGCAGAGATTGAAGTTTGGCTACCATTTCAACCAGAGGTTGGAGGGCATCCAACTACCCAGCAGTCTGCAGAGTTTGACGTTTGCCGGGCGTTTCAACCAGAGGTTGGACGGCATCCAGCTACCCAGCAGCCTGCAAAGTTTGAGGTTTGGCGACGAGTTCGACCATAGCTTGGAGGGCATCCAACTACCCAGCAGCCTGCAGAGTTTGACGTTTGGCGACGCATTCAACCAGAGCTTGGAGGGCATCCAACTACCCAGCAGTCTGCAGAGTTTGACGTTTACCGGGCGTTTCAACCAGAGGTTGGACGGCATCCAGCTACCCAGCAGCCTGCAAAGTTTGACGTTTGGCTACCATTTCAACCAGAGCTTGGATGGCATCCAACTACCCAGCAGTCTGCAGAGTTTGACGTTTGGTGACCGCTTCAACCAGAGCATTGAGGGCATCCAACTACCCGGTAGTCTGCGAAGTTTCACTTCACGGCATTTTTGTGTAGAGACGTGGTGAGCAGTGATGTGCTGGTTTGGCTTCCTCTTCAGGTTCTTCTGGAGAATCCTTTCAACGAGACCTCTTAATGCTCAATGGCTGCGAACTGCTGATGTCTTTCTGTCAATAACTACAAAGACCTATCCGAGCCCAAAAATTTAAATAACCACTAAGGTCATTTGCAAACCCCTTGAGTCAATAACAATAAACATTTTGGTTTGATTAATAATGATAATGCTTCCACTACTACTAAGAATAACAACAATAGTAATGATAACTAGTAATCCCTAAGGGTCCATGTACCCAAATAGTATATACATTGGCCCCAACGTGCCTATATAGGGACCTCTTTACGGCCAAAGTATATACTGTTTGAGTACATGGACCCTTTGGGAATAACTACTACTACTACTACTACTACCACTACTACAACTACTACTACTACTACTACTACTACTACTACTACTACTACTACTACTGCTACTGCTACTACTACTACTACTACTGCTACTACTGCTACTACTACTACTACTTTGAAGGAACCCTTATGGTACCCTTATAGTAACCCTTGCAAGGACCCCAAAATAAGGTACTCTCAAGAGTTCGAATGCCACACTCGAAGCCTCACAGTCCCCTGTACTCTGCTTGGTAAGGGTTCTTAAAGGGCTCCTTAAAGGGATCTATAGGGTTCCTTAAAGGGATCTATGGGGTTTAGGGTTTAGGGTCTACTTGGAGGGGCAGGGGACTTAGTAAGTAGGTGATAAGTAGGGTTATACTTGGGGTAACTCCATTTAAGGGTACCTATAACTCTACTTATAACCTACTTACTAAGTCCCGTGCCCCTCCAAGTAGCGTTCTCCCACGAAGGCTGCTACGAAGCGTGTCCTGAATTTCTACGGGCACCTTGGCCGACCCAAAACTGCCATCTGGCAGAGGGCCTCACAGTTGGGTCAAGTTTATATTAGATTTGATTACTTAAAGGATCATGGGACTTTGTAATTGAGGTTATAAGTAAGGTAACTACAGTTAGCATTACATATAACCTTAATTAAGGTACTTATAACGCTACTTACTAAGTCCCATGATCCCCCATGTACATATTATATTATGCAAAAGTGGCATGTTATCACATAATAGATATAGGGGGCCAAAATTGCCCGTACGATTGCTTCTTCAGCGTTCATGAACATACCGGTTTCCGAAAATAGGGGACCCTACTATTGTTCTCTAAGGACCCCAAGATAAGGTACCCCTAATTTTCGGAAACTCGAGCCCTTTAAAGGAACCCTTATAGTACCCTTATAGTAACCCTTTAAAAGGAGCCTTAAAGGTACCCCCTCATTTTCGGAAACTCCCACATGCCCCAAAGCCTTGGTCCAATTGGCCGTTTGGGCGACCTACCAGACCCCCTTTGGAGGATCCAAAAAGTAGATCCCTTAATGAGGGGGTTCCTATAAGGGCCCCCTTAAGGGATCTATGATCTATAGGGTTTTAGGGTTTAGGGTTTCGGGTAGATCCCTGAATGGGGGGGGTTTCTATAAAGTACCCTTAATAGTGTATAGGGCCCCAAACTAGGGAAACTACTTTCTAGATCCTCCCTGTGGTTTGGGGAGGAGCCGCTTGACCCAGAGACTCCAATATCCCTAATATCCATTAATTAAGGCATATGCCTAAGGGTGCCTATTAGGGGATCTACTTTCCCTAAACCCTAAAGCCTAAACCCCTAAACCCCTAAACCTCAAACCCTACTTTCTAGATCCTCCAAAGGGGTCTGACCTCGAGCAGAAAAAGTGACATTCTTCCCAAGCTTCCGATAATGCGGGAACCTGATTAAGAAACCTTGGGGCCTTTACTGGGGTTCCTTTAAAGGGGTCTATAAGGGTTACTATAAGGGATCTATAAGGGTACCTTTATAATGTAGGAACCTGATTGAGAAACCCCTGGGCCTGCAACACCAAAATAGTAGGCTTCATATAAGGAACCCGAACAAAGGCCCAAGGTTTCATAATCAGGTTCCTACATTATGGGAGCTCCGTAGCACATTCAGGGAATCTTAGAGCCCATACGCAGAAGTCTGCACATGAATGCGAAGAGGCATAATGCAAGGAGAAGGACCTGCATAAGTAGTAACACTATTCCTGAGGGTTCTTTATTGTGGCTATCTCACAGTACCCCAACACCCTAGTCTCATGATAACAGGCCCCTCTACTAGTTTATTATTGCCCATGGTACCAGCTGTGCAAATGCGACATACGTGCAATCCCTTGCATCTCCCGTTAGAGATTGAACTCGACGGTAGGCGCATGATGACTTGTACCTACGAAATTCGAAAAAGCAAAGCTTACTCCAATTGCTAGGGCCCTGCATTACACATTCCGGAGCATTGCTCCATGAATCCAGGAAAAGTGCTCAGTCTCCTAGACCCTAAACCCTGAACTGCTGTGGAAGAGAGGAGGCCCTCAAGAACAAAAACAAAAAGATTCAACCGCTCCGTCTCTCCGTCCACCTCCAGGCACACACACATCCAACGGTGCGATAAGAAGGCCGAAGATGGCGGCTGGGACCGTCTTGAGAGGTTTGGGGGTTTAGGGTTCGGGGTTTCAGGGTTGAGGGTTTCCGGGTTTGAGGGTCTTAGGGCTAAGGGGTTTGGGGATTAGGGGCTAGGGTTTAGATTTCGGTTACAAGGCTTCTCTCTCTGTGCCTCGCCTTAGCGCCACTGGCTGCAAGTTCACGTGCATCTTACGTTCGCCAGCATGCTGAACTCAGAGCCTCCAAAATCCCTGAATTAAGGAATATACCTTGAAACATACAAGGATCCCTAATCTAAGTTAAGGTAGATTTCTTAGTTAAGGCGTTTCGGAGACTCTGGGAAGACTCCGGGGATCCCGCGTCTGTCCCCGCTGCAAGCACTTCATGGGAAGCTTGAGCTTGACGGGTACTTGGAGGATCATATGACTTAGTAAGTCGGGCTCCTTAAAGGGTTCCTCAAAAGGGATCTATAAGTGGTACCATAAGGGTTTAGGGTTTAAGGATCATGGGACTTAGGAAGTAGGGTTATAAGTACCTTAATTGGGGTTATAAGTACTTATAAGTGTAGTTACCTTACTTGTATCCCCAATTACCAAGTCCCATAATCCTTTAAGCAATGTGGGGGCTTTGATAATTACCTGTACTATTTTGTTGGGGGTTCGCTTAAGAGGGGTCTATAAGGGCTACTAAAAGGGTTCTAGTGTCAACTAGGGGCCTAAATAATTGCCTTATACCATTTGGGGGGGTTCTTTTGTCTTAAGATTGTAGTATAATGGGCCCCAAAACCCTGTTCTAATTATTACGGGTTTCAGGATTATGGTTTGGGGTGGAAGGTTTGTTAGCACGCAAGGCTTTGGAGGAGGTGCTAGGCACGGGACCTGGAGGTAGTTGTCTGAGCATATCGATCGCCTGCTCCGAAAATGACTTCTTATTGCAATGCCTGAAATGAGAAACCTCAGCCACAATCTGCAGATCCTGAACGACATGAAGATTGGAAAACAAGTCCAAAGCCCCTGAAGCCCCAGACCTCTAAACCCTACACCTTTTCCTGCAAGCAAAAAACCTAGACCCTGAACACCAAAGCCCTGCCACTCCAAACTCCGCCTCGTGAACACTCCGCATCCGGAAGCCCTAAACCCTATAAGCCCTAAAACGCAAAGGCTATTCTGGCTGCACAGACGTGATGACCGGGGGTGGCGGTGGCTGTTGCGGCGACACGCCGGCAGGCCCGGTCCCGGGGATTGGGTTTCAGGGGTTTAGGATTTAGGGTTTAGGATTTAGGGTTTAGGGGTTTAGGGTTTAGGGATCTTGATCTAACTTCCCATCCTGGGGAGATACCGTAACGACTATGCTCTCCTTTTCTTTGGTCATAGATCCCTACACCCTACACCTTGCCTACAGTTGATGGTATAAATTCTGCATTACCCATAATAAGGAATACACCAGAATTCCCATAGTTTAGGGTCCTTATGATAATGCAGGATATATATATATATATATATCTCATCAACAGCTATTCTGGTGGTGCAAGAGTAAGTTCCTCATCGGGAACCCAGGAACTTGCAGTTTTCCAGCCGGGATTTCAGGTTCCTCCGGCGGCCTTCGGGAGGAACCCCGACCCTCAAACCCTCCACCCCTCCACCCCAAAACCCCTACCCAGAGACTGCAATATCCATGAACTCAGGGTTAGACCTGAAAACTATAGTAGGATCCTTAATATGATTTAAGCTATATGTTTCTTAGTTACGGGATATTGGAGTCTCTGGGAACTCCCTAGCGAGGAACGCCAGAAGCCCTTCCTGATGGAATTGACCATTCAGAGCTAGGCCAGGAGCTCCAGTCTGGCTTAGGAAACCGCAGAAGGCCTCATGAAGAGAATATACGGTTGATGATACAAACTTTGCATTACCTATCATAAGGAGTATACCATACTTCCCATAGTTTAGGGTCCTTAAGGTAATGCAGGGTTTATACCATCAACAGTAGTTCTAACCTGTCGCAGGATCTTAGTATGGTATGATGTACTAATAAAATCCCAACATACTCCCAGCTCTAGCTCCCCAGGATACTCGTCAAGTAGGATGTGGCATGACGTACGGCCAGGTGCATTTCCCTACTTAAGGGCTTTTGGGCTTTCTGGGTCGCCAGAAAAGCGCGGCTTCCCACTTCCAAGCGAGGAAAGAGAGACTACAAAACCCCCCGTAAATTGAGTACTACACCTTGAATTACAAGGGGATCCTTAATCCGATTTAAGGTATGCCTAATATGTTTTAAAACTCCCTATTCAACGGGTTTCGGAGTCTTTGGGAAAAAGAAAGGTGACAGTCTCAGCCAAACTCAACCTAGCGTAGCCTAAATACTCAGGTAGACTACTCCTCGAGGTTCCTCATTAGACTTATGCTGTGAAGGAACCCAATACCCTGTTCCAACTAGGCAGGCGCCTGGATTCGAAGGCTACCAATGCAGACCCCTGATTCCGAAGCCCCCTTTCCCTCATAATAGGGATCCTCATATCAATGCCCTTACAGAATGGGCTTGAGCAATCAAGGGCTTACCACAGAACCCTAATTCAGCCATGAACCGGAATCTTGAGTCCTTGGATGACCAGGCTTTGTTTCGGTGACCTGGGGGGAGGATGGCAAGCAGACAATCGAGTGCCTGCTGGACAGGGATTTCTGCAGATTTCTGCAAACACGGTTCCTGCTGCGGTTTCTGCTGTCGCTGGACAGCGTCTTGCATAACCTCAAAGTAACCCATATTCTGGGACTTGCGGCATAGTTCTTTTTAGGGGTAGCTCAAGACGTTGTCCATTAGTCACAGGGGGGCAGTCTTGTGTGAGGTCAACCATGTATCAGGAAGGCGCAATGAATATGGGGTTTGCATCTAGGATTCAGGTGTTGGCTCCAAGATGTCGGATTATAGTCGGGTTCAGCTTTCGGAACGGTTCCCCAAGCAGCGAAACCTCTGAAAGTTCATTCGGCAGCAGCGGTGCCAGTTCTCCGATTCTCTTCAAGGTCAGACATTGTCGGTTTAATCAGACCCACCATCATAATAGTAGTAATGATAGTAATCGTAATCATGAGAGTATTTTTACCATACTCCACGCGTCGCGAAGGACAGCGACTGCACCATCCCGCACTGGAGCCTGCTGCAGCACAATGTCTCGACAGCTGTTGATGTGCAGCTCGGCCGACGTAACAAAACTCTCGGGAATCAGGTTGTTTTTTCCATGAGAATAACCATGATCATCACTAGCATTAGTACTTCTTAGAAGACGAGCCAGAATACTGACTATAATGGTAACCACCATAATACCAGTAGGCTCCATGTCTCGATGGCCATCGCTGATCGCCAATCCTCGGAGCCAAGGCAGACTGATGTTTGCGAGAAGACACAGGACTTCAAAGTAAGAATAGCTCGTTAGGGTTGAGGGCGAAAGGTTCAGGGGTTAAGGGGTTTGAAGGTTGAGGGTTTAGGGAAAGACTGTACGGGCGGTTCTACAGGGTTTCATAGGGATGCGTTTGGTCCTTCTGCGTGCGTTAAGGGTTTTGGGATTCCCTTCTGTCGGAATATGAACTTTCAATCCCTACATTGAACCCCCTATAGATCCCTTGAAGCAGCCTTTAAGGAGACCCCCTTAAGCCTGAGGGCGCCTCAGGTGCTTTAGAGCTTCGATCTGGTGTATCTACCGAATGTCGGAGTTCGGGCTTCCAAACTTCTCTTTGCTTAAGAAACACCCAAAAAATGAAATAATAATCCCTATATTACCCCCATAAGGAATATTTTTTTACTTTTTGGGGGTTCTTAAGCAAATAGTAGCAAAGGGGTGGGAATTACCATGGAAGTACTTTAGAAGCCTCAAGAAGTACAGATATGATTCCTTGGGGTTCCTCATGGTAGTTATACCCCAACATCCTCTTCTAATCATTCATGGCGCTTGTATTTGGAAGCTCTCCGGCTCGGGCTTCGCCAGGATCGTCGCCTCGCTGTCTGTAGAGAAAAGACATCTCGCCAGAACTGGGTCTATAGTAGTATTATAGTAGATAACATGGTTTCCTTACTATGGTAACATAAATTGCATTCCTTAACCAGAACCAAGGAACGGTGCCAAGGCGCCACTTGATGAAGTGCCCTCTCGAAATACGCTTGAATCATAGGGACCTTTACGGGGCTCGGGGGAGGGGGTAGGGTATACTTCCTGGAATTTGGCTTTTCAATCTTCAGCGGCGTCTCTGCGAGGATGACCCACGCTGCCCGCGCTACACGGGGCCGCTGACATCCTGAACCGACCTGAGCGAAGGAGACTTTCAAGTGCTTTGGGTCTGAGTAGCCTACAGGTCTGGAGAACCCATAATGGTAATGAGCATGAGGTACTACCTTCGACTCCGTTATAAGGGGGTTGAGTTCCTAAGGACAAAGGATTATTGCTGGGGTTGTGTTGGGTCATGTTCGGGAAAGGAGTTTTGCTAGGAAGCCATGGCACGATCTCCAGTTCGGAGCATTGTTTTCAAATAACGCATTTGGGGACTCCCTTTTCTGGCTTTAGGGTTTCGGGTTTACTTGTAGGAGCCATCACATGACCAAACTTCGCAGCAGCGGCTTTTGATGTCATCTGCAGCTTCGAAACCTTCGCCCAAGCCGAATTACCTGTACAGGGCTGATCTCAGCCGCGCCGTCCATTGCACAGAGCTACAGGAGCAGTGCATCTTGCAGGGAGTTTCAGCTCCACACCGTAGCCCGGCACAAACATTAAAACAATAATCCCGGAAGCCCTCAAGCCCAGACATCTCTACTTCGACCTCAACATTCTAGGCTATGCTGTTTCTCCCCCCTGGAAAGTGTACAGCAGACACAACAAAGCAGGGCCATCCTCTTTCGAAGGCCGTGCTTAAACTCTTTCGCACTTTGGGCTTCAGAGTATGGAAACGGGAATGCAAAGCTGCAGATTTCCTGCAGTACTTGCTCCTGATCCAGCGAGGACGCTTTTGGTTGCTTCTGCCTTTGGCAGACGCCTTGATTCCAGCTCGTGCTGTGACAGAGTCCACATACGCGCTGGAACCGCTTTAGTGAGGGCAGAGCCTCCGAGGGAGACTGACCGCCTAGGCCTAGGCCCTGTAAACGAACCACGCTGTGTTCACAGGAACTTGCGACTTCGTTGAAATCGACGTCGTCTTGGAAACATAGCCACAGTACTGAGTTGTTTCCTTCAGGCGATGGTCGTTGTTTGCTGGTTGTCGGCCCTCTGGTTGTGATCGTGCCATGCGTTCACTCTCCGACCTAAGAAAAGGATCTTGCCTCCAACTGTTAGCGGAGCACTGCTCAAAAGAACAAATGTGGGTCGGAGGAGTGTAGAGGTGATGTACGCATCAAAGCCCCCTCAGCTTTTTGAACTTCAGACATATGTGAAACAAACACTCATGGTTTTAGCTCGAGCCGGTCGCTGCAGCCATCCGTGGATATATCCGACTTTGCAGCCGCTCCATGTATTGTTGTCTTCAGGGTTAGAGCTATCAGTGTTGTGTTTAGTCCTCGTCTTGCTTTTGTGATTGCCATACCGTCTGTGCATCGTAGTTGCTTGCCACTACATGGTTGTTGTATGAAGGTTCTATACATGGGTTCTGCAAGATTCCTATCGGCGATTGGACAAGTGTGTGGGACAACACTGCTCGCGACACGCTCCTTGTGTCAAAACCGGACGAACTTTCTCGCTCTTGTGGGAGTCCCCTCGTGCTCTGCAGAATTCAATGACACCTTCAAAGCGTTTGCAGCTCTCGTACCTCTCGAGACAAGAGCACACCTTCCGAGTAATTGCAACTGCGCAGGCCTTCTGGGAAAAAGCGAGCAGATGACGGGATCAGGACCCTAATCGACCCGAACATAGCCTCACATACCCTAATTGCCGCAATACAGCCCTACATCCTAACACGTCCTAACCCCTACTACCTAAATCCCCAAGCCTCGGAGAAGAGAACACTTAAATGACACGTTGATCAGCAGCAACTCGGGGATATGTTGCGGGCCACTGGCGAGTCGCCAATGTGTGAGAATAAAGGCTTGGAGATCTTGAGTGGAGCGGAACATCCATGTGAATGGCATGCGTAGCTATAGGTACTATTCATCCCAGCAATGCAGGGAAAGCAGGCCATGAACTGGGCACTTTTATTAAGCTTACGCGGATTTTTGAAACCAGGGGTGCCTCCGTTCGTGCTCCGTAAAAGAAACATCCTAGCGGTCTTGCTTAGCGCTGGGCACATGGAAACCAGAAGAAACTACACGTCTGACACCTTCTGACCCTTCCCGAAGCGAGTTTAGTTTTTTGCGCATAGCCACTGAACACAGAAGGTATGAAGCATGAACAGCATCCGCAACGCCTTCTCGCTTCTCCTGGAAATTTCGTAAACTGTCGATTGACTTAGCTTCACATCCTCGTGCACTTAAAAACCTTGGAGTTGACGACCCTAAATACGCCTCGTAACACCTTAAATACAATTTAACGAGTATTACACGGGCTCCTCAGGAGTACTACAAGGGCTCCTTTACAGGTACTACATGGGTTCCATATTAAGTCCCGTGAGTTGCTGAGAGACTGAGGCTTAGCCGCCTGCTCTACGAGCATCATTCCAAGATGGTACGGCAGCCCAGACGAGGACTAGAAGTAGGAGAAGTAGTAGAAGAAGTAGTAGTAGTAGTAGTAGTAGGAGTAGTAGTAGTAGTAATAGCAATAGAAAAGGTGACAAAACAGGGCTGATGGGTTTAGGGTACAGAGCTTACGGGGTTTAGGGCTTGGGGTTTCGTGTTTTAGGGTTTGGGGCTTGGGGGTTTAGTGGCTGGGGATATGGAGGGTTTTATTGGGCTTCAGGCTTCATCTAAAACACCAGAGTTGGTGAATGGAAGCCTAGAATGCCCAGACCGACTTCCCACGTAGATAAGATGTGCTTGCTGTGACATCTGCAGCTTGTTGCCCGTTACCCCACCTCACCCAAATGACAGGAGACGATTCCCAGGAGTCTTACCTAAGTTTTGACCAGCTGAGTGCTGATGCACAAGCTATCTTTGCAGCACTGCCGGCAAAAATTTGCAAAGGCAACAAATGTGGTGTATTATGTAAACGGCTACTCCAATGCCACAGCCAAAGAAATCGGCCGGCTTCAAGACACAAGAAGGCTCGGCACAGGCCATTGCCGACTGGGCAGCAGGTGGAGGTGACCCTTGAAATCCACGGGTCAAGCTGGACTAAATCTAGCAAGTGCTTGGATGCGAAAGAAACAGGAGGATCTGTTGATTGCAAACTGTTAGTTGTAGGAGATATCTAGAGGCAGTCTGTTTGAACGCATTGTTAGTGTGTGGAGTGCGACTTGGTTGAGCGATTCGGCCTGTGTGCTTTTTGCCAGGGCCGTGAAGTCCTTGGGTGTTTTGCTGAGCCAGTTTATGCGGCTTTTTGTGCGACTTGGTACGAGATTGAACTAGCTTGTGTGCAGTGTGTGACTTGGTGCTAGTTTGGATCAGTTGTGCGCAGTACGACTTTGAAGTAGCCTTGTGTGCAGTGCGATAACCAGCGTTGTGTGCCAGCGAAGAACCAGCCTTGGGTGCACTGTGCTGACGACGGCCACGTGCCTTGAATTGGCAGCGAAGGCGACAGCAACGACGACGATGAGATGAGTGGTGTGCTTGTGTGTGCATGTGCAGGTGCGAATTGAATAATCAGAGTCTGTGCGAGATCCTTCGGTGTTAGGGCTTATGGTCTGCGACATGTGTTTCTCTGTGTGTGTGCCGGTGTGCATGTGCGACTTGGAAGTGTACATACAAAGAAGACGAGTGGTAATGCCTATGCGAGAGTTTTCCGGCCTAGGGCCTAGGCCCAAAAACCAGAATCAGGCAGCTTCTCTATCATTTGCACGTGGCTTGGTCACATGTCGGGAATCTTTTCGGCTAGTTTACTGGGATGTGCATGCTGATAGTAGGGTCCATGGCTTGCTTCTGTTTATGAATCCCGGGAAAGGGGTTAATGCAGGAAGAAAAAGAGGCTCCGCATATCCAGTTGGATGAGTTTGGGGTGGGCGATATGGACGTGGACATGTTCTTCAGGCAAATCAGCTTGAAGGACTTGCCACAGCCCCGGGATACAGATGACCGGGTTTATGTCCATATGCAAGGGGCAGCTCCGAAGGTCTACCCCGAAAGGGGCAACTTCATACACGTTTGTTCCCACCCCAATTGACACCTTCTGTGACATGCCACCTGGCTGCCAAAGCCTGATTCGAGGAAAACTGATGATATGAGGCTCTGGTTGACTGCGGGCTACAGCTGGCAATTCCTTGCTTGCACCATGGCTGTGAGTCGTTGATGCTTGGCTTGGCGGCCATCCCGGCCAAGATCGTCCAAGCAGCTTTGCGGACTTGCAAGCTGGGTGCTCCTGGAGCTTGGCTTTTGTGCCAAAGAAGCCAGTGCAGTCATGTAATGTGTGTCTTTGTGTGCCAAGCATTGCCCAAAGCCGTGTGTCTGTGTGCTCTTGAAGTAAGGCCTCTGTGTGAGAAAAAAGCTACTGCAGCAGTGATGATCTCAGCAGCTGTGGGCAAGCTTTGTATGTGTGTGTTCAGCCTGTGCATGCATGTAGTTGCTGGCCTTTCTTGGGCAGGCAAAACTGACATTTAGGCTTCCAGCAATGGTGTCTTGACTGCCCCCCTGCCATGAGACCGCACAAAGCTCCATCCAAATGGCTCCCGCATGGATGCTGGAAATGGGCCACTGGCAACCATAGTGGCCAACATAAGCTCTGGTACCCCCGCATCCTCGACCAAACCCTAAGCCCGTGTTCTCGAGTAGTTCGTTTGCAAGAGGCGGCTTCAGACTCCGCGAGACGAGCCAGAGAATGAATGCCAAATAATAGAATACAGCATGCTATGCTATATCACACAATATACCATAGTATGAGCCAATATGATACAAGAAAGCCTGTGAATCAGCCAAAACCATTGAAGCACAGGCACTCGAAGTTCGAAGCTTTGGGCATGGTTCCGCTATGTGCCCTAAATCCTTAAGCCCGCAGTCCTAAACCCTGAACGATTCTTGAACAACGGGGCAGAAGCCCGAAACCCTAACACCCTAAAGCCCGCACTCTCCCCAAACCCAAAACCTTGAAACCCCAAAACCCTAACGACCCGTAAACCCCAAACCCCAAAATACCCAAACCTTAAAAACCTCAAAACCCCCAAGCCCCTAGAAACCCCTAAACCCTGAAACCTAAATCCCAAACACCTAAACCCAAAGCACCTATAGCACCCTTGTAGCAACGCTTATAGATCCCTTAAAGGATCCTTCAAAGGAACCCCCCAAATCGTAGAGCCTGGGCCAAGTCTGGAGAGCTGCAGCGCCGGCTCGTGGAGGTCAGGGTCGTTTGGCTTCGGGTTTTTAGGGGTTTTAGAGCTTTGGGGTTTTGGTTTTGAGGGTGTTTACGGCTTCTGAAAGGTGTTTTCGGGCGTCTGAGGGTGTTTTGGGCTTTGGTGGTTTTAGGAGTTTAGGGTTTTGGGGCTTTAAGCGTTTAGGGCTCAGGTTATAGGGTTTTGGGGTTGTATGGCATTTAGGGCTTTGGGGTTTTAGGTTTAGGGTTGCCTATGTATCTAACTGCATATGTTTTACTGCTCGTGTCCGTCTGTTCGTATGTCTATCTAGCTATCTGGCTATCTCGCTGTTTACCTAGCTACCCACTTATCTACCTGTCTATTTGCCTGTCTCTCTATCTATCTATGTATATCTCTGTTTTGCTTGCTTCTTTGTTATACCCTAGTTTATGTCTGCACATGTGACGAGTCATTGTGTTACATATATGTATACATGTACACCTAGACACGCATGCATATATGTGTATATATATGCCAAGTGTATGTATGTAAATATGTTAAAAAATATATGTACATATATTTATATATATGCACATGTGCGCGAGGGTCTGTGTGTGTGTGTGAGTGTGTGCACTTCTCTAGTTCATGAGACAAGCGGCGCACAACCCACCCAAAGCAGCACTTGTTTTACTTTTGCTTCTGAGCATTTCAATACTACTACATTTCGCAGCGGGCAGCGACACAGTACTTGGGATCGCTCCCAACGAAGACGCCCAATTACACTGGTGATGCACTGGGAGACCTCCTGGTGTGTACCTGCAACAAAGCTTGTGACATCTTCATCGTGCAAACTGTGTATGGTACAATCTTGTGATAAAATCGCCGTGAAGCTACGACAGTCGCGTGCAGCTAGGTCGATGGCTTGCCGTTTGCATACATGTACGGTTGCTGCAATCTTTTACATGCATGACGGCTCCACATGCATGATCCGACAACACCAGCACAGTCGCTATCTAGAGCAACGTCCCCTGCGGACATCCATTTGGGAGTGCAGACAATACTTCTTCAGTGTGTGTGCGTGTCTGCTTATTGTTGAAAATATGTGGAGCAACCTTTGGCCCAAAATTGACTTGGCAGCGCAGCCATGCTGCTCATGACCGTCATCATCCTCAGCCTCTCCCTCGTCATCGCAGTCATTGATATTTTGGAATCCTTATTTTAAAGACCCGATTATTTAGGGTACTATGTTAGGGCCCCCCATCTTGCCAGGTCATCAGATTCATTGTCATTTCTTCGCATTCGCACTGCAGCCACCATGAGCTTGAGGCATTCTGTCAATGAAGTGCGATTGACGCAGGAAAACGATCGTCGAAGCAGTAGCAGCAGCAGCAGCAGTCGTCGTAGTCGCTGTCGGCATCATGGTTTTTGGTGGTAATGGCACTAATGGCGGTAACAGAACTAGTAGTAGCTAGCAGTACAAATAGAGGCCCGAATATGAATATATGGTAGACCTAGTCTCCAAGATCATTGTGACCAACGCAGTTCCAAAACACATGACGTTGTCAGTTACTCTACAGTATACCCGGGTTTTCCGAGTGATTGGAGACTCTGCGAGGTCGTACTCTTGCTGCTCGAAGATCGTGATGCACAGGCCGAACCTTCGCTTAAACCTGCATCCTTCGGGATGTGATCATAGTTGCAAAACCCTTCTGTCTTTGGGTTGATACTGGGGTCCCTTACTTTCTGCGAGTGCATTTTCTTTTGGTGAGGGGGATGGGGTGATGCCGTCAAACATTCCGAGGAAAGGAAGGATGAGTAGAATTGATCTTGGAATATGCAGTTGACTGTCATGAGTCTTGATACGCGCGCCATCTACTGGCCATGAGTTGCGAGGCGAGCAAACGCGATTAAACCTTGCACTCTGACCTCGGGGCACAGGTGTGGCGCGCAGCCTTGAAGTTCACCAAGGTGGTTGTGTTTGTGCTGCCGAAGGACTGGTCATGGTTGTGAGCTCGAGTCGCTAGCCGCTAGCCTCGTTTACAACTCGCTGCGGCAATAAACTGTATACCCCAGGCTCGCCTCTGACCCAGCTGCCCACTGATCTCAAGCTCCGTCACCCTACAAAACGCATATTAGATGACACCAAGTAAATATCATATAGAACCCTTATGAAAACTTGCAACACTAGATGAAACCAGTATCGAGCTTTTACGAAACTGGAGCTCCTGTGTTCTGCTCAGTGGCTGCTCTATGCTATGCCGCAGGAAGCAGGCTCGGGCAAGGATGTAGGGTCGGTGCTTCTGCTAGGCCCTGGTCTTGCAGGCTTTGAACATGGAACTCGACAACCTTATAAGTTAGAACCCATATAGATCCTACAAAGCCATCTAGCACCCTGATAGAGCCCTTAGCCCTCCCGCCCGAACCCTCCGCATCGTCGCAGGAAGGTTTAATCGATCAGCTGCCGAAGATCATGAGGCCAGTCTCAGTCGCTGAGGCTTACTATCGAAGCCTTCCTTCGGGTGTCTCTTTGAAATTGGGTCCAAAATGGCTACTACGAGGGTTGAATATGACAGAAACCTGAATAGTTACCTATCTTATATCTTGGGGTAGCCCATTCTATTTTGTAACACAATATACGCCAGAACCCTACTCTACGGTTGATGGTATAAATCCTGCATTATCTTAAAGACCCTAGACTATCCAAATTATGGTATATTCCTTATTATGGGTACATCAGGATTTATATCATCAACCGTAGTTGTTAAAAAAAAGGCTACAGCAAAGGCAGGGCCCCGTAAGAACTCGGGATAGGTGTTAGAAATTTAATATCAAAAATTAAATATAGATTGAAAAAAGTCAAATAAGGATCAAAAAATATTTAAACAGGTAAGGAAAGAACTCCTCTAAGGTCCTCTCAGGAAGTTTCTCAGGATTCCTTCACGGATTCCTATAACGGTTCTTATGGGGTTTAGGGTAGTTTGGGTTTAGGGTTAGGGTAGGTTTGGTTGTGGGTTTAGGGTGGTGATGTAGGGTTTAGGGTAGTTGGTAAACTCTGGTTCAGTTCCGCTTAAGTCCGGTAGCAGCATGGTAGTTTGACACCGCCTCGGGCCTCTGAGCCCTTCCTTCAGCCGGATGCAATGCAAGGACCCAGAGATTCCAATATCCTTGGAAAAAGGGATATACCTTAAATTCTAGTAGGATCCCAAATATGGTTTTAGGAATATTCCTTATTTAAGGAATGTACCTTAAGTTATAGTAGGATCCCGAATATGATGTTAGGAAAAGTCCTTAAGGGACATGGGAGTCTCTGGAGACTGCGAGTGTAAAGGCTCGGGAGATTTCGGGCTACATGTTGATATGGGAGTTTCCGAAAATTAGGGGTACCTTATTTGGGGTCCATATAATAAGGATCCTACTATTTATTGTACTATATCAGGGTCCCCCATTTTCGGAAACTCCCATATGGGGGCCCGAACAGGTCAACTAGGTTTTGGAGGTAGTGCATTGTACATATGGGTGGTTTTTTGGGGGACTGTAACAAACACGAAACCAAGAGAATAGGAGTTCTTGGTTGAAGTGGGTTTGGGTTTTGACTGCTACGAAGGGCATTGTAGGAGGTTTGGCCACCCTCACCCTCAAGCTTATCCGGTACGGCAAGACATAAAGCCCCAAGCCCCATAGTTTAGGGCCGTTTAGGGTTCACGAGCCCACCAGCCCCTATGGTTTTCTCTGAGTATTCAGGCTTCTGTTTGCGAAACGACGCGCTCTCTGAGGGCCCTGGGCTCAAGAAAGGGGCTCGCCCTTTGCCTCGTCGAGCCCGGCAGAGACCGGATCTGCAGGGGTTGCGGCTGGGAGGGCTTCGGGGGTGACTGGGTTTTGTAGTCGTTTTCCGTTGCTTTAATGTAACTGTGGTACCAGAAACCTCAAGCTCTACTGGGATATCTTGCAGGCAGGCCCTCAACGCGCAGATGAAGAAGGTTGAAGAGAGTAGTCTTCATAACTCTGCCTCGAAAGTCCCTGTAGGGGACGAGTGAGTGGAGAGGAGAAAGCTGGCTTTGGCACTGGTCTAAGTGACTACTGTAAAAACCCCTTCCAGTCAGCAGAAAATGCCCAAAGCCTTGTTCGAAGCATTAAGGCCCATACATACATAAATATGTATGTGTATATATATATATATGTATATATTTATTTATTTCATCTATTTTAGTTATATATATATATATATATATATGTACATATATATATATATGTACATGTGTATATTGTTGTGTAGTCCTTAGAGCTTCCGTCAACACGGATTTCCTTGAGCCATGGATTCCGAAGATCTGCTGGCCCGCTTGAGGCAGACGGGGGCAGAGAAGTGTTAAGAGACGAAGCTTGACGGGGCTTGAGGTAGTAGTAGTAGTAGTAGTAGTAGTAGTAGTAGTCATAATGATAATAAGAACAATAATAATAAGGCTTGAGGTTCAGGGATTAGTATTTAGGGTGCTTTTGGTTTAGGATGGTTTTGGAGTTCTAGGGTTTAGGGATTGAGTAGATACACTAGAAGCAATGGCGCTGCTAGTCAGCAGTGAAACCATGGAAAGGATCTTCATGACCCAGGGTTGGAAGCACCAGAAAAACTGTTTTAGCTGTCGTCGCAGCAGCAGCAGCAGCGCCAGTAGGAGTGGTAGTAGAAGTAGCAGTAGCAGCAGCAGCAGCAGCAGCAGCAGGAGGAGGAGGAGTAGTAGTAGTAGTAGTAGGAGTAGGAGTAGGTGTAGAAGTAATAGAAGTAGTAGAAGTAGTAGAAGTAGTAGAAGTAGTAATAATAATGATAGTAAGAACAATAGGAATAAGAGTAGCAGTAAGAGTACGGGAACCAGGACTACATTAAAGCCCGGTTCAGGGACCTGGCATGAGGTCTGGGGTTTACGATTTCAAGTTAGGACATTGCATTTGGAGCTTGGCAAGATTAAGGATTCCATTCAACCTCAGAGCTTCTTCGAGAAAGGTTTTAGGTTTAAAGGTTTGCAGGTTGGTGCTTCCGGGTTTAGACGAAGCACGGCTGTAAGACCTTCGTCAGCAGCCTGCATGCTTTCTCGGAAGCTATCCCCCAATGAGCCTTCAAAGACCGCGAAGCCATCAAGAATCTTCCAAGCCCTCAGGCGCCTCGAGGAACAAGTGACACAGAACGGGCATGCGTCACGCAGCTCGGACACACCAGCGTTCGTGCTGCTGCCCCGTTTCGGGCCAACGTACACACTGTGAGGAGTGTTAGTTGATGACAGAGGCGTCCTCGACAAACCCAACACCCTAAAACCGCAAAACCCGCAAGACCCTAATGATGGGGGCCTTAATAATGAGAAGAGGGTTTTCGGGCCCTCTATACTTTACTTATAATAAGGAACCCCCCCCCCCCCCCCCCCCCCCCCCCCCCGAAAATAGCATAGCTATTTATTTCGGCCCCTATTTTGAACCCTGAAGCCTCACCTCCCCTCCCGTGCCCTGCTCTCGCATCCTCGTTCCTTGAAGAGCCTCCCTCGAGGCTCCTGTCGGGTTTTGAAACGGGGCCCCAGGGTTTAGGGGTTTGAGGGGTTTGTGGTTGAGAGTTTAACTTTTCGGGGTTTAGGGGTTTGAGGGGTTTGTTGTTGAGAGTTTAGGAGCTGTAGGCTCCGGGGGTTTGGGGATTTTTTAGGGTTTAGGAGGCTCAGGGTTTAGGGTGTAGAGGATTTTTAGGACGCTCAGGGTGTTTCGGTTTGAGGGTTCACGGCAAGGCATCCGGGAACCTGAAAAAAGCTTTACAAATCCATCAGAGTTCTCGAAAAAGAAATGAGGAGGTTGGGTTGCTGTGGGATTCCCAGCACGCACCTATCACGACGATCCCTTAAAGGGAACTCCAGAAAGTTGGAATATGGTTTCAGGGTAGGATCCCCTATAATTTACCTTAAAGGGGGTACGATAATGATATTCCAACTTTCTGGCTTCTACTGTAAAGCCAGAGCTGGGCCAAGGTCTACAGGAGGCTCGGGATAGCATGGATGTTTACGCGGAGCAGTACCGCACTAGAGAGACGGCTCACAGCGCAGCGCTCTGGGAAGAGGAGCCTCTGTTGCGTAAAGCTGCAGGGATGCGATTAGTGGTTATTGTACTATACGACTATAATACTGTAGTAGAACTGAAAAGCTATAAGCATTGTGGAGGCCTTCCCCCCTCAGGGGAGAGGTCATGCATATGATTCCTTATGAGTTCAGTTGCTACGATTTCAGTCGTCCAATGCCCCAAATACTGATGCCTGAAAGCAATAGAGGAGCGTGGGGGCTGTGGCGTCCAACGATATCTGGTTCTGTTCATGCTGAACACTGAACCCCGATGGAGAACCCCCGTTACGACAAGGGTCCCTTTGTGATTCCACGATCTTTTTGTACGGGACAGCACCATTCAGCATGCTAAAAGTCCCAACAACATGGAACATGCCAAACGCAGCTTAAGCATAATAATATGGCGAAAGCGCTCTTGGCACGCCGGCACGGCGTCTTAGCATGCTGACGCGCCCCCTCCCAGATTGTACAGTCGGCGTTCCGGCCACATTCTGAATTATTAGGTAATATAGGGGCCTTCTTAGTTGCCTACTGTATTTTCGGGGTTCCTTATTTTAAATATAATATGCTGGGCCCAAAACCCTATCTCAATTATTCAGGCCCTTGTATAAAGTAAATGCAGACTTCCGTCTCATGGGGCTGTCATGCTTGGGAGACCTGCCCCCATGCCCTCCATCCCCAGAGACTCCAATACCCCTTAATTAAGGAATATACCTTAAGTTATAGTAGGATCCCTAATATGATTTAAGGAATACTCCTTAATTAAGGGGTATTGGAGTCTCTGGGTCCTCTTGCAAGGAGGAGCCCATCATGGAGGCCGCTCTTCTGGGCAGGGTGTGGCTCAAAGCCCAGGGTGACTATAAGGGTGGTTGTTAAAATTGTGGCACCTTTTTGGGTCCCTAATATAGTACGGCACCTAATATTTAGGGTACCCAAAAAGGAACCCTAATTTTGACAACCACCCCAGAATAAGATAAGGGCACCCATTCCGCTGACCAGCGAGTTGCAGTCCATCTACTAGTTACTACTACCCCTACTGACTCACTGCAGCGCGAGTACGACGACGACTACCACTACTACAACTACTCCTGCTCCTCCTCCTGGTGCTGCTACTAATGATACATACTCACAGTTGTCATCATCATCATCATGCTACTAGCAGCAGCACATCTACAGCTTCGAGAAGACACATGCTTCCCATCTTTGCCAAGTACGCGTCTCGTCGAACAAGGTTCAGAGGGGCCAGCTTGGCTTCAGGACAACTGTTTCTAGCAGGCTGGTGCGAGGTCGGGTTGCGCGAAAATGTTATTGCAGACGGAGGTGCTGCACAGGTTTCGGACATCACTGTCCACACCCACGTCCTGAATCTTGTCCCAGAACAGCACCATTCAAGTGCAGGCCGTAAACTTCGGATTTGCAAACTCTGACTCCCAAACCCTATATACCCTTAGTATAGCTATTATATACCCATTATATAGCCCATTATAGGGTAGGAGTCTCCATTGAGGGTCCCTCCTTTTAAACCCTAAACCGTGCTCCGAGCCTCACCATAAAGCAGAGAGTCCAACGACAAAGGAAAGGCATGCCCTCAGGCTCCCAGCGCCGTTTTTCATGAAGTGTCTCTCTAAGCTTCGGAGCGACGCAAAGAGCACGAAACTACCTTAATATAAGGGCCGAAAAAGTTAGAATAGGGTCTTGGGGCCCATTATACCATGAATATAATCAGGAGGAACCTTCTCGATAAAACGTCGCATGTTTTCTGAATCTCGTATTGCGCCTCCTCGCACATGTTCAGGTGTTGGCGGGCGAGGAGAACGGCCCATCCTTTGCCGCGCGCTTGGCACGACTGGAGAGGTTGATGGCATCAATGCCACAGCAGCTGGAGGCAAAGGATTCGCGAGGTTTGGAGTTTATGCCTTGCAGGGGCTGTTAGTCCGAGGGTGTTTTGAATTTGTGTCACACAACCTGGGTTAGGTTTGTTTGCAGTGACTCCTGCTGTCTCGAAGTTGTACTAAGACTATAGGTCCGAAGTCCAACGTCACTTCAGGAGGGGGGCAAGTGGAGCAGATAGGATGCAGAAGCACTGGGTATATCCGGAGACCATCAAGTGTCGAAACAAATTGCATGACCGACGGACGGCTCAGCAGAGCATCATGGGACTTAACAAGTATGGTTATAAGTACCTTAATTGGGGTTATAAGTAATTATCACCGGAGTTGCCTTATTTATAACCCCGATTACTAAGTCCCATGATCCTTTAAGTAAATCTAGCACCAGGACCCAAGCATGGCACCTTCCCCTGAAGTCTAAAGTTTCAGAAGCTCGAGAAGGGTTTAGGGGTTTTGGGTTTAGGGTTAATAGCAGCAACATCTAGCTCCCAAGCCCCGCCGAACCCTGAATCGCAAACCCTACACCCCAAACCTTAAACCCAAAACCCTACATTAGCAAAGGTTGCACCCTAAAATCAAACCCTAAATCCAACACCCCAAAACTAGACTGACGATAAGCCTCCAGAATCTATGATGTCGAACTATGAGGATGTGCAAATTTGTGTGTATATATACATATATATATATGTATATATATATATATGTATATATACACACACGCACATATACATGCATGTATATACACATAGACATATGCATGTGTGTATATATATATATGCACATATACACATATGCACACACATGCATCTAGACAGACAGGCAGACACCCACACACACGCAAACCTTTCCCAAAGTCCCTGTGAGACCTTGCACCGACGCATTGACGGGCTGGTCCTCACGCGGGCCCCGGGGACGTTGGGAACGCCCGGGGAGCGGCCCAAGGAGGTCGGAACCCCGGATGCTTCGGTTGATGATATAAGTCCTGCATTACCTTAAAGACCCTAGACTGTGGGAATTATGGGATATTCCTTCTTATGGGTAATGCAGGATTTATATCATCAACCGTTCTGAGGCGTTTACATGCGAATACAGGGTTTGGGTGTATAATGTAGGAACCTGATTAAGAAACCTTGGGCCTGCAACCCCAAAATAGTAGGATTCAAATAAGGAGCCCTCATAAAGGGTCAAAGTTTCTTAATCAGGTTCCCACATTATTCTAATCGGTTTGTAATAGGGAACCCTAAGGAATGGTCTTGTTGGCAAGTGGTTTTGGAGTACACAACGTGATGGAGGGCCGCTTGGTTTTCTGTTAAGATTAAGATTGGGGCCTAGGTGATCACCAACAATCTTGTGGGGTTCCTGTTTATGCTATGCCCCGAAAACCTTCATCTAATTATCAAGCCCGCGAAATGGGGTTACGGGTTTCCCGTAAGCATTTACTAGTACCTCAAAGGGCCACAAGCTTCAGTGGTTTGGGGTTTTGCGGGGTTTTGCGGGGGGTTTTCGGGGGGTTCTGAGATTTGGGGCTGTGGGGGTTCAGGAGACGGCTGGGGCATCTTTTTAGTTAAGATTTGGATGTTTGTCAAAGTAAGATCGGGTATCTGCGTTGCATATGGGTGGTTGTCAAAATTAGGGTCCCTTTTTTGGGTCGTTAATATAATACGGCACCTAATATTTAGGTTACCCAAAACGGGACCATGATTGTGACAACTACCCATATGGGCATTGACTTCAGGGTTCTACATCCCCAGATCCTCAGGGACAGTGAACCAAAAGCCAGCGATCCGATGATCCCTGAGCACGAAGCCTCCGAAGAGGTCAGAACGGAGGACATCGAGGGTCACAACCCGGCTGCCTCCATCGCTGGTACGGAAGTTTTAGCATCGGCGACCTCCCAGCCCCTGAGGTAAAATTGGCGTTTGAAGGGCTGGGACACAGGTTAGTCACAAAAGCTGGCTCTTCAGGAGTACGTGGCAGTTGTTGCTTACCCCATTCGTTCATGCGCCTCGTGAAGTAATTGGAGCAGGTCTGCCCACTCCCGCCACGAGGGCCTGCTAAAGCCTTCTCTCCAGGTTTACTTGGAGGGGCAGGGGACTTAGTAAGTAGGTCATAAGTAGAGTTATAAGTACCCTAAATGGAGTTTACCCCAGTTATAACCCTACTTATAACCCTACTTACTAGGTCCCCTTTCTCTCCAGGTTTAGGGGCATGATGTGCCACACGAGTGTTCATCTGTTGCCGGTGACGTGCTAGAGCTCCCTCCGCTGCAGCGCTTCGTCCTCCACCTCGCGTTTGCCCCTAGTATAGGGGCTTAAATAAGTACCTATACTATTGGGGGGCGGTTCCTAGTTATGGTAAAAGTAGAATGGGCCCCAAAACCCTTTTTTAAATCCTGCTAATAGCCCTTATAGTAGCCGTTATAGACCCCTTTAACAAGAACCCTTTAAAGGAACCCTCTTCTAATTATTTAGGCCTATTTTTTCAGCTTTTCAGGCCGAGGTCCAGATTCTAGTTCAGCGTTGCCAGCCGCTGACTTCCCCCAGACCCTTAGCCAGAGAGCCAGAAACGGGATGTATGTCGCGGCTGAACTTGTCAGGTTCTCTTGTCTTGCTACAGCTCCCTCATTTGGTTCGGAAAGATTCTGCAGAGCTATCGTCAGCAGGCCCTAACCAGCAGCCCTAAATCTTAAACCCTAAAACCAGAAACTCCCATATCAATTACATTAGGGATCCTACTATAGGGTATAATCCTAATTTCGGGGATATTTTAGTCTCTGAGAACCCAGTCGCAAGTCCAGGTTCACGGCACTTCACCAGGAGCTGACGAAGATCCGCCAGGAGAGCGAAAGGGAAGAGAGAGACTTCGTAGCGGAGTGGATACACTTTACACTTTTTGGCATAGTATTACCCACTCAAAAACTAAAAGTGTACACTTTTTGGGGGCTTCTGAACTCAGCCACTAAGAAGCTTCAAATCCAAAGCCCTGAACCCCTACACCCTAAACCCCTAAACCCCTAAACCCCTAACCCCTAAACCGTAACCCCTAAACCCCTAAACCTCAGCAACTAAGGAGAAGAGGAGGAAGAGGCGCAGAGAAACGTTTCCGGAAAGCAAACTCGGCTTCTGGGCTTCTACTTGGAATGGCAGGGGACTTAGTAAGGGCTCCTTAAAGGGCTCCTTAAAGGGATCTATAGGGTTCCTTAAAGGGATCTATGGGGTTTAGGGTTTAGGGTTTAGGGACTTAGTAAGTAGGTTATAAGTAGAGTTATAAGTACCCTAAATGGAGTTACCCCAATTATAACCCTACTTATAACCTACTTACTAAGTCCCCTGGGCTTCTATATGGGAGTTTCCGAAAATAGGGGTACCTTATTTTGGGAGATTAATAATAAGGATCCTACTATTTAGGGTACTATATTAGGGTCCCCTCTTTTGGGAAACTCCTATATTGTAGGATTTCATCATCGTAACGTTAGTGGTAAGAATATCATGAGTATAGCAATCGTCATACTGGTTCAAAATACTTATATTTTAATGTTTTTTGGATGTGGCAGTGATGCACATGCTGCCTCTGCTGCGAATGTCCTAAACCCTCCGCCCTAACTTGCCGCAGCTTCGGCCTTCCGCTGAGGTTCATGTTGATGCCCGGAAGCATGTCTCTGACCATCGTCCCTTTGGGGAAGAGGCTCCTGGGCTCTTATGCCAAGGCATTTACAGGGGGTTTACGTGTTTAAGGTGTAAGGGATTAGGGGTTTAGGGATTTATGTGTGTTGGGCGGTGCAGGGGCTTAGGTCTCATTTACAAACACGGTTCCTTGTTATGGTGGGTGGTTGTCAAAATTATGGTCCCTTTCGGGGTCCCTAAATCATAGGTGTCGTACTATATTAAGGACCCAAGAAGGGACCATAATTTTGACAACCGCCCGGTATCTGAAGTTAATTTCCTTAACAAGAACCAAGGCTCTTCCGCCTGGGCACTGGCCGACTCGACACCTCCGGCACCCAGCAGTACTCCCCGACACTTCTTCGCCTCTGACAGTATATGTTTTGCTTGCGTGCTGCTTCTTCCGCTCATTATCGAGGGTTTAGAGTGTAGCAATATTGGTTGAAATCGAAAAACCCTACCGGATGACGAAATGCTGCTGAAGACGAACAAGAGGAATATCCCTGAAGCCAAGGAGCGTTTACAGTCTGCCAAGCAACTGTTGGGGAGCACTCTCACTTGTGGGGCGACTCGGCCAGACACTTGGGAGTTTCCGAAAATAAGGGTACCTTATTTGGGGGACCTGATAATAAGGATCCTATTATTTAGGGTACTATATTAGGGTCCGCTATTGTCGGAAGCTCCCATTTAGAAATCCCTTCTGAGCTACCCACGATGCCCAGTATAGCCCAGGGAAGCGGAAAGGGAAGCCCCAACTCCCCGTGCATGAGGTATACTCAGTTATAAAGGGACTCTTAAGGCGATTGTGCTCTTTGGAAAGTGTAGCATAGTTGAGTCGCTGTCCTTTGATACGATGCCGGGCCTAAACCCAAAACCCTAAAGCTGCTAAACCCGAAACGCAACACCCTAGACTCCAAAACCCTACGTGGGAGTTTCTGAAAGCACGGGGCTCCAAATCGGACCTTGAACTCCGCCTCAACGGCATGGCAAAGCTTCCGTGCTGGATTTAGCCTCCCACTACTACTGCCACCACGACTACGACTTCAGTTTTCAGGCTTCAGGGAGGGCCAAGTGCCAGCCTGGGCGGCACAAAGCTGACACCGAGAAGACAAAGAGGCAAAAACAGGAGCCCAAAGCAGTTCAAGCACTCCCACACGGGAAGGTTCAGTGGTTTTTTTACATGCCTGCAAACCCAAATCCTCTCCCCAAAAAGAAGTTCCCTCAGGGCCCCTGCAAGGCTCGGACTCCAAAGCTCGGCTTTGCGAGAACATATATCCTATTGTGGTATAGTAGCATAGTATTTTAACGTATAGGATTGAGACTAGTATGGTAGAGTATGGTAGAGCGCAGTCATGATGTATCATGTTATACTATATTCGATTATAGCTTAGTATAGCGCAGTATAGTGCAGTATGTTGGGCTCACACACCCCCAAAGGCTTAAGCACCAAAACATAAGGCTTCCGATCTAAATCTCGAGGTGATACCAAAGCTCCCAAAACAGAGTAGAGCTCCCATCATCTTCCAAAGAGATAAGGTAAAAGCCAGAAAGTTGGAATATGATTATCCTTATCCTTCTATGGTAAATTATAGGGTATCCTACCATGAAACCATATTCCAACTTTCTGGAGTTCCCTTTAAGGCTCCAAGAGTTCGGTTCTACGGCATCCGGTCTCACTCTGCTTGGGGCGACGCTCGCCGCCCTCGTGCAGCTGCTGCCCCTTGAACGACAGAGTTGTCTCGAGGTGATAACACGAGTCTTCAGATGCCCTGATATAACTCTAGTGTATTCTCCAAACACCTCAGCCTGGCTATCCTGCACACCTAGACCCCTTACCTTACAAAGCCTCGAGCGCTAACCCAAAGCACCCTTGTAGCAGCCGAAAGGAGCATTAAACCGCTGAATGCTCAAAAACAGTTCTGGAACCCTAAAAGGTGTTGTAAACTAATTGAACCCCATGCTTCTAGATGCCCACAGAACCTTAGACCCTAAACCAGAAAGCGTATGAGCACCTGAACAAAAGCCCTGAAACCCCTCAACCCCTTTACACCGTATGGAGCCGTATGGTTTTAGGGTTTAGCCCCAGAAGCCCAGTGTGTCACACCGTAAGTAATTACCTCTACTATTTCGTGGGCTCCTTAATATAATGATAATATGATGGGTCCCAAAACCCTGTTCCAATTACTGAATAAGTGTGTCGAGCGACTGAGCAGAGGTTCTGCCTGGTGCTGTTCCAAGGGCTCCTGGACACTCCACGCGACTGGGCTCTACGGTTTTGGGTCTACGTAAAGGGATCTATAGGGTTCCTTAAAAAGGGATCTATGGGGTTTAGGGTTTAGGGTCTACTTGAAAGCTCATGGGACTTAGTAAGTAAGGTTATAGGTAGGTAATAATTAGGATAACCCCACTTCGGGGACTTATAACCCCAATTATAACCTACTTACTAAGTCCCATGATCCTTTAAGCAGGGTTTTGGGTCTACCGGGCTTGGGTTAGCGTTAGGGCTCGGTAGGGGTTGTAAGGGTTTGCTTCAGTCTGAGTTGCAAGACTTGGCTGCAATCTGGCTGGCGCTTAGCACTTGCAACTTATTCGGTGACTATCTGCTCTTAACCTGGAGTCGAAATATTGAAACAGAGAGAGAGAGAGAGAGGTTTATATATATATATGTATATATATATACACACATACACATATGGATAGACGCATACATGTTTTCCGTATCATGGTAGCTCACACTAGATTCCTCAGCTAGACTCGCCCAGCACGCTGTATGTACCTAGCTGTACATATATATGTATGTATATGTAAATATTTACTTATTTATTCATGTGTTTACATGGTCACACATACGTACAAGCATGTTTGTTTGCGTTCATACCACAAGAAAAGTGAGTTCAGGTGACGACAGCGTCCTTCGCGATTGGCGCGTGCTGGGCCACAGCGCGGCCTCTCGGATCTTCTTGAGCTTTGGATCTGGAGATCCACATGAGGAGTTTCATAGGAGGCCAAAAGGGGTTTTAGCCTATGAGGGTTTGGCAGGGTTAGGGTTCCCATAATGGGGTTCATATTAAGGAATCCCTACCCCAAGAATCTAAAATCACCCTTTTGGCCTCCAATCAGAGTTTCAAAACATGAGTGTACAGAACATCGACAGGGAAAAGCAAGCAAGATGGGATTTGAGTTTTCGGAATGGTCCAACATGCTATCCCCTACAGTTCCTGTATCAGTAGGCTACAACATACCCAAACTCCCCGTTCCAACTCTGCAGCCCCCTACGTTGCGTGTTCCTGTCTTAAGGACTCCCTACAAGAAGGATGCTATTGCAAAATGCATAGTACGGTTGATGATAAAAATCCTGCATTTTTTTGGTAATGCAGGGTTTTTATCAGCAACCGTAGGGCTTATGGGTTTCTGAAATTCACCGCATCCCTGCAATCGGCTTCGGGTTTTGTGGTGTAGGGTGTTGGGTGTTACTATAGTCTGTTTTTGTTCATATAAAACCCAAGAGAATATTTAAAATATTACATATTTGTATTATGGTTCCAAGGGGTGTTGGGTGTTACTATAGTCTGTTTTTGTTCATATAAAACCCAAGAGAATATTTAAAATATTACATATTTGTATTATGGTTCCAAGGGGTGTTGGGTGTTACTATAGTCTGTTTTTGTTCATATAAAACCCAAGAGAATATTTAAAATATTACATATTTGTATTATGGTTCCAAGGGGTGTTGGGTGTTACGGTTTTGGGGTGCAGGGTTTGGGATTTAGGGTCGGGGCTTGAGGTTGAAGGCTTCTTGGGTTCTGTGTTTCGAGTTCTATAGCTTTGGGGTTTGGGGTTGTGGGTGTTTGCGTGGGCACTTCGCTTTGGGGCTTTGGCATGTTCCTTAGATGATGAGTAGTGCAGGATTTGGCCCATCAGCAGATGCTTGGGTAAGAAGCCGGAGGCCACTTTGAAAGAGGCTCTTTTCTTCTTGGCGTGCCCTTTGCACTGCATCCTGCCCTCAAGATTTCAGGGAAGCAACCAGGACAGAAGACTGGCCGTAGCACTCCCGCAGTGGCCATGTTTGTGAGAGTTTAGGAAAATGAGGCTGGCTTGTAGAATTTCTGAGGAAGAAATCCACCCATCACTCGTGCCTATGCATGTTTTACAAACATCTGTATACATGGGTGCTTATGTGTTTGTATTTAAGTTTGTACCTATGTTCATATTCATGTATGTATATACATAACTGCATATGCCTAAGGGTACCGCATCCTGCAACACTGGGCTGGGAAGTTCCGTCCACTTTCCAGGCCTTGCACTAGTATGACACCCTTCTAGTTTTAATACCTAACCAGTAGAGTAACCCTTGCATTTAGTAACCCTGAAAGGAACCTCAGAACCTGCATCACCCAACCAACACAGAAACCCTTAACGGAACCCCTAAATCCTAAACCCTAAACCTTAAACCCTAAACCCTGAACCCTTCAGGCCTTCTACGACCCGGTCTCAAAGACCTCGCTGGCCGGTCGGCTCTGCCGAAACGGACACTTTGGTCTGGGCGAGGTTATCGAGGAGGTGCCCGGTTTAGGGACTAGGGTTTAGGGTTTAGGGACTGGGTTCCGGGTTTAGGGACTAGGGTTTTGGGTTTAGATAAGGCCCTAAACCCTTGGTTTTACAAGCAGGTGCGAGGCTTCCTGCAGCCGGCCTTAGCGCAGCTTTCTGTGGGCGTCCTGCTCAGCAGCACCTCCGTTCCAGAACTTAATGCTTTGGGTGGTTACTTAAGGTGTTGTGCTGGGGATTGGAAGGACTGAAAAGGAAGTTTTTGGTTATTGCGTGTCCAAACAGTGTTGCTTATGGAGTTGCATTGGGTCTCTGATCAGGGTGCTCGGGTTCTTTTTTTGTTTTGGAGGAGATCCCACCTGCCCGTGGCCCAAAGCTTACCAATGCTGTCTCGGGCCAAGCGACAGTAACCTGCAGCAACTCTTGAAAATTGCAAAGGCATGGCGGTTCTTATCTGGGCGTGCTACGTCACCATCGAGGTGGAAGCAGTCCTCAGCTTGGTGTGCCCAGTCTTGCAGAGAAGCTCTAAGCAGCCTGAGAAAAGCTGTCAACGGGTCCAAGATGTTGCCTAATCCAGTTTAGCTGTGTTTCTGTTGGCTGCAACATGTTGTTCCCTTGTAGGCGGAGATTGCTCGATAATGTTGAAAACGGGCTTAAGGGTCCTACGGCAGGGACAACAAAGTGGAAGCCAGCCAGTCTACGTCTCAAAGATTATGTCTCACATGGGGTGAGGTCCAGCTCCATGACCACAAGAGACCTTTCTGGTGGGACATCCGGGCAGCTTGCGATCAGGCCCTCATAGAGCCCTGAGGATCCTCATAAGGTATAAACTGCACGAGCTCCTGCCTACCAAGGTGTGCACTACACAAGCTCCCGCCGAAGACAACCATTGTCGAGCAAGCAGAAGGCTACTTGAGCTTTCGAAGCATCAGCGAGCCCTGGCATGCTTAAAGGATCATGGGACTTAGTAATTGGGGTTC
Organism: Symbiodinium sp. CCMP2592; assembly: GCA_905221615.1. NCBI lineage: Eukaryota > Dinophyceae > Suessiales > Symbiodiniaceae > Symbiodinium > Symbiodinium sp. CCMP2592. The sequence continues at coordinate 433,816 of CAJNDT010005982.1, forward strand.
CTTTAAGGGGTCCCTTTAAGGGATCTATACTGGTACTATAAGGGTTTAGGGTTTGGGGTCTACTTAAAGGATCATTGGACTTAGTAATTGGGGTTATAAGTAAGGTAGCTAGAGTTAGAATTCCATATAACCCGAACTAACGTACTTATAACCCTGCTTACTAAGTCCCATTGATCCTCCAAGATCTGGTGTTGATGCGATTGCCTGCTGCCCAGAAACTTAATGCATGTCTCCAGGCAGGGTTCCTCCACTGATGTTTTGGCGTAGTCTCAAATAATGCGAGAAGGGATACTTATTTAAAACAACACCGCTGCGATTCGGCGAACGTTGAATCATCGCACCGGCCTGGAGTGCCTACGTGTTGTAATAGACGTTAAGATCTCTGCATCTAAGGAGAGAGAGCTCAAATCGACCAACTTACAAATTTCTGCTAGTTTACCCCCGAATCCTTGTCGGCAACTTGTAACAAAAAGGAGGTGTGCTGCAGGGACCAATCACCGCATTTGTCTAGATATTGCGGATAAGATGATAGCAATGGTACTGGTACTTCGTTGTCAGCCATGTTTGTCATGGTGATGCTTCTGAAAAGGGCAGGTTTACCTCCAATTTCGATACGAGGAGTTCCTAGAGTGCAAGTGAGTAACCGAAATCTTGGTATCAGTCCTACCAGTTAGACGCATAGCATCTAGGGCATGAAAAACATAGCGAGGAGCAAGAATAATACACGGGCCTAGAATACTATGTTGGGGGGTCCTTCTCATGATACAAGAATTGTCCCCGAGACCCTAGTCTAATTGTTAAGGCCCGTATATTGGCCCAGCCCTTCGCAGATCCAGGACGAGCGCCGCCTGGGCGTCTCCTTCCTCCTCTTTTGCCGCTCCGGGGTACCTGGCTCAGGATCATATGAGAAACCAAGGCTCTTAACTTCTAACCATAAGGGTTTCTTTAAGGGTTCCTTGAAAGGGTTCTATCGGGTTGAGGGATTAGGGTTTAGGTTAGTTGTAAGTGGGCTTATAGGTAGGGTAACTATATGAGAACCAAGGCTTCGGTTCTTGGTAATACCCCTACTACCTTTAAAGGGATCCTTAAGGGTTCCTTTAAAGGGATCCTTCAGGGTTCCTTTAAGGGATCTATACGGTTTAGGGTTTAGGATAGGGGCCTTCGTAATTACAAATGCTATTTTGAGGGCTCCTTGTTTGGATTATAGTTTCATGGGCCCCGAAGCCCTATTCAAATTATTAAGGTCCCTATATTACTAAGTTACGGTTCGGGGTTTGGATCTTTTACCTTAGCTACTAAGTCCCAACTCATCCTTCAGGTACTGCTCATCCTGGGTTTCAGTGGTGGCGTCTGGCTGTCGAGGCCGGAAAAGGGTATCAATACACGATTAGGGGTCTAGGGTGCTAGGGTTCTGGGCTTCTGACGTTAGTATTTTCGAAAGTTTGAGGGAGCCATGGAAATCAAGGCCCGATGCAGTTCGCACTTTTCCACGCCTTCAGGCTACAGGACGTGGGAGGCATTCTCCACGACTGCGTGATGCTGGTCATGCTCCTTGGGATGCTTGAGTTGGCAGCAGACGCAGCCCAAAAAACGCGAATCATAGCGAGGTCGCAATGCAGGCGTACCGGTAGTTCGAACAATGACAACAGTGGTGGACGGCGCTAGAGGTGCAGCGCTAGTAGTAGTAGTAGTAGTAGTAGTAGTAGCAGCAGTGGTAGTAGTGGTAGTGGCATCAGCATCAGCATCAACTCTAAGCCCGAAGCATGAAGTCCTTTTTAGAGTTTAGGGCTTAAGGACTTAGTTACAAAGAAAAAAAAAGGGGCACTTTGGGCGGCCATCATAGGCATGGTCCGTTCCCCCGTTCCATAAGAAGAACCAGGGAGTTTTGACCTCACCCCCCAAGTTCTGCCAAGTGGAGAAGCACTTGTAACCACCGAGGATTCTGGGACTCGATGAACTGGCATACAAACTACTGGTGCCGCGTCCGGCGAAGACCTACGCAGGTGCACGCGCAGGGCAGTAGGAGCTTGCATCATAGGAGGCCAAAAGGGGCGGGGTTTAGTAGGGATTAGGGTTCCCGTAGTAGGGTTCATATTAGGAATCCCTACCCCAAGAATCTTACAACCCCCCTTTTTTGGCCTCCCATCATTACAGGCACAAGCACGTTTGAGGCGTCGGGCTCAAGGCTTCACTCGACATGACAAGGTACAGCCAGCGCAGACGCGCGCAGGTAGATCCCCCTTCCTTGGGATTAGCAGATCATTGGCAGTTTCAAGATATGCCATGAAGTTTGTCAGGAGGTTTCGGATGCTAGATGAGCCCTTGGTTGGGGTGTTTGCCCCTCGACAGGAGCCCCAAGGCTTTTGGCATCTGAAGGGCCCTTATACTTCTATCGCGCTCGGAGCTCCAAACCCCAAAGTCTCAAGCCCTACCTGAACCCCGCAAAACATACATAGGTGGTTGTCAAAATTAAGGTCCCTTTTTGGGTACCCTGAATATTAGGTGCCGCACTCTATGAGTGACCCAAAAAGGGACCATAATTTTGACAACCACCTGCATTTTCAGGACTCCTCATTGCGAGTGCCTTGTTGGCATCCTACACGGGTTCGGCTTTCTGGGATTGCGAGAGAGTCCTGCAGGTGCTATCAGGACCTTCATGTTCCAGGACGGCCACAAGACAACTCCCGGCTGCACTTTGGCAGCCATTGGGAAGCTGGGGGCTCTGGTCCTCTCCGTGGCCTTTCTCATCACTTTCGGCGGCCCGGCTGGTGTTGGGATCCAGGGGTTTTGGGGATTCAGGGTTGAGGCAACGACCCTCAAACAGCCAAGTTCAAACCCTATCGTGCGCTACGAGCGCCTAAACCCCTAAACCCCTAAACCCCTGAACCCCTAAACCCCTAAATCTTCCAAGTCACTCTAAACCCATAAAGCAGGCTTCGAGGGTTTAGCAGGCCCGTTTTAAACACCGACCCGTTAAGCTCCCTTAAGAACCATTCTAGGAGCCGCGTGAAGCCCGTAAAGAGCTCGATTCAAAGCTACTCTTCCAAGCCATGTTATATGATATTATGAAACCCTTCTAAAGCCATAAGAAGCCTTGGAAAAATTCTTGATATAACCCATTGGAAACCCTATAAAGCTCGTAGTAGAACCAGACATGAAGACCTTGAAAAAGCCCCTACCCCGTAGCAGCCTCCGGAAGAGTTTTTCTAAAGCCCTTGGACAAGCCCCAAACCCAAATACCCCCAACAAAAACCGGCTGAGAAGCCCGTGAATCCTAAACGACGAACCTGTTTAGAAGCCTTATGAAGCCCGTCGTCACAGCAACTATAAGCCCATTTGAGAAGGCACTGAATCCTAGCCGTCGTTTCGAGGATGCCTGCACAGCGGCGTCGTGGCCGATGAGGTGAGCGCCGTTTCTTGGAGCCGTCAAAGGTGAGTCTTGAACGTCTCGGAGCTTCGGGTGGTTTGAGGGTTCAAGGATTGCGGGGCAGGTTTGAGGGTTCTCGAGAGTTTCGGAGTTGAGGGATTTCGGTGGATTTTTCGGGTTTAGGATTTCCGACTTTGGTCTAGAGAGCCACTGGGACTGGGGCCTAGCGGATGCTTGGGGATGCCCCTCATTGCACCCTCAAAAGTTTCCGTTCTCCACAAGCCCCGGAAGAGCATTCCGAAAACCCTACGGAACGACGTCGCGCAAGCCATGAAAAGGATCATGGGACTTAGTAGTGTAACTACAGTTACAATTACTCATATCCCCAAGTAAAGGTACTTATAACCCTACTTGCTAGGTCCCATGATTCTCCAAGCAACTACCGACTACTGTGGGAAGCCCAATCCAAATAGCTTTCGAGCCCGAAGCCCTACCACGAAGCAGATCATAAGGACCCTTAGGGGGTAGGGGGCCTTAATTGCCATAATAAGGATTTAGTAAGGCTTATTTAAGAAAGTATGGTCCCCTACCCCCCCCTCCCCCTACTCCCCAAAGGGACCCTGTGGTGCAGAAGCTCTCACGTGAGGTCCTCTGTGGTGGCAACGTGGACTTCGTCACTTCGCTCCACCCAAGCCTTGGAGTTCCGATCGTGCTGGACGCTCGGAGCCGTTAGGAAAAAGTGTGCCGTGACATAGGGGCCGCCTGAATAATTACCAATACTATTTTTTGGGGGGTTCCTTGTGATAATTATAGTATGACGGGCTCCAAAACCTTCTTCGAATTATTGCGGCCACCACATTAAGCCGCCCCACCTGTTCTCAGGCTATAGATTGCATAGGCACCGGAGAAGTCAAGGAGCCTGAGATCCTTTGTCACGTAGCACTTGTAAGGCCGTATATTCAGAAGAGGTTATGGTTTAGGGTTTAGGGTAGCGTTGAATCTTGAAATCTTCGGAAGCATACTGCACCAAGTAAGCTTCAGAGCTGTGGAATCTTTTCATCGCAGCTGCATTTAAGTTGCCGGAGCTAAGCAAGCAAGCCAGGAGCCCTAATTCCCCGAAGCCGATATTATCCTCAAAACTCAGATATCCCGTAGAACAGCTTTAAGCCCGCGCAGATCTCAAAGCCCTGACCAAGCACCCTCCACCAAGGACACTGAAAGCCATGACTCTGCGAAGGCTGAGCAAATCCGGAGTTGGGCCCTGAGCTACGTGCCACAGCCGGAGCCATGGCTGTGACTTCCTAGAAGGCTTTGTAAAAGGCTTCATAGGGTTATAGCGCGAGGCCTTTAGCGATAAGAATAGGTCTTTTGGGTTATACTTTTGCGTTAGAACTATATCAAGCAACCCTGAGGAATACGACACAACTTCCAATGTTTCAAGTCCTTGTCATTGGGTTTAGGGTTTGGGCTCTCTGTGTTCCATTTCGGAGAGGTGCACCTCAATGCGCACAAAGCTTGCTCAGACAAGTTGAAAGACCTTTGCCCGAAAGTCTGCCGCCTGGGTTCCAGCCATAAGTCTAGAACTCTGCCCAGAAAGCTTCAAAAGAAAGGGAACACTAGGATCCAGAGTATGCCCTCATTCCCTTTTGTAGGGTTCAGGTTCCCTTATAACCCCCTTTAGACCACAGAGGGCACCCTTTCTATTCCTAGGTTACTCTGAGGTCTAGATCCCCTAGAGCCCTTATAGAACCCTTTAAGGAGCCCTTATGGATCCCTGTAAAGGGCACCCTTTTTATTCCTAACTCTGAGGTCTCGAACATCAGCCTCCGGCCCTTAAGGTGAAGTCTCGAAATCCCTCGGCACTCCTCATCCGTAGTCCCGGTACCAACTTGTGCGGGGCAGTGCGAGCCCCAAGAAAATCCCTAAGCCCTAAGCCCTAAACCCTGAAAGGGACTAATGCACTTGAAAAAAAAACCTTAAGCCCTAAAGACAAGGACCAGGCCTACTTCAACATCACGCTCCTGCAGGGCGCCGTCGCCGTAAGGCGAGTGGGATCTTACGAGGACGCTGGGGTTTGAAGGGTTTGTCTGCTGGGGTTTCAAGGGGGCTTGAGAAGGGCTTGAAGTTCAGGGTTTGAGAAGGGGTGTCTCCTAATTCTCGAAGGGGGCTTCAACCACCTTCTGAAGCCCCCTTTCACCATGGTGTTAGAATGTTTCATGGTATATCCGCTCTTTCCCGGGTTTTACGGGATCTGTTGCAAGGGTTTTAGAGGGCTCTATAGTTCTCCAAGAGCATGTGAGGACAGCTCCGACTCTTCATTTCCGTTCGCACCGGTGAAATAATTTGTCGGAGGACGCGAAATCGATAGCATGACAAAGATAAGACGAACGAAGGGTGCTGAACATGAAGACAGCACTGGGAAAGGTCTCGGTTCCCACCACCCCAAAACTCGTTGAGCTTCTTCCGTAATATGCTCCTACAGTCGAGCTCCAGCTCTTTACCTTCCCTGTGAGGCTGCTTCTGAGCAGAAAATGAATCATCTCGGTGCACGTTTCGATTTCAGGGTCCGGCTGCTGTGCATTGCTTCGAGGAGCTACAAGCATACTTGGCCCTCACGGACCGCGAGGTGGGGGCAACCTTCCTCATAGGGATTTCGCAGATCAGCTCAGTGTCGGACTTTCGAGGGGACTGCAAGCCGCTTCTTCCGGCGCGTCTGCCTTATCGTGAGCGATTCAACTCTTCCAGCAGAACCTCAACCGGCACCCTTTAAACTCTGAGCACCCCGAGAATTTATGGCCGGGTGAACCACGGCATCAGCCTCATCAGCAGTAGCAGTCGTCGTCGTGGTGGTGGTAGCAGTAGCAGTAGCAGTAGCAGTAGCAGTAGCAGTAACAGCAGCAGTGGTAGTAGTAGTAGTAGTAGTAGTAGTAGTAGTAGTAGTAGCAGCAGTAGTAGTAGCAGCAGTAGAAGAAGTAGCTGTAGTAGTAGTAGTAGCAGTAGTAGTAGTAGTAGTAGTAGTAGTAGTAGCGGTAGTAGTAGTAGCGGTGGTAGTGGTAGTGGTAGTAGTACCAGTAGTACCAATAAAAATAGTACTCGTAGTAGGTCAGGCATCGGTCATGTGTCATCCTCGTCATCATAGCGTCCATCATCCTGTTCAGCATCCTCGTCAGCACGTCGTCGTGCCCAGTACACCAATTACACAATTCTCAGCGAGATCCTCGACCCCGAAACCCCGTGAAGCCCTAGAGTCCCAAGACCTAAACCCTCGCGGCAACCCAAGAGCCTGACTTTTTCAAGGAAGAAGAGGGAACCTCTGGGTTGGACCTGATCTGCATTGGAGGTTCATGGGTAGTTATAAGTGGAGTTATAAGTCCCTTAATATGGCTTAAAACTGTAGTTACCCTACTTGTAAGCCGATTTATAACTGCCCATGAACTCCCACCTGCATTGGAACGCAGGCCTCAGAGCAAGGCTTTGGCACCGGATGCCAGGAGCTGGGTTACTGTAGGGTCATACTATACGAGGAACTCCCTCATGTTCGCTGTTTGCTTGGGCTTCAAAGGGTTCCTATGGGGATTATGAGATTTACGAGGGGAACAATTGGCATCTGGGACTTGTCAGCCTGGGCTTGCACAAGGTAGCTTTCAGCATGCGGGGTCCTTCTGTCAGGGATGCTTCCCTGTTACGTAGTGGATTTAGCCCCTTGGAGTTTTCCACCTTCTGACCGGAGTTGAGTAAGGCCGGTTCATACAAAGCCTCAGGCTCAGCGCGCATCACTGGTACAAGTTGAGATGCCTATGACGCCCCACGCATGAGCAACGTACAACTGAACCCTAGAGTTTCAATCTCAACCCTCTATGCTTTCCACCTGAGCCTAGTTTTATGGCTTGAAAAATCAGGAACAATAACCCCTTAGACTTTTCATGTACCCCCAAACCCCTAGCCAAATTTTCTAACGTCCCTACATTCCCCATCCCAAAACTGCGGAGGATCTCGGCCGCGATTCTTCGGAAGGTGCCTGGCTTTGGCCTTCCCTTGCTGCGGCAGGGGCGAGCAACTGCCAGCAGGAGGGGCGCGAGACCGGAATGCTCACGCTAATGATGACCATCATCACCGGAGTCATCATGAACACCCCATGAGTCACAATGATGATTGACGTAGCGGCCGGCATCGGCCTCCACATCCTCGTAGCAGGGTTAGGGCTACCGTTGTTAACATCATCGTCATGTTCATCACCACGATCCACGACACCGGCAGCACAGACAAAAGCGCTGCATGTGTTGTTGTGGGCCTTTCTGCCGTGCTTCAACTCATGACTCGACGATGCTTTAAGACTTCAGAGACTTTAGCCTCTGCGAATTTGTGACGGCTCAATGGACCCGCTCATTTGAGCGCCTTAGTATGTATGCCTTCATTCGTATCTACGTAGATAAATGCTTACATACCCGGACCCCAGACCCGGACCCGGGAGGATGCGAAAGCCACCCCGCCCCCCCCAAAGCAAGAAGAAGAAGAACAATCTCATCCCCGAGTTGGGCAGGCGTATTCCTTGTGTGACCGTCGAGATCTTCCTTTGGCTCGGATGCTCTGCCCAGAGACCTGCGGCTTCCTGATCCTAACTTCCGGAGACGTCAGGGCGACATTCTGGGTATTCGGAAGTAATGGTACCACCCAGCAAGCAGGAGCAAGAGTACGTAGCAGTTTAACAGTAGTAGCGGTGGTAGTGGTAGTGGTGGTAGTAACTGTACATCTAAATCGCCGTGTCGAGTTCAAGCTCGTTTGGCGAGGTGGCGTGTGCGGCTCAGTGTTCACATGTCAACTTATGTAAGAGGTCTATGCGTGGTTATGGCAGAGACAAAAGCAGTCAGAGACGAAGGCAGCAGTTCTTGACATTACACGGATGGCTGCAGTAGACATGTTTCCGAAGATCAGAAGCTTAGAGCCACAAGGTCCAAAACGGGTGTCGCAGAATTGCAGCAGAGCGTCGTCCCCCATCTTTCCACGAAGTAGTCGAGACTCTCCTTCTTGCTTTTCCGGTATGTCGGGGGACTAGTAAGAATATACAAACTTACAAGTATCATAACCCCCATAAGGATCCCTTTTCGGTGCCTCTGTGAAAATACTTATTTACTAAGTCCACCGGCCCGGCAAGATAGCGAACGCCCATCCGAGGCTGCTTGGATTCGGCCGCTGGTCTCTACGTCAGCAACGGCTGCAGGCGGGGCGCGGGTATCCGACCTCCTGCCTTAATAATTAGAATAAGGTTCCTTTAAAAGGGTTCTATAAGGGTTACTATAGGGGTTACTATAAGGGGTTAATGTAGGAGCCTTAGTAGTTAGAATGCACTATAAGTATAGTAAGGAGGCCTCCAAAACCCTATTCCAATTATTGAGGCCCCTAACTTAGTTTCCTTGACCTCCCCAGTTGGGCCACGTCCTTCATCAACGTTGTCTATGAAGCCTTTCCGGCCTTTCTCCGCAAAAGCAGCCTAAGCTAGACCTTTCTTTGCTTCTGTTCGTTCTTTTGGTGGCCTTCCACTCGTGTTGACCTTGTTTTGGTGTTCAACGAAGTTACGAGAAACAAGCCCTAAACCTCAAGAAATCCAAAATCTTGAGGCTGCAGTGGCACCAGCAGGCTTGCTTTGTTTGTGCTTCCTAGTTGTCCGTTTACTCGGAGTGCTCCCTGCACGGATGTCGTTGATCAACGCTACACTTTGGTTTGGGGCCTGATCTGTGTCCTTGGAAGTTACTGCTTTTGGTGTTCCTTCTTATAATTACAGTATCTTGGGCAGCTAGAACCTTATTCTAATTATTGAGTCCCCTATCTATACGGGCGGTTATCAAAATTATGGTCCTTTTTTGTGTCCCTAATATAATACGGCACCTACTCTTTCGAGTACCCAAAAACGGACCTTAATTTTGACAACTACCCATATTATGCAGGGAGATTCTTAACGTCAGATGCCTGGGGGTCGAGACACAAAGGGCTAAGAGAAGGTAATGCCCTGCAAGTCCTCGGCCATCGCATTATGACATGTAGTAGTATATTGTAGCATACTGTAGTATGTTAGAGTATATTATGGTATAATATTGTATAGTAGACTTCCAACTGGCACAACAAGTCAAGCACCGTGCTTGTGTCGGGAGATGGAAAGAAACGTTGTGTGCTGGGGCCCTAAGAGCGTGGGCACTGGTTTCAGATTGTGCACCTCCCCATTAGGGTTTGGGGTTTAGGGTTTTCATAAGGGTTCTACAGTATAAAACCTTCAACCCCGCAAGGAAGGCTGATGAAATGGGCTAGCCCCGCCGGTGTCTCAGGCAGCTTTGCCTCCAGGAGGTTGACACCTTTAACGAGTCCCTTCGCACGACGCCATGCGAGGACGGAGGGTCCGGGCTACAGGGTTTTGGGCTCAATGGAGGGGCCTTAATATAATTACCCATACTCCTTTGGGGGGTCCTTCTTGTATGGGCGCCAAAACCCTATTTTAATTACAAAGGCCCCTTGTTTAGGCTTTAGGGTTGGGTCTCTCCACGTCGACGGGCCGTGATATTGCTACTCGCAAGCTGTCTGGTGCAAGGGCAGGCTCATGAAACGCAGCTCGCAACCTCCTCAAGGCTCCAGCTAGGAAGCACGGGGTGCTATGTACATAGCACAGCACAGCCTGGGTTCCTCTAAAGGAACTTAAAACAAGTTGCCATAATAGGGATCTACGGTAAATATTATGGCTTCTTTGTTATTAGCACTCATCTACTTCGCTTTTGGAGGCGGGGAAACGGGGCCCAGAAGCAAAGCCAGGACCTCCGAGCGCAGGGCGATTATCGAAGGACCGCCTGGTCCCGGCGGCTTGCCTTAGAAGCTGCATACTACACATATATATATATATATATACATTATATTTTAGATATATATGCATACTAGATGTCGATATATATATATATATATATATGCATACTAGATGTCGATGGAGCTTTTTGAAGTTTTCTTATTGTTTAGCATAGAGCTCGAGCAAACGATCCACAATGCTGAGTTGTCCGCTTTGTTCTCGAAAACAGCAGCCAGCAGCGCGATCCAAAAATCAAAGCTCGAAGATCCTTTCGCTTCCTGCAGCCCAGGTGGTGGGCAGGCTTCTACCAAGCCCACGACAATGACTCCACCGTTGAGGAAGCGATGATCGATTTTGCCAGGAACGGGGCCCAAGGCGACTGCTCCTTCTTGAACACCCAGGAGACCTGGTTCAGGGGATTGTGCTGGACGAAGCTTTGGCACGTCGCAATCAGTTCCTTCGCTGCCGAATGCGGGCGTTGTCAGGTGTCTCGCATTGCCGTACCCCAGCCTGCAGACGTTTTAACCATGCCCTAGCAGGACTCCATTCGGGACCGATTCTGCCGTGGAGGCAGTGACCGTCCTGGCACCGCAATTTGCCCCGTCACTTGTGGCTGCACCTCCGCACCCTGGCCCAATAGCTTTGTTAGGGTCTTTTTTGCGTGGTGCGGATCTTTAAGCTCGGTGGTTGCGTCGAAATCAGTTTCTTGCCAAGTTGCCGGAGGCTGCAATGGGTGTTGCTGAGTTAAACCCTCAGACCCGCGAAAACCCTAAGGCCTAACAAACCCTACTTGGAGGATCATGGGACTTGGTAAGTAGGGTTATAAGCACCTTAATTGGGGTTATCAGCAATTATAACTGTAGTTACCTTACTTATAACCCCAACTACTAAGTCCTATGATCCTTTAAGTAAGCAGTAGAACCTTTGGGATCGCTCCGCTTTGTTGCCCAGGGCGCGATCTCCGACTGGTGCCCCAGCAGCTGCTGAAGAAAGGAAGGGATGGAGTAAGTTCTATACTCGTGACTAGTGGTTTCCGGTTCTATTTACACTAGAACCCCAACATCAAGATCTTAGTCTAATAAGGTCCCAAGTAGACTCGAATCGCCGGGATTCCTGGTGGCCACTCTTCAGCTGTGCTTGGGTCGACAGTGAGATCCCGGACACAGTTACAAGGTCAGGGTTGAGGTTAGACCTGTGGGTTTGAGGGTCGAAGACTCCCGGACCTCAGCCATGAACTCTAGGCTCTTCTTAAGGAGTTTAGTTTAAGTTATCATGGTAATAGGGATCTATGCTAACTAGTTTAAGTTATCAGAATAATGGGGATCTATAGTAACTAGTTTAAGCTCTCCTAACAATAGGGATCTATAGGAAATAATACGGTTTCCTTATGAGGCAACTGAAATTAAATCCTTTAGCAAGAGCCCAGATGAACTCTGGACCTTCGGATTTTTCCACCTGCCTTTGGTCCAAGACTTGCACTCGCCCGAAGGGCTGTGCGTCAGGGAACCGACGCCGAAATTCAAGTTCATTCCGGCTCCGGCGGCTTCGGTGCTCTAGGGTTGAGGGTTTAGGGCTTAGGGTTTAGGGTTCAGGATCCAATCCGTGTCGGTCGCTGTAAGTAGCTCACTTTCGTGGCAGCTCAACGACCCGTCTTACACTCCCATCAGCTTCCAATGCCGATTCCTTGCCTTAGCTTCTAAAAGTCTGAGCCTCTGGTTCCACGCAAGCTGGAGGCTGGCTGCAGTGAACATCCCCACACAACTCGTCGGCCTGGCATTTGTATGGAAAATCCGCAGCTTAGTTTCACTGTGTGCTGGAGCATCCAGCCCTTCAGTTTCCACGGTTCAGGAAGTCTTAAAAGCCTGAAACCGTGAGCCTGCTTTGTGTCACGGCGGAGCGGTTTGATGGACCCATGGAGCCGCGGCCTCTCGCGTTGCTTGTACGACTTCCCGTCCATGGAGCCGCGGCCTCTCGCGTTGCTTGTACGACTTCCCGTCCATGGAGCCGCGGCCTCTCGCGTTGCTTGTACGACTTCCCGTCAAGAGACTAGCAACCCCAACCATCCAACGGCGTCAGGCCGCTGCTCTCATTTCCCTTTGCTGTCTGAGCAATCCACTAGTGGTGCCCTGGATGGCCAAAAGGGTGCATCTACCTACTATAGCAGCTTCCACATAAATCGCAAGTTAGTTCCCTTGTATTCACAGTGACGCCGACGAGTTGAGTTGAAGATCCACACCCCGGGCCGGTTTCAGTTTTACTGCGAGATGTGACTCAGGCGTCCGCCTATGCAGCAACTGAACATGATGTTCATGTTTACGTAAGTATATACATACATACAGACATGCATACATGCATACACACATGCACACGTATATATATATATATATATATATATATATTTATTTATATTTATATATATATATATGGATACACACACATAGACATACACATATGCGTATAGAGCTCAGTAATGTCTCGCACTTCGGGCGCTTGTCTCTTGTTGAGGAGAAGTGGGCGGAGCCCAGGACCTTGATTCAGGACTTGGGAAGGAGGCCCATCAATGGAGCAGAAGGATCTGTTTCTGTTTTAGGGTTTTAGGGCTTTGGGCTGCCTGTTAAAGGGTTCAGGGCCCCGCCACCGCAAAACATGGGAGCGCTTCGAAGGCCGAAAAAGAGGTCGGCTCCGGGCTCGGGAAACACTTCAGAGAACAAGAGCCGCAGAAGCGGTGTACTTTTTTTATACGTGTGTAATGTAGCTATTTGTTTGTGCAGAACCACATATAGTTATAGTTATACGTTTGACAGTGTGAGTGTGTATACGTGTGTCTGTCTGTCTTCAAGTAGGTCCCTGTGCGCGCACAAAAGCTTTGCTCTCCACTCTGCCTGCAGGCTTTTTGAGAGCCGCTTCCTGGCGACAGCGAAGCCCGCCACGAAATGAAAGCAGGGTTTCAGAAAATTGCGGTGCGATCGATCGGGGGGCCCCACCCTGTAATAGTGGCTATAAGGATTATAATAGGGCCCTATTATATTCCTATTATACCACTATTACAGGGGGGCCATTTGGAAGCCCAAGCAGGATTGAAAAAACCAGCGCCTCGAGACGAAGTCTGACTAAGCCAGAAGCACCAGCTTGGACGAAGCAAGACGGGGGCAGTTCAGAGACTGCTTCTTGCAGGTCCCATTCCATGACCCTCTAATATAGGGGCTTAAATACTTACCACTACTATTTTGAGGGTTTCCTTATTATAGTTGTAGTATAATGGGCCCCAAAACCCTAGTCTAATTAATAAGTCCCCTATATTAGATCTCCATGCATGCTTTCGGGCGCTCAGGGAGGAGGTTTCGGGTGGCAGTGCTTGTGGGATCAACGGTTCCGATTTGAACTCAATTGGAGTTTCCGAAAATGGGGGTACCTTATTTTGGGGTCCCTATAATAAGGATCCTACTATTTGGGGTACTATATTAGGGTCCCCTATTTTCGGAAACTCCCCAATGGCCACGCTAAAGTGGTTGGGTAGCCATTCCTCGAAGCAGAGCAGTGCAAGGAATTAGATTCAGATGAGGGAGGCAGTGGTCTGCCTCCCAAACTGAACACTTAGACTCCAAACTCTACTACACCCTAAACGTTAATTAAAAGATATATATATATATATGCTAAAGCAAGTACGCGAACATCCGAGGAAGATGATGATCCGTGCAATTGTCGAGCGCTTGGCCAAGGCCTTGTGAAGCCATAGTAGTACCCATATTCCCTTTTTGCAGTCCTAGGTTCCCTATAAAGTTACCCAATATCAAAAAGGGAGCCCATGTTCATTCCTAGGTTACTGGGCATCCTAGATCCTGGATGTCAGGACCAGGAATATATAGGGAGCGGGGGCCCGGGTCTCACGTTCAGGGGTTAGTCGTAAGTTGTTATAGGGTTATAGTATTATAGACTTTATAAGTTGCATAGTAGTCATGGTTGTTGCGATGATTGTAGTTATCGTAAGTTTCGGAGTTCAGGGTTCAAAGACACTGTTATTTTCTCCGAAGGTTTAGGGTGGAGGGCCTTTGCAGTTTAGGGTGCTAGGGTGCTAGGCCTGGGACCGACAGCGGTGCCGCGGATAATTGTTGCTTCCCCCCTGTAAAAACCGGAGTCATGAGTACCACAAGTAGGAACAGTATAGGCTTGCTAAAATAACTCCAAAGCCCTGTTCCAAATGTTCAGACCCCTGTACAAGCCCAATGTTGGAACAGCCCTTACTGCAACCTACTTGCGACGTCCCGTGATGCTGCTGAGTAACCTTAGGCCCTTTCTGCTTTGGAGCCCCCATTGTTTGGGATGCTTGATGCAGCGCTGCGAGTTCTTGTCACACGACACACTCTATCGCATACAACTTACCAATTCTCCTCCCGAGTGCATCAGCTCTGAATCAAAAGGTATTGAGTATCGATGTAAATCCCTTGAGCTCCATTCCCTTCTTGACGAGCATATCTCCACGGGACATAGATATACAGACGGTTAGATGCACAATGTCCCTAAGTCTGTCAGGGCTCACAGTTTAGGGTTTCGGGTTCCTGAAGCGTCGTGGATTCTGATTTACTGGTTTCTACATGTGCCAGCGTTGCACAGGTGATTCCCGAAGAGATGCTTGAAGACGTCTTTCCAAAGGCTTCGCAGCCCGGCGACGACTTTTCCACAGACCATCTTTATGCAGGTATCGACGTGCGATCATCGAGTATATGACATAAAGAAGGATCTGTTAAGCTTCCCTTTCTCCCTGGGGATATTTCAGCGGGATTTCTGAAAGATCAGCTTTCTTCGTCGGCTTCCAACATGTTCACATGGACATGTGCCTATCCAGTTCCAGTTCCGAGCAAGTGGCAGCCTGCAACAGCCAGGATTCAAGAATACCGGGGTTCCTGAGACGGGGCATCTGCAATCACAATGTCGTTGTACAAACCCCAAAAGTCGACCCTGGGGGTTCAGGGCTCGGCCGTCCCGAAAAACCTTCGGTGAGATTGACTGAAAATCGCAGCGGAGATTCGTGTGAAGAATGGCTGACAACTTGCACTTCCCCAGTGATCCCCTATTGCAAACAGAAACAAAGCAGCACTGGCGTCAAAGTGCCTAGAGGCTTCGCACCATCTGGGAGTTTCCTTAAATGAGGATCCGAGTACTAGATTAGGGTCCCCTATTTTCGGAAGCCCCCATCTGAGTTGCAGGCCCATCTTCCTTTGCTGCGCCACGTGCAGAAGCAGCTCTCGAGGACCTTCTGTGAAGATGCGATGACCATAGCTAGGCCGTGCTACCCTCCTCTTCCTCCTACTACTGCTGCTGCTACTCCTGCTGCTGCTGTTACTAATAATGATAATGATTCCTGCTCCTGCTCTTCATCCTGCTCCTGCTCCTGCTACTCCTATGCTGCTACGACCACGACGGTGACGAGGGCAACGACTATCATCTTTATTATTATTATGATTATGATTATTCGTAGTACTGTTGTTTTGTGCACCTGCAGGAAGGGCCGGCCCAAGACGGTGCGGGAGAAGGACCGACCTCCTGCTCGAGTGTTCACCATGTTCTTCACCCCTCTACGATTCAAGGACTGTTCCTTGCTTATTGGAATGTTGGGTTTGAGCTAGTCCGGCTTCATCATGCACCAAACCCTAAACCTTAAACCCTAAACCGTAAGCCCCTAAACCCTAAGCCGTGCATGTTTGGTGATGCTCTACCTTTGCTCCTTCAGGGATCTACGGTCGGACACATGACAGCAAGCTTCCCAGAGATCCCAATACCCCTTCATTTAAGAATGTACCTTAAATCATAGTATTAAGGCCCCTATAATGTAAGGTATATTACTTAATTAAGGGGTATTGGGTTCTCTAGGTTTGGCCTTCACCTTCGCCTAGAAGCACACGCAGCCCATAAGCCCTGAAACCCTCAGCCCCTAAACTCCGATACCCTTGACTGCAAAACCCCAGGTTCTTAGACCCTTGAGCCTTAAACCGTAAAACCCCGAATTCTAGTCGCCTTGAAACGAAAAGAAAGATTTAGAAGCTGAGTACGTAACCTAAAAGCTTTCAGTGGGGTTTATATAATCCTACCATAATTGAGAAGGTGAACCTGTTTTGGGCTAGGCTTCTCGGCCCCTGCCCAGACCCGCGGGAGGATCCAAAAAGTAGATCCCTGAATGGGGGTTCCTATAAAGTACCCTTAGAAGTACGTATAGGGCCCCAAATTAGGGAATCTAATTCATTCCTAGATCCTTCCGGGGGTCTGGGTGAGAACGAGAAGCAAAACACCAGGCTGCCGAGGAGGAGCCCGAGGAGCCCCAGGAGGAGGAGAAAGAGACGGCGCCTTGGCCAAAGGCATCTTTGTGAGGTTCTTTGGGCTAATACTAAGTATTAGTAGTGGTATTAACTTTAGTATGGTTTTCGTACGATTACTATGATTGGTATCATTACTCTTTTTGCCATTACTGCTATTATTGCTATAATTAGTTTTTTAACTATTGTTACTTTTATTTTCACTCTTTTTTACTATTGTTTCTTTTATTATTCCTAGTCGTAGTACTCTTGGTCTGATTAGTATTGTTGGTATTTGTTGGTAGGATTTCGTGTTATGAGGTGTTACTACTAGGGTCTTGAAATGTGTCATATCGGTTCTGTTGTGGGTGTTCTGATTGTTTGCTCTTTTTTACAGGGGTGTGTTAAAGCATTCCGAACTCAAGTACCCTTTCACACCACTGCCCATGTCGACTGCACGTGGCTTGGGGTTTGGGCTTGAAGAAGCCTTTTCGACTAAAGGTTCCGGCTTGCTTTCAGAGGCCAGTGGTTTCTCCTAAACCCCGAAGCCCTGAGCCCGAGCCCATAACCCTAAATCCCAAACGCCTGAACCCTAGACCCGAGCCCCTAACCCAAAACCCCGAAACCCTCGCTGTCGTTGGGCCGTGGAAGGCTGTGTTTCGAATTCGACCCAAAGACGCCAACACCCCTTACTCAAAGGATATTCCCTACATGAAAGGAGGGTCTCTAAAACGATTTAAGGTATATCCTATCCCTTAATTCGGGAACCCATTAGGTATATTCCCTAATTAAGAGATGTAAGATTCCTTTGAGGAACCCTTAGGTATATTCCCTAATTCAGGGATATCGGAGTCTCCTAAACCCTAAACCCTATAGGATCCCTTATAGGAGCCGTCTCTAAGATGTTTTTTTGACCCCTTAGGTATATCCTTCCAGGAACCCTTATGGACCCCTTTAAAGGTTCCTAGGAGTCTCTAAGGATCCCTTTAAGGAACCCTTATAGGTCCCTTTAAGGAACCCTCAGAGGTCCCTTTAAAGGCATCCTAGGAATTTTGGGTCTCTGCTTCGAAAGCAGCGCTCCGAGGCCCGGCGGCGTGGGAAGAAGCAGCCCGAGGCTGCAAGCTGGGAGGCCTTCAAGGCGCCGGTTATAACAGGGCACCTAAGGGTTACTATAAGGGTACTATAAGGGCACCTAAGGGTTGCTATAAGGGTACTATAAGGGCACCTAAGGGTTGCTATAAGGGTACAACAAGGGCACCTAAGGGTTACTATAAGGGTACTATAAGGGTACCTAAGGGTTACTATAAGGGTACAACAAGGGCACCTAAGGGTTACTATAAGGGTACTACAAGGGCACCTAAGGGTTACTATAAGGGCCCCTATTTTCGACAACTCCCGTATAATCTAGCAGTATGTGATGTAATAGATAACTTGAATATGTAAGTAGGTTCAAACATAGCAATCTGCATGTGTATATATATATATATACATATATATGTATATGTGAAAAAGTAGTATTAAATATGAATATTGATGTATGACTATAGGGGAGTCATTTCGGGGCCTTCATAATTAGAAGAGGGTGTTGGGGAACATTCTAATATGAATATGAATTCTTCCAGCCTTTGTAGTAAGGATCTCAAGGGCTTAGGGGCCTAGGGACTTTTGACGGCTTTCTTTCACGGGAGGAGGTGGAGTTCTATGGTCTTTTTTGAAATAGGCGGGGTGGTTTTTAGAGCTGGAATTACCTTAGAGGCTTGTTGAAGTTGCGATGTTTCGATGTGTTTAGGCAAGATCGTTCAAGTAAAGAGGCGTCTGCCGAAGCGATTCGCATTTTCAAACTATTGCATGTTGTCGGTCAGAGTTTCTCTTGGCCACCTTCCCGGTAAGTTCAACTTGTAAAGCTCTAGGCACACATGCAAATGCACACGTCAAAGCATGCCTGTGGCTTCCTTGGAGGCAGCGATGGAAATTTCCATATCTACCATCAGGAATGGTTTCAAGGACCCTAAAACCTAAACACTACTAGTGAAGTCCTTTAAGGACAATATACTACGTTATATTATACTCTCAATATAATACGTCATTTTCTGTCATATCACATTATGTTATATACATTTCTACTACAGGAAGATCGAAAGATATCATACGTTGTTTTCTGTCACATCACATTATGTTATGAGTTTCTATTATGGTAAGATCGAAAGATGCTTCCTCTCAGCTCGCTTCGCGAGGCTGGCGACGAGGGCGAGGCGATCGTGGGTTTCCCAGAGACTCCCATTTTCCCTTGATGAAGGAATATTCCTTAAATCATACTAGGGATCCTACTATGATTTAAGGTATATTTCTCGATTAAGGGATATTGGAGTCTCTGGGTTTTGGGGGCGAAAGCTGGAAATTTAGGGCCCTTTGAGGGCTCCTGAAAGGATCCCTTAAAGGAACCCTTAAGGGCAGTCTGGGGTTTCCTTATAGGGTTCTCCTTTAGGGTACTATGGGGTTCTATAGTGGGGTTCCTCTTCAGCTCCTTTCAAGGGTCCCTGATAAGGGAGTCTATAAACTTAAGGGCCCCTTATGGAAGTTCAAGGGTTCGGGGTTCAGGGGAAGATCTCATCCGCTCGGATGCAGCCACACCGGGCTCCTGACCTGCGTGGTTGCTCTTTAAAAGCGTACGATCCGATAGATCTAACATAGGGGCCTAAATAATTGGGGGCTCCTTATTGTAATTATAGTATAGTGGGCCCCAAAACCCTATTCTAGTTATTAAGGCCCCTATACTAGTGCTCGCATCCATCGCGGCTCTGTCAGGCTGGCATCCATCTACTACTACAACTAACCTTATTTTGGTGTCTTTATAATCAGGATCCTACTAAAATGGGTACTACATCAGGGTCCGGAAAGTCCCTAAACCCTAAACCCTCTATGGAACCTTTATAGATCCCTTTAAGGAACCCTTTCAAGGAACTCTAGGGACCTGTTTTCGGAAAGTCCCATTTCCGTGTCAGGCAGATGCTGCGGACCCAGACGGGGATGCTGACATGGAGGGAGCCGCGAAGGCCGGGTTAAAGGGGCTTCCTGCGGCGCACGTTCATGGGCCATTGTGTAATTGTATACATATACATATACATATATAATATATATATATATATATATGTCTGTAGCCGAAAGGTTGGCGATTTCGGTAGTTTCGGGATCTCAGCCCTCGGTCCAAGCGAGCCCCTCGCAGGCTCCCAAGAAGCGCGGCCGGGCAGAAGGCCGAGCGGGTTCCAGCTTTAATCGGATTTCGAGAATAGGGTTCCCTTTAAAAGGTTACTATAAGGGGTCTATAGGGGTACTATAATATAGGGCCTTAATATTTAGTTCAGGCTTCCTAGAGACTCCAATACCCCTTAATTAAGGAATATACCATAAATTGTGGTAGGACCCCTACTATGATTTAACGTATATTCCTTAATTAATTAAGGGATACTGGAGTCTGTGGGCAGCCAGCTCGAAAACAGTTTGGAACCCTGAAGCGGGATGTAGTACAGAGGCCAGGATGATGACCAACATCATTTCCTAGGGTTCCATATTCATAAAATACACCCTATTGCGAGTATGAAGCCCGTCGTATGTCTGAAGCAATGCCAGTAATAGCTTTGCGACGGTAACTGCTCAGACTTGGAACGCTTCTCGTGTCCCAGCTTCAGTAGACCTCAGTATCAGCTGCGAGGCACAACGAATGAGCCCCCCATGGCTGCAGCAGTGGCGCACAGCGCTGTGCAGGTGGGCATGGGCGGAAATGTCAAGCAGGCATTTCGTAGGGCCACCCCATCATATTGCATTGATTGAAGTGTACACCAAGACCCTATTCTTGCCATCAAGGCCCCTACAGCTTCTTGCTACGTCCCTTCATCCTTCAGCATCCCCTGTACAATCGCAGCCCCTACACGTCAATCCTACGCGTGCCCAGAAGATCTCGGCTCCCTGATCGTTCAAGCAAACCCCAAGGCAGCATAGTAAATCCTTCACAAAAAAACGTTACCAAAATTCGCAAAATCCCACAAACAGCTGGCAAGATTCACCTGATCCCTGAACTGAAGTCCGCCATCGAAGTCCGCTTCGAACAGGCCCTGCTCGATGCCTGGGAGGCCGAATCAGACAGCGAGGACGGCCAGGCAGAGTGGGTTTCACAGATGCGAGCAAGGCAACTCTTCTGAGCCCCAAATCAGAGCTGAACGGGACAAGCGATGCAAACCACGATGTTGTCTTGTGGCACCGTTACAAGCGCAGCACGTAGCACACCACAAAGCCACTCTCCTTCTGCAGAAGCCTTGAGAACCGCGGCCCCCACACCTGCAGGGAAAGCGGGGCGCACGAAGCAAAAGGAAGCGCGGCGACCTCGCAGTGCACGGCTTACAGAGGCCTTTGCCTTCATTGACGGCTCAGAGCTGTGGCTCCGAAACCCGCTATCCCAAGTGCTCGCTCTTGCGATGAAGTATCCGAAGGTCTTTCGCTCCACAAAGTGCCCCCCGGAATCCTACGCCTCACTTCAGGTCCTTCATGCAAAAAGTACAAGAGTAGCAATACTCACGATACTAGAAATGATGATAAGAATCATACGAAAGTGTATTCACATGACAATACTAATAATAAGATCAATAATAGGAATCATATTAAAAGCACTGATACAGTAATACTAATCATACATAGTAGTAATATGTGAAACAATAGTAGCAATATTAACAATGATAGTACAAGTAGTAATGAAGTAGCAGTAGCCTTTCGGAAATAATAATCACAACAATAGTAACACTAGTAAATTATCAATAAAGTAACAATAATCACAACAGTAATAGAAATAGTAGTACATTATCACTAGAATAACGACAGCTTTCGGAAGCTGCCGGAGCGGCCCAAGGCTTCCACCTGGATCCAAGAGGACGGCGAGGCAGCTGGGAGCGTTTTACCCGGAGACTCCTAGGATCCCTTTAAAGGGATCTATAAGGGTTCCTCTAAGGGCGGTTTAGGCTTTAGGAGCTTCCAGTATCCCTGAATTATAAAATATTCCTGACATCATATTAGGGATCCTACTACATGATAAGGTACAAAACACTACGCTAGGTATCGATCTGGGCTTGCTTGTTTGTAAGTAGTTAGTTTCTGAGGGTTATGGTACCCTAAAGTGGACCCTAATTAGGGTCTGATACTTGTAAGTCTATAAAATAGCTACTTACTCGGTCCAGTAGGTGCCGTTGGACTTCATGTCCGCCGATGCTGCGCACTCCGCGCGGGCCTCGCCTGACCTTCGGGGATTTGTTTCCTTGCATGTGAGTTTAGTACGGGGTTTTCTTAGCCTTGAAGCTCGGCGGTGCAGAAATCAAAAAGAAGCTCCAGTTTCTCAACTTGAGCCAGAAAAAGCATGGCTCAGGTCCTCACAGTGCGGGCGCCACCTTCTAAGCGCTTGCGTGGTACACAGGCCACTGGAGTTGCAGACATATTTTATGGTCGGACACACCTGAGCCACCCTCAGTCACAGGGTCTAGAGTTAGTTGGGTCGCAAGGCTTGCGGAATGTGGGAGTGATTTAGACATAGGTCCGATGGTCATGTCGCAATTCCTGCAAAGGGCAAGACTGAGAAAGGTTCCAGTCGTTCGGTACCAAAGTGGTCAAGATTCCGCAGAGCTTGTGACCTCGTGCAACAATACCTCGAGGTCGATTTGCTCCAGGGTCGGTTCAAACCTCCAAAACAGGTCAGAAATTACGCGACCATCATCGCCAGTTTGACACTCATCATTCCCAGCAGCATAAAAACAACACGAAGAACCGTGCGGTGTTTTTACTTGATCAAGACACACAGCAATGAAGACACAAATGGAGAAGGAAAAGCGCAAGAAAAGACAAAATGAACGACAACGTCACAATCGCCACCACCGACCCTTGTACTGCGGCTACGCCACCATGACTACGGCTGCTGCTGCACTTTTGTACGACACCACTTCTGCTACCGCTATTGCCACGACTACTGCTGTTGCCACTCCAACTGCCAACTTCGAATTCTGCTGCGGCAAGCAAGCACAATAATGGCTGGAAGGCAGCAGTTACGACAGCCATGTCACTCCAGTAGCTCTCCAGCTTCCCAAGGGAGCATCGATTCCCCGCACACATTCAGCGCTCCAATAGCATCAATGACTCGACGCAGCAAAGCGAGATTGCCTCGGCAGCATGTGCATTGACAAGGTGCAAACCGACTCTGCAGGTGGCACTCCACAGCAGGAAACCGTGTAGCTGAACACGCAATCAGTGACGAGCCGGCGATCAGCCGGTTCTTGAGACTCAAACCCTTATGGAGTCTATTCCCAAACGGAATTCAGATCCCCTGTTGCCCTAGAAGCATGTAATGTGAACCGGCATGCTCATTAGGAGACCATGCAGCCAGAGTTCTCGAC